>JAJJMC010025396.1:1701235-1878131 GCA_023531435.1 Papaver californicum | reverse complement strand
AATAAAAGAAGGGGAAGGGACATTCATCTACTGCACTTTAGGAAAATTCGTCAACTGGTTAGCATAGCTAGGTAAATCCGCAAACTGGTTAGCATGGCTAGGAAAATTCGCCAACTGGTTAGCATAGCTAAGCATCATCGTTTTCCAACCAACACCTCCTCTCGATATATGATTTTTTCGCATTTCCACAAGTAAATAAAGAAGGGGAAGGGACATTCATCTACTGCAAGTAAGGCAAATCCGCCAACTGGTTAGCATAGCTAAGGCAAATCCGCCAACTCGTTAGCATAGCTAGGAAAATCCGTCAACTGGTTAGCATGGCTAGGAAAATCCGCCAACTGGGTTAGATAGCTAAGCATCATCATTTTCCTACCAACACCTCCTCCCTATATATTTTTTAATCACATTTCCATATATTTAGAAAAGGAATGTAAGAGACATTCATTGACTGCACTTTGGGCTAAAATGAGTATTTTGTCCTTTCTCCAAACTTGATGAACATGACTTTTCACTTTAATTATAAAATGAGAGTTTTTCCCATAATGTGTAAAATTAATATTTTACCACTTAGTGACCATTTTGCCCCTAATGAATAAAATTACTATTTTACCCCTGAATGACCATTTTGCCCATGGTGTGTAAATTACTATTTTACATCTGAATGACCGTTTGGCCATGGTATATAGAATTACCGTTTTACCCTTTTGTCAAAAACGCGGGTGTTAGACTATTACACCCTTAAATCCGCTTTCTCGTTAGCATAGCTAGGCAAATCCGCTTTCTAGTTAGCATAGCTAGGACAAATCCGCTTTCCCATTAGCATAGCTAGGAAAATTTATATTTCCATTAGCATAGCTAGGAAAATCCAATTTCTGGTTAACATAGCTAGGAAAATCCACTTTCTCGTTAGCATAGCTAGGCGAATCCGATTTCTAGTTAGCATAGCTAAGACAAATCCACTTTTTGATTAGCATAGCTAGCGAAAATCGCTTTATCGTTAGCATAGCTAGGCAAATCCTCTTTCTGGTTAGCATAGCTAGGCAAATCCGCTTTTTGGTTAACGTAGCTAGGAAAACCGCTTTCTAGTTAGCATAGCTATCATAGCTAAGGTAAATCCGCTTTCTCGTTAGCATAGTGTAGATGGTGAGTTTTTGACAAGGGCTAGAATTGTAAAATTATTCTTTGCTAAACAACAAGAATATATATATATATATTTATGCGCATATGCTTAATATAGAATATTTTATCTCTACTTATATTCCGCAAGCGAATTAAGAGTGCAGGTTCTTTCTAAACATTCTAGATTGAACTTGTAGCCTCATCAATACTCATAATATTCATGTCATATCGAACTAGTCTCAAGTCACATAAATTCCACGGCTGAATTCCTTGAACTTATCTCGAATGCGCATCGATGTTCTATCAACATCAATTAAACTCGGGAATAACTAATGCTTAAACCCTGAAACACACTATAGCTTGACGCTTCATTCACAATGAATGCTCCTCAAAATTGCTCTTTTGAGCACAAATATGCTACTTCATCACTTTGCTTAAATATAAGTCATAAATAATGCGCCACTCCTCTTGGATGCGCCACAATCAAGAAACAATGCCATAAAAACGCATCAAACCTCTCAGTTAGGCTAACTCTAGCCTTTTCTCATATTCACGCCAAGTTAGCACTAGTTATTTATCTTAGCACCACATTCACACCGGTTAGCAACAATAGCGCTAAAATCACTAAACCCTAGCACCTGAGAAGCGCTAATTAACCTAAAATGGCCTTAGCTAACATATTTTAGCCTAATAAGGCCTTAGGCAGCATATCACCACCTTGGCACCTAAACACTAGCAATAAAGTGCTAAACCTAATTCTAGCGCCAAATGCGCTTACTCTTTTGGTTAGCTCTAGCATGACGCGCCCTCGAGTAACGGCTAAGGCCAACGCGCTCCTAGCTCAGAGGCCCCCCTAGCTTGACGTGTCCCTAAGACCAATACGTCTCTACCATGTTCAAGCACGTCCCTTGAACTCCAGCGCGTCCCAGCTCCTCCGCGCCGCCCGTAGCTCTAATGCGCCACAAGGCCTTTGCGCCTCCAAGGCCGACGCCCTTGGCTTCTCCTTGGCGCCCTGATGATTTTTTGATAGTGGTAAGAAAGGGTTTCAAACTCTCGAACTTGTGAAGATTGATTTTAGATTAATAAACTAATTTTTAAACTAGAAAATATACACAAAAGATGAAAATAATATTCACAAATATTGAGGTTATGGATTTCACCATTAAACACTTTTAATTGGTTCCAAAAATAATAATTTTATATAATTCTAGCTCAAATAAGTGACTCTAATTTTTGTCAAAGGTAGATTTAAAAAATATCAATTGTAAATCAGAAGCATGGCTCATCAAAAGCTCTAGGTCCCAGCATAAACCATCAAATAAAATCACAATCAATTAAGAAAAATCGTAATTTCAATTAAAAATAAATGCAAAAGTCATAAAAGAATTATTAAAAGCTACCAATTAATCATGGAAAAATGGCTTTCTCCTTACCTCAGTGATGAGGTTTAGCTCATCGTGCTCAAAACACCCTCAAAAGATTGGCACATAGCTTAAAAAGTGCTTGAAAGATGAAAAGAAGCTAAAAATAATGTAACATGAAATATGCAACGTTTTATGGATGTTACAGAGTAACTGTTGCAATAGAGCTTGAATATAAACGTTGCAGATGCTAGGATATCTGTTGCAGATGTGGTGAAGAAGCTGTTGCAGCTGAAGATAAACGTTGCAAAGACGAAGATATCCGTTGCAAATGGATGAAGAAATAGTGGCTGAAAGGTTAGAGAAACCGTTGTTGTAGCCTCTGTTCTTCGTTTTCTTCAGCAGCAACAACAACAACAATTTTTTTATGGATCTTTTCTCGTGCATCTAGCCTCTGCCATGCCCCCCTAACTCTCGTTTGAAACTTCTATTTATACCAGAGCCTTCACTTGCCCAAATCCCTTCTCAAATCTTCGAACAATAACTCTTCAAATATTTCTCTTTGATGAAAATATTCACGGGAATAATTTCACAGCTCAGACCTGATATTATTTCACATTCTTCTGATTTTGTTTCTTGTTTAACATCTTGACAATAACTTCCATATATCCCCAAATCATGTGGAGATAACATCTCAAAGATCCGAGAATATATTTGTTTCCTGATTTGGTTTCATACAACTAATTCACGAGATTTAAGTTTGATTTTTAAGTCTTTCAAACTCGTGCAATTCCTAATAATATGGAAAAGAAATATCTTTGTCTTAATCTCTCACAAAATCTTCTAAAATCTCATTTGAATTTCACGCAGATGATGATTGAGTTTTCCCGCCAAATTTTAATTTCAAATACAAGAGGTTGGGCGTATTCATCAATTGAGGTGGGTGCCTTTATCAATTCCCAAGGGTGCCTTTAGTATTTTTTCTGGGTGTCTTTATAACTTTTTGAGTCAATTTTTCTCAAATGTTTATTTCTCCAAAAATACCTACAAACACAATAAAATCACAATATAAGTACACAAATGAGTTCTAACAATATACAAATTGAGATCAAAAGAGTTAGCACATTATCCTTTTATATTAAAAGAGTTATCCCATTCTTATTTGCGCTAAGTACCTAGTGTTATCTTTGCTAGCTACATTCCTCTGAAATACGGATTTCTTCTCAATATGAGTCCAACATTAAGTCTTATACGGATTCTAATAGGTCTCCTTGCTTAAGGAGCCCTCTACAATATTTGGCTTCAAATGTTTCTAGGCTTACAATAAGTCGTTTCCGAGCTAATACTTAGCCATTACATATGCTCTGTTACTTTTAAGTAAGTACATGACCACTGAACTTCCCAGACTCGACAATAATCAGTCTGACTATCATTCTAGTGAGTCATACAACTTGTACATAGCAAGTCATTTGACTTGACTTGACTTAATCAAAACCATAGTGGCTTATGACTCCACTATTTCCACTAGATATCAAATACAACATATGGGGATTCTCATTGGGGTATTGGTATGACAGTCTACGGTAATCGTGGGTGGTGACACCACCTCCACGAACAAGTAGTGGGCGGTTACAGAGCAGTTGAGAGGATAAGGAGTAGTGGTCAGACAGGTCTTCCCTACTTTTCGGGCACCACCTCACTACAATCTCCACAATCATCACTTTTCCGCTTCTTCTTAACTTCCACGATATACGAGAAATCAGTGTGTCTCCTTTGAACTATAAATAGATGATTCTCATCCATTCGAAACAAGAACAGACAAGACAATCAGTCTGGAGAAACAAAACCTACAGAATTAGTGATTCCTCTCAGAGAATCCATTTTCTTCTTCAAACACTATCACACTGATAATTTATTAACCTTCTTTGTTTCCCTCTCTTAAGACCTACCTTAATCATTTCCATCTTTGTAATTGAAGCAGGACGTGAATGACCATTTCTTGGTTTAGGCTCGTCCTGTTCGACCTTCATCTCTTGAACCTACCTGAAAGTACCATTTTGTAGTATTTTTTTTTTCACCCTAAGACACATAGCTAGAGAAAATCCGCTTTCTCGTTAGCATAGCTCCGCTTTCTGGTTAGCATAGCTATGCAAATACGCTTTCTCGTTAGATAGCTAGGAAAATCCTCTTTCTAAATAGCACAGTTAAAGTAATTCCTCTTTTTGTTAGCATAGCTAAGCATCATCGTTTTCCAACCAACATCTCCTCCCTATATATGTTTTATTCGCATTTTCACAAGTAAATAAAAGAAGGGGAATTAACATTCATCTACTGCACTCTAGGCAAATCCATCAACTGGTTAGCATAGCTAAGGCAAATTCGCCAACTGGTTACCATAGCTAGGTAAATCCGCCAACTGGTTAGCATGGCTAGGCAAATCCGCCAACTGGTTAGCATGGTTAAGGTAAATCCGTCAACTGGTTAGCATAGCTAAGCATCATCGTTTTCCAACCAACACCTCCTCCCTATATATGTTTTATTCGCATTTCCATAAGTAAATAAAAGAAGGGGAAGAGACATTCATCTACTGCACTTTAGGCAAATCTGCCAACTGGTTAGCATAGCTAAGGCAAATCCACCAACTGGTTAGCATGGCTAGGTAAATTAGCCAACTGGTTAGCATAACTAAGCATCATTGTTTTCCAACCAACACCTCCTCCCTATATATGTTTTATTCACATTTCCACATATTTGGAAAAGGTAGGTAAAGACATTCATTGACTGCACTTTGGACTAAAATGACTATTTTGCCCCTTACTCAAAACTTGATGAACGTGACTTTTCACTTTAATTATAAAATAACCATTTTTCCCATAATGTGTAAAATTAATATTTACTCTGAGTGACCATTTTGCCCCTGATGTATAAAATTACTATTTTATCCCCGAGTGATCATTTTGCACTGGTATGTAAAATTACTATTTTACCCCTGAATAACTATTTTTTCAGTGACGTATAAAATTACTATTTTATTTCTGAACGATCATTTTATCCATAATATATAGAATTATTGTTTTACCCTTTTGTCAAAAATGCGGTTGTTACATAACCGGACCCATCACATTTTAAATCCCTCTAAAGTCTACTTGTTACTTAAATCCTTTAATATCGATGTCCCATCCGTTGGTATAAAATATGGAAGATGAAACCTTTACCTAGAGTTCTGGTGTTTGTCTATAAATTTGTTAACGACATGCTCCCATTAACTTCTATTCTATCTAGGTATGTAAACATTGTTAATTGTTGTGCTCTTTACAACCAACATGGGGAAACATTAGAACACATCATTTTTCACTGCCCTTTTACAATAAGTGTGTGGTTTGCAAGTGATGCAAATCTTTTTCCACTAGGTAGTTACCCTCGGGGACGTAGCCAAGTGGGTGTATACGGGGTCCATGGACCCTATAATATTTTAAATTTGAGTAAAAATAGGTTTGAGTGTAGAATAATTTTTATGCCTTATAGACGTAAATATGTAAGTAGAATTTAATTTTATGTTGTTAATGGGGTAAAAAAGTTTTGTAAAAATTCCACAAACTTGTTTGATTCCAAGACTAAATTGCCCTGGTTTCGTCCTTGGTTACCCCTATCGTTATAACCCTGCAGGTTGGTCCCCAAACAATGGTGATTGGAATACTCTACGTGCTTCAATCATATGGCACATTTTGAAAGCTAGGTGTGAGAACTTTTCAGGGAACTCGGTAACAACCAAGCACAACCTATTCTGCTGTAAAAGTCTATTGGCTAGAGAACTCAAAATCTAATAGGTCCATCAGCCATTCAGGACTACCAATCTCAAGACCTGATAAATGAGAATCCCTTGTTAGTAAATAAAAGAAGCATGACACGTGGAAGAAGATCGAGATAGGAAGCAACTAAATTAAAAAGAGCGAGAACCACACAATCAATATTAAAAATAACAAATATCGAAAAGGCTTAAAGCATCTGAGCAATGGATTGCATGAACGACACATATGATCGAGAAAGTTGAAGTACATCGAATAAAACAAACAGCATTAAATGATGGAAGATCGAAAAAGTAAGAATAATGATTACTTTTTTATCTTGATAATTGAGAAAGTAAAGGTAATAATTACTCCAGTTATTTTAATGATCGAGATGATAGAAGTCTAAAAAGATAGGAAGACACGTGTCGAATATATAAGACATCGAACCAAGAAGCAATTAAAAGTGATCTGCCACCTAGTGATCGCACCAGATAAGAAAGGAAATACAAGAACGATGGGCACATCGAAATAAAATGGATCGAACCAAGGAAAAGGCAATCCAAGAAAGACGACAAGACTGGATAAAATGACACGAAGCATCGACCCAAAGTAGAATCGATCTAGAACGATGACCAAACTGGAGAAAATGACACGTTGCACAAAGTGGGACCCAGTAAATAAATCTATAAATAGAAGAAGCCACACAACAAAGAAGGGGTCGGGAAAAATAGGAAGAAAAACCTCAGAAAGAAAGAGAAGATATTTTTAGGTATGAATCTAGGAGAAGTAACTATATTATGGAAGGATTATTTGTACTTAATTAATCAATTTGTAAAAAATGATAGCTCAAAGATGTTAAATTTGAGTAATCATATATATCGTACAGAAAAGATTTTATGTTTGGCACAGAGGTGATTTTATAAAATCAATACAAAGATGTTTGGGTGTTACTCGATTTCAACTTTAAATTGATATGTGAGAATATGATTGGTTGTTTAGTCGAAAAGATTTTTTGGCCTAAATAATTTGGCGCTAGAAACAGGGACGATTAAAGGATTTATCATACCTGATGAAGGAAAAAAGGTTTTAATTTAGAAAATAAGTCGTCCAAGAAAGAAACATTTTTATTAAGAAAAGAACGGATTTGGTTGAAAAAAATTAAAAGAAATTTTTTTTGGAAGTATTCAATTTTGCAAGATACAAAAAGTGAAAAGTTTATCTACATAAGCATGTTTATTTGACATGAAAAATGTTTGAAAAGATAGTTAAGAATAGGAAACGAAGGATTTTATGAATTAGGAAAAAATCAGAATTGTGATAGGAAGAATTCACAGTTAAAGCAATAAATAGGATCTCTTATGATTTTGATGTATAAGAGTTCATTTGACTGATTTTCTGAGATATTTTTAGATATCAAGCAAGGAAAGCAATCAGCAAGGCGAAGAATAGTTAAGAAACAACAGGATCTGAAAATTATGTCTCAATACGCTAATTCTGGGAACCAAAATGGTAATGAAGACTGGGAGAATAGACAGGAGGAAGGAAGAGAACCAGGACAACAGCAAAGTAACGAGGGAAATCATACCCCAAATCAAGAATTAACACCAAATACAGTGGTTCAGAATTACTCTTCAGATCATGGGAGTTCTCAAAGAAGAATGCAGCAAATACAGGATTTATTAGAAGAAATAAATGAAATGAGAGAGGAACAAAAAGCAAGCAACCATCGAATTGAATTACTTGCAACCGAAAATCAAGTTTTAAAGGATGTAATTCAGAGAAAGCAAAGACCGGCTGTGACAAAAATACGGAATCAGGAGGTAATGTCAAGTAGACAAATATCGAGAAGTGAACAACGGAATCCAGATCAAAGAATGGTACTATTAGGATCGACATCTCGAGTAAGAAGGCAACAAGAAAAAGAGATTTTACGAACCCAATGGGAAACATGCTTGGAAACGATGGAACAAATGAAAGAAGAAATTAAAGGATTAAAAAATAAAGAGGGGGGAAGAATAGAAGAGGTATTGAAAGAAGCAAAGCGAACTCCGTTAGCACAAAATTTGACATGTGTATCATTACCAAGAGAATATAATATACCAATATTCGAATGTTACGATGGTACCAAGGATCCAACGTCACACTTAAAGTATTATAATCGAGTGATGACCCGGTGGGACGATCATGAAGCAATCATGTGCAGATGTTTTCCATCTAGTTTAACAGGGACGGCATTGTTGTGGTACGACAGATTACCGGAAAATTCCATCCATAATTATGCACAGTTGGTGAGGAAGTTTCTTGAAGCATACATGTATAATAAACCAGTTGATTCAGGGGAGGACAAACTTTATTCATTAACATCTTGGCCAGAAGAATCGATCCGATCATATACAGCCAGATGGCATGCGATATGTCAAGCAATAGGTGAATTAGACCCAATAACAGCTATAAACCTTTACAAATGGGGGATTGCTGATCGGAAAAGCCATCTTTTTGTTGAGATTCACCGAAATAATCCAAAAACTGAAGGCCAGTTAAGAGAAATAATAGAAACATGTGCGAGGCTCCAAGACATACAAGAGCAAGGATCGAGAATCAATCCAAGAAGTCAAGGAAATACAAGGAGAACAAATTCAGTTGAGGAATCACCTGATCAGAAAAGGAAATTTCTTCCGAAATTCGAATCAAGAGAATTAAAGAACCCTCGACAAGGATATGGTAAAAATTTCGCTCAGCAATTTCGAGAAAGAACGTTCACCAAGCTTAACATTTCATATTTCAGATTATTTAACATTTTGAAGAATCGGCCAAATTTTCAATGGCCAATAACAAAGGGAAATCAACCAGAGTTTACGCAACATTCAAAAGACTATTGTGAGTATCATAGCTATAAAGGGCATACAACAAACAACTGTAGAAATTTTATAGCCTTAGTACAAAGGATGGTCGATGCTGGAGAGTTAATGGAATTTGTTCAGAAAATTGAACCAATAAAGAAACATGATGAAAGCAAGGCAATACGCATTCCATATAATGAACAAACAATTAATACGATATCATATGCGGAAAAAGAAAATACGGATTTGAATGTAGCAATCAATAAAAAACTGTGCAAGAGAATTCGGAACCATGAAGTCTTTAAAGTTCAAGGAAGACAAACAGAATTATGGGAAGATTGGATGGCGTGTCCCTTGACATTTTCTGCACAAGAAGTAAACCAAGAAATTGAGATGCATAATGACCCTCTTGTGTTAACATTATTGATATCAGGCTGGAATGTAAAGAAAATACTTTTGGATGGGGGCAGTTCGTTAAATGTGATGTTCTATAATACATTTTGTAAAATGGGTTTCAAAGAAGATCAGCTGATCCTATCACGATACATCATTTACGGGTTTAATGGAATATCTTCCAAGCCAAAGGGAGACATTGATCTTGAAGTTTCAGCTGGACCGATCAACATTTTGACAAGGTTTAGTGTTGTGGATGCACCATCACCATATAATGCTATAATTGGAAGACGATGGGTTCACCAATTGAAAGGAGTGGTATCAAAATATCACCAATATTTGCGATTTCCAACACCGCAAGGAGAGATGGAGATAAAGGGTGATCAAGAAGATGCTAAGTTTTGTATAATGACAGAAACAAGAATGAATGAGGAACAGGAGCATCTACAACATAAAAGAAAAAAAGAACGAAGAGTTAAAGCAAATGAGGAAAAAATAAGTTAATATTTAGAAAAGCATGCAAAAAATAAAAAGGTAAATGAAAAAGGAGAGAGTAGTCAGAGTCAAGAAAATCTGATAGACCAACATCTTAAAGGGACGATGTAGCAATTAAAGGGAACCCCAACTCCAATTGGGATTCCAAAACCAGTTTTCACTCCAGTAGAGGAAACAAAAGTTATAAATATTGGCACTACAGAATTGCCCAAACAAGTGCGAATTGGAATGTTAATAAAAGCAGATTTGGAACAACCGTTAGTTAAATTACTTTGTGAGTTTGAAGATGTGTTCGCTTGGAGAATAGAAGATATGCCGGGGATCGATCCTAAAATCGTACAGCACGAATTAAAAATACGTCCTGATGCAATTCCCTTTCGCCAACGGATACGGAAGGTCGCACCAGAATACCATGAACCAGTGGAAAAAGAATTAACTAAACTGTTAAGTGCAAAATTCATTCGGGAAGTACGATACCCCACATGGATTTCTAATATGGTGATTGTCCCGAAAAAGAACGGTGGAGTAAGAATTTGTATAGATTTTACTAATTTAAACAAAGCATGTCCAAAAGATAGTTACCCGCTCCCAAACATCGACCAATTAGTAGATGCTGTTGAAGGACATGAGATGTTATCATTCATGGATGGACAATCTGGATACAATCAGATAGCATTGGCAGAAGTAGATCAGGAACATACATCGTTCTTTACTCCACGGGGATTATATTGTTACACCAGAATGCCATTTGGGTTACGAAATGCAGGAGCAACATATCAACGTTTAGTGGAGGCAATATTCAAACCATGGATCGGAAAAACTTTGGAAGTTTATGTGGATGACATGCTAGTAAAAAGTAAATTATCTGATGATCATTTACAGAACTTAGCTGAAATTTTTGGTGCATTACGAAAATATAAAATGAAAATAAATCCAGAAAAGTGTGTTTTTGGTGTTACTTCAGGACGATTTTTGGGATATTTGGTTACGAAAGATGGAATACAAGTTGATCCAGCAAAAATACAGGCAATAACAGATATGCCATCACCAAACAGTATAAAAAGTGTACAGAAGTTAAATGGGTGTTTGGCTGCATTGAGTAGATTCATTGCGAGATCATCAGAACGATGCAAGCCCCTTTTCGATGTACTTAAGAAGAAAAATAAATTTGAATGGAACGATCGTTGTGAACAAGCATTTCAAAGTATAAAATTACATCTCGCCACGTTGCCAGCATTGCAAAAACCAGAGCCAAAAGAAATATTAACTTTATACATAGCGGCAACAGAAAATGCAATCAGTGGGGTAATGGTACGAACAAATGAAAAGATTGAAAAACCAATATACTACATCAGCAAGACTCTGAATTCAGCAGAAAGAAATTATACCAGGATTGAACAACTAATTTTGTCAGTAGTATTTGCTACTCAGAAGTTACGCACTTATTTTCTTACTCATTATGTTCGTATATTAACAAAAGCACTATTGGAGTCAGTTTTAAAGAATACAGGAAAAGTAGGAAGAATAGCAAAATGGAATGCTCAGCTGGAACAATACAACATTATTTATGAAATACAAACTGCGCAGAAATCTCAAATTCTAGCTGATTTTCTGGCAGATTTTCCAATTGAGGAGGAATATGAAATTCAAGGACTGCCAGGGTGTGAAAAAGAAGAGCCATTGGATATTTTGGATTCAAATAGTTCACGACGATGGGAAGTTTTTGTTGATGGGTCGCGAAATAAAGAAGGAGCAGGAATAGGCATCGTGATTACAGCACCAAGGGGAGAACGTGTGGTACATTCATTTCGTCTTGAGTTCGAAGAGCATACGAATAACATAGTAGAATATGAGGCAGTGGTCCATGCTCTCAAACTCATTATTGAACTAGGAATAAGTGATGTTAGACTCACAAGTGACTCGCAGCTGGTAATTAGACAGATTGAGCTAAAATATCAAACGATTGATGAAGATTTGGAAAGATATAAAAACCTTGTACAAAATTTAACAAATCGTATTCCAAACATTGTTTTTCGACATTTGTCCCGAGAAAAGAATCGACATGCCGACGCACTTGCATATGTTTCATCTATGATAAATGATCCAACCATTAAAGCAGTAAAAATTGGGAGAATATATGAGCCATCCATAAGAGCACAAACATTAAACAGTATAGAAGAAGATAGTGCGATGGAAGAAATTGATGACCCAGCAATACGGAGTACCCCACTTACATCGCAACAAGAAGATGACCAACCAAACGAACCAGATTGGAGGCTCCCGATACATCAATATTTGCAAAATAAAGTGTTACCAACAGATTCTAAAGAAGCAAGGAAAATTCAACTCAAGTCAAACAGTTACCAACTTCGGGATGGAATCCTTTATCGAAATTCTTTCCTTGGACCGTTATTTCGATGTTTATCTCAAAAAGAAGGATTGCGAATTCTTAAAGAAATACATTATGGAGATGCAGGAAATCACAGCAGAAGACGATCGTTAGCATTAAAAGCCAAAATGCAAGGCTATTACTGGATTTCTATGCTAAAAGATTCGAAAAAAATGGTTCGAAGGTGCGAAGAGTGTCAACGATTTGGTAAGAAAATCAAAGCACCAGCTACAGAATTAAATTCAATACTCAGTCCATGGCCATTTGCAAAATGGGGAGTTGATATAGTTGGACCATTAGTTGAAGGAACAAAGAAAAGAAAATATTTAATTGTGGCTACCGATTATTTCACCAAGTGGGTAGAAGCGAAAGCATTAGCACGAATCAGAGACACATGTTTTTACATTTCTATTCGAGAATATCATTTGTAGGTTTGGGATTCCCGCAGCAATAGTTTCTGATAATGGAAGACAATTCCAAGGAAAGAATATCGATATGTTATTTGAAACATATAATATTCAAAAGCATAAATCTACACCTTTCTACCCCCAAAGCAATGGGCAAGCAGAATCCACAAATAAAACAATCGCAACAAACTTGAAGAAAACATTGGACGGATATTATAAAAAGTGGTGCGAACAGTTACATATTACATTATGGGCATATAGAACCACAAGAAAAACTTCAACTGGAGAATCACCTTATCTTCTCACTTATGGAACGGAAGCAGTAATACCAACAAAGGTTATTTTACCTACAACCAGAACAGAAGCATGGGAGAAAAATCTTAATTCAGATCTTATGTTACAAAAATTGGATGACTTGGAAGAAAAAAGAGAGGTAGCACTCCAGAAGATGGAAAATTATCAAAGGGGATTAGCTCGAGAATACCATAAACGTGTAAAATCACGAAACTTTGTCCAAGGCCAATATGTCCTACGACAAATAACGGAATACCAAAGAGATAAAAATGCAGGAAAATTTGCACCAACATGGGATGGTCCATACATAATTCAAGCGTCAGCAGGACAAGGATCGTATTATCTCCAGAATATGCAAGGAGAAGTTTTACAGCATCCATGGAATGCACAATACTTAAAGCTTTACTATCCGTGAATAACAACGCGATGTTAACACAAAAGGCAGGTACATAGCCAACTAATTCAGTAATTACTTTTATAATTTAATCACTCCAGGAACATCGTATCTTGGAAAATACTGTAATTATTAATCAGAATTCCATTAATCTCGGAATATCATATACTTTGAATCCAAGAACATCATATCTTGGAAAACACTATGATCATTGATCAAAATTCCATTAATCCCGGAATTTCATAATACTTTGAGCGCTCAAAATTACTCCAGGAACATCATATTCTGGATTGCGTTGCGATTGACGACACAATCATATACAAAAGGTAAACATCCTTAAAGAATTTCACTAACAACGAAATTCTTATAAAGAAGGAGTTCCTTATTAGTGGTTTATCAATTTTCAGAGTACAGTTCGGGACCAACCCTGTATCTTACCCCTGGCTCGGGTTTGTTTCTTATGTGTGGGATCTCGAACAACATGATTTGAGGTAAAAAGTACTTCAATTCATGGTACTCGGAAAGTTATATGATAGCCAAAAAGATTACTTAATCAAATTCTCTTGTGCAGGGAACAACTTTGGAAAAACGTATCAAAAGGTTACAAAAGAAAATTCCTACAAGACAGACAGAGTACAAAATGGTGAAGCAAACAACAGACGAAATTATAAAGAACATAATCAAGCATCGGGAAGACTGGGTCGCGATGGTGGAGGGGAACTACAGGCACAGAAGCACGTTTACTGAGCACTGAAGGATCGGATTGTGCACGATCTAAAGCAGTATTGAAGGATTTCGTAATTTTTGCTTTAGCATCCTGTCGAACCCAATGAACAAAGTCGCGCCCAAAGTTGACTTCTTTGTGAAGCTCTTCAATCGTTTGTTGATCTTTTTCTATTTGAGCAACAAAGCTTGATTTTTGATCTTTTTCTTCATTCAATTTTGTAGTTAATGATACAATTTCTTGTTCACGAGCTGCAATCTTGGAAAGCTCAACAGACAATTGAGCTTGTAAACTCCGAACTTTTATTGCACCAAGAGACACCTTGTTTTCAGAAATCTTTAACTCTTCAGTGATATTTTTCACTGTATCATTCATTGTGTTGAGTTCAGTTTCTGCTTGAGTTGCTCGATCTCTAACTTCATTAAGTTTTCTCTCCAGTTCTGAAAATACAAGAAAATATTAGATAACTTTTATGGTATAATAAACCAAAAGATCAGGTATACCAAAAAAGTACCTCTAATAACAGATTTAAACTCTATTTCTTTCAGAGTAAGCAATTTTACAACTTCTTGGTATTTTGACTCAGCTTTATTACGCCTCCAAGTGGCTAAATAAAAACTATCGTTCAATTGAGTTAGTTTTTCTCTAACCACATTCATCTCTTTGTAGATTTCCTTTGCATGATTATTCAATTGTACCATTCTACGATCGTACCTAAATAAGGTTTCCGAGTTTTCCACTGGACCTAGGATAAAATTTAAATTCTTCATATAGATTAATAAAATAGAATAATAAATAAAGAGGAGTGAAAAATAAACCTTGATTTTGATTCTGAAGAACTTCGATAGTTTGAAGTTGTTCTTGTTGTTGCTGATGTTGTTGTTGAAGCTGTTGGAATTGTTGAAGTTGTTGTTGGAGAAGATTATTTTTCTGTTTCAACTCATCATTTGCTTGTTGTAGTGTATCATTTCTTCCCTTCATTTTTACTGACTCGCTCTTAAACAGTAACCCCAACATGGTGGCTCGAGCCTTATAAAATTTATAACCGCTAAATAAGCAATCATTACCATACTGGAGTTGAGCCAAAGCTTGCTGTGGAAGTGAATATGATGAACTCTCAGCAACAGCTAAAACTTCAGTAAAGGAAGAAGGAGGATTCACAGGAAATGTTTGCTCAAGAATATCGTTCTTAGACCACGCATCCTGAGCTTCATCTATAGGGATCGCACCAAGAGAATCACGGAATCGAGACATGAAACAAGAATCAGACTTAACAATGTCAGGATTGGATGAAATATTTAGAAGCCCCCGAGAAAGAAACCACTTGTAAGCATCTTCTTCATCACCGATTAAATTAAGACATTCATCAGTTCTGACACTGGCAATTTGGTTAGAAAGAGACTGCAGAATGACAGGATCGGCACTTGGTGTTTCAGCATCGACCGCAACAGCAACAGGAGAAGATCGAACCAAAGTCTCAGTAGGTACGATCGGTTATGAAGAAACTCCAGTAGTACCCTCGACTTCAGTAGGGATCGAAACATTAGGAGCGATCGTACCAGAAGGAGGAAAAGCTTCTTTTTCAGAACGATCAATATCATTCGATTCTTCAACAAGAGTGACATTGGTTTCAATATTCACATTTTCTACGTCACGGTCGGATTTACATCAGCATTATTCTTTTCCAACGAATTTTCTTCGTCAACATGAGTTACTTCATTCACTACATCAACAATATCTTCATCAATAACAACATCGTCTCCCTCTTCTTGAGGAAAACCAGAAAAAACTCCTAACGTACCATTATCTGGTACGGGAGTATCAAGCACAAAATCAAAAGGCAATGGAGAAATAATATTATAAAAATCGGTTGAAGTACCAGAAGGAGGTGCAACAATAGGATCGAACTGATCTGATACCCCAGTTTCGGCTGGAATCGAAGAAACGGGAATAACATCAATAGGATCGGACTGATCCAATGGTAAAGCAACAACAGAACTTCCTTCTCCACTGTTTAAATTTGAAGTTATCCCTCCTATAACCTCAGTGGAAAGCACAAGAGTTCTGGACTTTTTCTGCTTTTTCTCTGCTGCAAGGATTAATTTCCGTTTTCCCTTACCTTCAACTATGGGCTCGACCCTTTGTCTACCCTTGACAATTTGAACACCGCGTTCAGATGAAGGAAGAGGAACTCCGATATCCAAAGAAGGATCGACCTGAAACCAAAAAGGTTCAAATATTATAAGAAGATACTAAAGATCGATACAATATATCTAAAAGAATGGAATATGAAATGAAAAATTCGAACCTTGTTTTCAAATCTATAATCATCAAAGTTTAATCTCCATGGACAATAACTCGGGAAACAGTTTCGAAGATGTTGAATTTCATTATGGGGGATGTCACCATATACCCAAGGACCTTCAATCAAAATAGGGGTACGATACCATCTGTAATCGTGTTCCCGACGGATTCTTTCATTTGAAGGAAAATCGACTTTGGTATATGGAGCTATCTTAATTCTAGGGTCGTCAACCTCTCGAAGTAAGGGAAATCCTTGGGAGCATTTGCGAACTGGACTAACACTCCATTTTACAAAGTTTTTAATAGTAATACCATCACCGTAAGTATTCTGGAAATTCTCAGGTGTATAGTAAGCACGTTCAGAAGGATCGGGAGTGTAGCAGGTAAGACGGGTGCGACCCTCACTGCGAAGAATACATTCATCGAGAATTCGCCACCAATTACCATTATATTGTGTGATGGATCGAGGTTGAGTATGAGGAGTTCTATTACGAGTAGCAAGAACTATAAATTGGAAAGGATTTTTTGTGTCATACAAAGGGAGACGAAGACCAGCTTCTAAGGCACCAGCAGAAATTAACAATCTGTGATGGCTATAATGAAAATTTCTCATAGAATCATAGGTCAACATGTCGGAAGTATCATCAAAGAAAGAAACCTTAAATCCTTGAAGATTATGTATCCTCTTAAATTCTTCGATGTCCATAGATCGAAAACTATAAGAAGACAACGCCCGTTTACTTTTAGGGGCAGGATTAGGAATGTCAGGGGTAGAATTACGTACGGTGCGGGGTGCAGCAGGGGTGGGAATACCAGGAGATGAATCACGACGAGAGACGGCGTATCTCGAAGCAGTAGACCTACTTGATCTTCTGCTCTCACCTTGGTCACCAGAAGCATCAGACTTTCTATGAGGCATGATGTAAAATCTGAAGGAAAAGAAGCATAAGAGAGAGAAATTTAGCATAAAAAGAAATTATCTAGAAATCAATTATAACCATCATTTCAATCATGAAAAGAGAACATAAGTCAAGAAAAAATTACTTACATGAAGAAAAGAAGTGAACAAAAGTCAGATCAAAGTAAAGAAGGAATCAACTGATAAGAAAAGAACTCCTGAGTAGTGGGGGAATTTGAAAAGTTTAAGGAAGACAAAGTGCAATAACTATGAGAAAACAGTAAAAAGTTGCAGGGTATTTAAAGGAGAGAATTAATACCGCCATAAAATGGGTAAAGATTTGATTCTATCGAAAAAAGTGTCACTGACACAATCATATGTATAGAAACAATAAATGCAGAGCCGGAAAAATCAGTAACGTGCTAATGCAATTAATACCAGCGGAAAACTCGGATAACGTGCGAGAAAAAGACTGAAAAAAGTTAATTTCTTCTCCATTTTTCAAAATCTTGGATCAACCGCTAGATGATTTTGTAAAAAAGAGAAGAAGGGGGCAAATTGTTAGTAAATAAAAGAAGCATGACACGTAGAAGAAGATCGAGATAGGAAGCAACTAAATTAAAAAGAGCGAGAACCACACAATCAATATTAAAAATATCAAATATCGAAAAGGCTTAAAGCATCTGAGCAATGGATTGCATGAACGACACATATGATCGAGAAAGTTGAAGTACATCGAATAAAACAAACATCATTAAGTGATGGAAGATCGAAAAAGTAAGAATAATGATTACTTTTTTATCTTGATAATTGAGAAAGTAAAGGTAATAATTACTCCAGTTATTTTAATGATCGAGATGATAGAAGTCTAAAAAGATAGGAAGACACGTGTCGAATATATAAGACATCGAACCAAGAAGCAATTAAAAGTGATCTGTCACCTAGTGATCGCACCAGATAAGAAAGGAAATACAAGAACGATGGGCACATCGAAATAAAATGGATCGAACCAAGGAAAAGGCAATCCAAGAAAGACGACAAGACTGGATAAAATGACACGAGAGCATCGACCCAAAGTAGAATCGATCTAGAACGATGACCAAACTGGAGAAAATGACACGTTGCACAAAGTGGGACCCAGTAAATAAATCTATAAATAGAAGAAGCCAAACAACAAAGAAGGGGTCGGGAAAAAATAGGAAGAAAAACCTCAGAAAGAAAGAGAAGATATTTTTAGGTATGAATCTAGGAGAAGTAACTATATTATGGAAGGATTATTTGTACTTAATTAATCAATTTGTAAAAAATGATAGCTCAAAGATGTTAAATTTGAATAATCATATATATCGTACAGAAAAGATTTTATGTTTGGCACAGAGGTGATTTTATAAAATCAATACAAAGATGTTTGGGTGTTACTCGATTTCAATTTTAAATTGATATGTGAGAATATGATTGGTTGTTTAGTCGAAAAGATTTTTTGGCCTAAACATCCCTCATGATGGAGCTTTGAAAATCGACAAAATTAAATGTACTAAGAGACTGTATTGGTTTTTACAGGGAAATGAGAGTTAAAGTGACAAGGGCTTAGACTAGTGATGAAGTCGAGGTGATGTCAGCAGTTAAAGCAATACAATGGGGTCATCAAATTGGAAATTAGGCAATCATCATCGAATCCAGTTGCACTAACTTCATAAAGGAGATACAAGAGGAAACGAACAAACTGACCTGGCAAGAAAAAACAACTTGGAAAGATTTCAACTGTCTACATCTTTTAATCACCAAAATGCTCAAACGTTTAGCTTCGCTTACGTAACTAAAAGAGCAAATCATGCAGCCTCTTGCATTGGAAAAGTGGAAATGAAAATGCAACATGTGCCTACTCTTCCTGCATCCCATATTATTTTTGATGTTTTAAAATACGTAATATTTATTTTAATTGAAACATAACATGTATTTATTAGACTAGCAAACGATTACACGAAAGTATGATATACCCATTGACTAATTTAATACAACTTGATTTAAAAAAGATGGGACCTTATAGTCCTATATTATAGTCGAAAAAGTTCCAATTAACTCATGATTCGAAAGCTCTGTAATAGATTATTTTTAGCGGGTTTTTCTACTTAACAAAAAAAAAATGAAATTATATAATGGTTAATTACTGGGGATACTGGAGTAATAATAATAACGGAATGCCTGACAAGATAAATCTCAAAATAAAAACGGGGTGGATATCTGCCCATATAGAAGCGACCTCCCTAACGCAAAGTGGCTGGATTTCCGTTTTCCTCGTGCAAGAGGAATACAACACATGAAATTTCTGGGAATGGCCTCTTCCATGCCAGCAAGAAACTACTAATATATCATAACATATTTAGTGGAGCTGCTTATATATTAAAAAGGGGAAAATTAACTCTAACCTATTTCTATTATTTTCTTTACGAGAAACTCATCACTAACATACTTTATATGTTAAACTTATAATTATTTTTAATACTACTAATTTACTAAACTAGTCTTTTATTTTATAATTATCTTATTTCTAATATCTAGTTTATTTCTTTCATTAGTCTTCCGTGAAAACAATCAACACCAAATGTTATAGGAAAATACTAATAATTAAGCTTATATAATTATCTTACCCTGACCTCTTCTCTTTTATCGTGTCCAGGCCAGGCCAAGGTTGTTACATATCGAATTTCGTTTCATACCGGTCGAGAGCGATACACTAGTGGAGAAATTTTGGTTTACATACCGGCGAAATATCGTTCCATATATTTTATACCTATAATTTTATAAAAAAAATATGCGCGGGTCTTATATATTAGGGCTAGCCACCCTAAGTGAACATAAGACGACAACTTAAATGTGCTTAATTAATGAAACACAGTCCATACAAATCTTACGCAGGTGGAAGTGGAGTCAACAACTGTACATGATAAAATAAGTGGAAAATGCGTATTCACAATAATAGCGGCGTTCCTAGCATTTGCGAATGTATATATGGCTAGAATGGATGAAGTAAGTGTGGTCCTAACAAATATACATGCTAAATGTGCAAGTAAAGATAAGTAATATTGTTTTCATAGACTGTGCATTGATTCTCTCTGATATTTTACACAAGGTATCACTGCATAACAAACAGGTCGATATGCAGGTCAGTCACTAAATCTCCAACTATGTCTCAGATGATTGCAGTTCTAAGCTTTTTATACATAGTCTTGCAATACATATTCATGTCAAATTCCCCAGGTGGATGTTTTATGCAATGAAAACTGGTGTTGTTTCGTTTAGGTTTAGCAACCCTCTTTGGAAATTACAGAGATTCTTTAAACTTGGGTCTGAAGCAGTATTTGTTCAAAGTGTCAAAGTCATTGATGATTTTACATGCAGTTTGATTCAAAAAAGAAAAGCGGAATTACAAGGAGCTAAATCAACTGATGACAAGCAAAATCATGATCTTTTGTCTGGTTATAGTGATCCGTCACGGTGCTAAACAACTAATTGTAATCAGGCTCATTTGTTGGTTGAGCAAGTGTGTCAAGATCCCTGGTGACCTAAGAAATCAAAACAAAAATAAATCAACAATCGTATTGTTCGCTCTTGCAATTAGTAAAGCTCAGCAACATGCTAAAAATCAACAACATTGTACGTTAGGCTTTTGAATCAAATAACTTTCAAAGGGTGAAAAGAACCATTAAGCTTCCAAAAGGTGAAAATACAATCAAATAGTCAAGTTTTCCCACATCCAGGAGGCAGCTAACATTGTTTCCAAACTATGGTCAGCCGTGTTAACAAACTGACTTAAGAACTGGTCAGCTGTGTTAACAAACTGACTTAAGAACTGGTCACCCAGGCCTATCTACAAACACTTTGTGTTCATTTAGCTGGTGCTTCAGAGATGAATTCCTTCTTGATTTCTAAGACCATTCTATCTCCTTCCCTGCATTTCAATTCACATATAAAACAAAACCCATTCTTCTAAAATCATTCAGGACTCAAAAATAACTTGTTTGTTCATCACCAACAACCCATGGCAGCAAACACTATTTCTTCCTTGTTCAGGGTTAGCTTAAATGAAACAACATTCATATGTGCAACTGTCAGTTTTTAGCTTAAATGAAATCAACATTTTGGAAGCTACCCAAACTAACACATTTCCTGTAAATTCAAATCCATACACACATTCACTTAACACATCATAATTCATTCATCAGAAGGTACATACTCTTTCCAAAGAGGAACAACAATACTATCAACCATGAAATCTTAACAAATCAAACAGAAAAGAAACAAAAGAAGGTACATACCTATAGATTTTCTTTTAGAGGCTTGGAGCTGCGTGAAAACTGAAGACTAAAGAGGAATTAGGTTTCCTTTCTAAAACGAAGATGGAAGACGACTGAAGAGGGATTAGCTTTCATTTGTGTTTGACGAATCTATAACGTTGGATTAAAACAAAATTCTCATCCAACGGTCAGGAATCCATCTCGGGAATTTCGAAAATTTCGTAAATATCGACCGAAATTCCGGTTTTTGAAAATATCGGCGAAATTTTCGTTGAAATATCGTTTCACCGGTAACCCTTAATTTGTTTCGGTTTCACCCCAAAACCCGAAATTTCGGCGATTCGGCCATTTCGGCCGAAATTGACTGCATAGGTCCAGGCATATTTTTCTCCATCTATTTTTTATTTTTTATTTTTCTCTCTCCTACTGTTACGATTTTATAATTTTTTGTTGAAACTTGAAAGTGTTGAATTTTTTCTCTCTCCTAATATTTCAATGGTTATTTTTCGCTTTCCTCAAATTTATTATGTTTTTTTTTTGTTGAAAGTGAAAACTGATTTTTTCACGAAAAATACTATAAGGCAATGAGAAAAACAAAATATTCACAACATACTTGTTCCATAACTTTAATAAAGATAAAAAAATGACGGTGGAAAATGAATTTTTCACATAAAAATCCAAGAAAATCTCCCTATAAAATCTGTTTTCATGATTTTATCTCTCTCCCATAATTTTATCTTACTCGTGTGAAATACAATTTGCTCTCATCTTTTTTCATTTTTCACTCAATACCTTATAAGTCAAAAAAAAATACATGTGAAAAGAATATAGTTTTCACATAAAAATGGTAAAAATTAAAACAAAATTTTTTAAGGAAAAAACAATGGTGATAATATAATTTTTACTCAAAATACTAGTGAAACAAACAAATTCAAATAAAAAATAGCTACTTTAGAAAATTGTAACTTCGTAAGTGGTGAAATTACAATATAAACTTTGAAAATAAAGATGAATAAAAAGTTATCACTCAAAACGCACGTGAAAAAATAATTTTTCACTTTTACATGCGCAAAAATTGAACTTTTTAAAAGAAATATTAAGGGGTGCAAACTCTAGTTTTCACAAGTAACTACTAATGAAATATGATTAATGATCCAGTATTAATGGAATCATATTCAATTTTTTTTATTAATAATACAATATAGATAACGGTTAATTTAGTCGGTCTAAAAAAATAAAAATTTAAATTTAATCCAAAATTACAGCCGTAGATTATATATTCTGGACTACAAATATATCATTTTGATAATGGGTTTTTAAAAATATTAAAATGACTAATAAAAATAAGAGAGACGAAGATATTATAATAACAATCTAGAGGCAGGTCTCTATTGCTCGGCAAAGTCTTAATCTGGGGACAGATTCTCTATTGTTCGAAAGAGTCCCTGCAGCACTGTCAAATCTATTTGCCTAGGCGATTTGTACATAACAGCTTAAAATGGACAAATCTAGCCATTTGATGTGTGCATAGGGCTAGGCCTAAGGATGGGATATATACATGGTTAACTAATTTAACAACATTCTAACCCTATTGGCCATTGGCATTATTAGGCGCATTGGATATATTCACGGTTTCTTGCTAAGGTGGAATAACAATGTCACCCTGCTCTTCTGTTCCCAGCGATCAGCGCGGATAAGGTGGAATAACTTGACTATTTAATTACTTGTGCATTAGACAATCAGTTACTACAAATAGGAGTTCGAGGTTCATTGATTAAGTGCAGGTGTTAGTACTTTGTCAAAGGGAGTGGGAGAAAGAGAGAGAGGTTACAGACTTATTAGGCATGAATAATCAAAAGGGGATACATTGTAAGAAGCAGGTGTATTGTGATTCTGGTGATGATAATCATGAACTTGAAAGAGTTTATCAGAATGGTAGACAGAAATGGTGACCAGAAGATAACCCGAGATGAGATCGAGTTTATCCTTCGCCAAAAAGGCATATCGTTCCCAAAGTTTAGAGCATGGTTCATTAGGAATAAGTCTCACACTGTCTCTCATGATAAGGTCATCCAAGGCGACATTGAGCAGCGTAAGTTATTTGAATGCTTTAAAAAGAATTTTCCTGGGATGTTCAAGAACAGACTATTGACCAACTAGCTACAACTATATGTATTGCAAGGCTGCTTGTAATCATGTTTTAAGTCTACAGCTCTCAAGTCTTTCTATATCCGGAAGACCCACTCTATCTCTAAGCAATAGCTGTGGTGGTAGGGTGTGTTGTCTTTATGTAGTTGTATTTTGTTGTAAACTGTGTAGTTAGTGATGTATCTCATCTTGTACATCACTCGTTGTTGCTAGTTCCCTGGTCTATATATCCTCCTGTTCTCTTCTGTATGAATGCCATAAAGAAGTCTTGTTCAGGAAATATATCGGCAATATGAAATTTGGTAATTTTAGTTTATCAATCAGTCATTCGTACCTTAATCCGCTGCTATTATAACTCAATTAACATACATTGTTTGCATGACCGCAAAATGCAATTAGAAAGAAATCAACATGAACTGGTATTGTAAATTGTTCTCTTACTG
Organism: Papaver californicum; assembly: GCA_023531435.1. Taxonomy (NCBI): domain Eukaryota; kingdom Viridiplantae; phylum Streptophyta; class Magnoliopsida; order Ranunculales; family Papaveraceae; genus Papaver; species Papaver californicum. Next base: position 1,853,839 of record JAJJMC010025396.1, on the reverse strand, counting down.
ATCAAAGGAGTTAAGCGAGAACAACAAGTGAGACAGTTTCCGATAAATTAGCACTGAGATATGAAAACATGTCTACAGTACCATATGTGTGCCAAGATAAGGCGTCATTTCACGTTCACAAATTGCTTTTTCATCTCATCATACCTCCATTCACGGCTGGAGCAGTTGTAACTCCACGACTTCTTCTATCCATGTTCGCCTGCCAGCCTTAGTACGATACATAAATCAAAATTAAGCGAGTTCTGTTTCGAAAAGAAAATAAGAGAAGGAAAAACATATTAGGACAAGGGTCATGTACCTATTCCCATGTCGAAGCCATGGTTCCTGAGCTCTCTGTGCTCCTGACACAAAGCACAAAATTCGCAAAAGAAGTGGACTAAACAATCCACACAAGGAGCCTCTTCTAAATCATATTGAGCTCTCAACTCAGATCTGTAACAACATGAATACAAGCAAGGCATCCCTATCAACGCTAGAAGTGCATATGCTGCACCATATGTCACACAACCTGCACATCATGCATCATCCACACATAAATCATATTATTCATTCATTTGCACAATCTCTACCTTTAACAACTTAATTGATCATTAATAGAATTATTTTGGGTACATTACTTGAGGAACCTCTATTCGTTATTTCTGCAATCTGCCCAAACGTGATGCAAGGACAAAAGCAAGTCACCAGACCTTGGCCAAGAAACAAAAAGTTAGATTCATTCAATCAGTCAACTAGTTAAATCCAAATGAGTAGTACTTACAGTTTCCGGGATCATCAAAACAATGGCAAAGACCAGTAGACCATTGCCTTAAACTAGTAGCCCCATGACCTTGAACGGGCATCATATTAGATGATGAGTTATACGGGGGGTAGCATTGTTGCATAGAGCTACTTAAGACTCCTTGAGGTGGCACTGGACGCGGATTTGAATCTGCAGCAGGAACATAGTTTGCATTATGAAGATCATGTTGAGAAGTACTATTAGTATACATTTGATGATCTTATTTAACTCTCAGTGAAGAGATCGAAAAAGTCGGTTTCAGAGACGACCTTGTAACGATGAGGATGTACCTCCTCTAGCTAAAGCTAGCTTTGCTTGACAAAGTATAAACCTTACCACTTGCAATAACATATTCCTTGAAGCTAATACCAATGCAACTGATGAATGGCTGAAAGTTGGCTAGATTTTATATGCATTACAAGAAGTCAAGAACTAAAACATATAGTAATATTGTTTGTTACCTTACTTGTATACAGCAATTTTTCATTATATATAAATGATTTAAGTAGAAATATGCAATATCTTGATGTACAAAAGAATCAATTGGAGTGTGATTTTGTTTTGGTTCAAGAACAAGTTCCTTACTTCAATTGCATTATAATCGTCTCCAATGTGAAATTCAAATTGGTTTGCGTTGATTTTAGTGCAATCTGTCCAAATTTACATTGTCGATGCGAGCAGAGAAACAAAGAAAAGAAAATACCCCTTAGTCCGTAGTTGGTCTTTCCCGGCGTCTGCTTTTCAAATATTCTTCGCCGTAATCGAAGTTCAAGTTAAATAGAACTACCTCGCTGGACAAAGAAAAAAAAAAGGAAATGAATAATGGTGTCTTAGCTCTATAAAATGTATACTTTTGGGATCCGAAAAAAATATTCGTCTAAGATAATACATGGTATTTTAAATCCTTATTTAAAATAACATTATCTTTAGTAGTAGATTCTATAAAATAGAAGAGATGATATACTAAATATAAAAAAATTACAGAAAGTTTTAATTAAAATTTTAGTTGCCTTCCATGTTATTTTTTTCCCTATTTTTTTTTTTAATAATTATTTAAAATAAACTTAAACGGTTAAAATTTATCATGTAAGATATTCTAAGGTTTAAATCCACGTACTATTGGAGATAGTTTATTAGTTACGGGGTTTTATATTTACTACATGTGTAAAACCTATTAAATAAAGGTCTTAATAATATCTCCGTATAGGATTTTTATACCCTTTGTTGGAGATGCTCTTAAGGAGTAAGAAATATGATTTTTTGTAATCCAAAAAATAAGCTTACATGTATGTTATATTAATAGGAAGTTCTACACACTTTCAACAACAACTTTTCAAAAGACTTCTCTCCACCACCACCATTGCAAATTCCACCACGATGCCTGCACCACCATCGCTTGTACCACAGCTCCACCAATTCCATTACCAGCTCCAGCACGACCTTCTAGTCCACCACCTCCACCAATTCCACCACCAACGCCTACGCAATTTTATATATTTCCACAGAATCCACAACACCACCACCATCACTACCAACACCTCCACTGACCCCACCTATTCCACCACTTCCACCTTCATTAAAAAAAAAATTCTCTCTCGTTGTCCCTTTTTTTTCACCAGATCAAGATTTAGTGATACTCCGAGAAGATATCAAACTGCAATCAAACAAAGAAGTCAAAATAATAACCAAAAAAACTTAAAGAAACTAGGGTTTCAAATTTACAGGTTAGGATTTACTTTATTTGTTTGTGAATTTGATTATGAATTTATCAGTTCATTTTAATTGATTATTTGGTATTTCTTGTAGAGTTGAATCCTTAGACATTTCCACTATCTAAAACTCAAAGGAAAATATCTGGTGGTTATCATTATCCTCGTGATGTAGATGGTTGATACTCACACGTGTCGTAGACCATCAGACCAAACTCCTAAGTTTATACCCCCATTCATGACGTAATTATCCTTTATGTGTGATAGATATGTCGTACGATGTGTTAGTATTCTCCAAAGTTGGAATATCGTTTGACGAAGGAATACTCATGTTTGCGTGTAAAGGCATATCTGAGTCGCGTGGAGAGATCAAAGAGGCTTGTTGTAGTCGTTTTTTTTATGAGAACAGCACAAGCTTGGATGAGGTTAATCATGACCTAGTTGTCGACGTTTTGTTAGGAGATAAACATGGTAAGGCTGGCTCTGAAGAGAGCTTATGGAAAGGCCGGCTCTATAGAGAGGCTAAGGCCTAGTAGAGGTCAAGCATTGACCTAGTATGGTCGTCTATTGATCCGATGAGCAGAGGCATGATCGACTCTGTAGAGAGCTAGGGCCTGATTGGCTTGTCCAACTATATGAGCAAGATGCGACTTTGTCCTATCATAAGAGTAAGGTGTAGAGAGTAAGACTTAGGTGTTGAGGCTCATCATGGGTGTTGAGGCACAAATAGATGTTAGTGACGAGGCTCAGCTGGGTATTTTGTACTGAAGCTCAGCAGGGTGCAGGTACTAAGGCTCAGCTGCCCAAGGTGATGAGGCTCCGCTACCTTGAGTTATGAGGCTCGGCCTCCACTTAGGATGTGAGCCTAATGGAGCCTGAGTGTGCACTAAGCAATTGAACTTGAGCTAGGATGGCCAGTTTGTAAAATGATCGTTTTTCCCTTGTTATAAATGACTATTTTACCCTTGGTCGAGAAATCATCACATACATCTGGGCTAGCCAGTTTATAAAATGATCGTATTTCCCCTGGTCGCAAAATGATCATTTTTCCCTTGGTTATAAAATGACCATTTTACCCTTGTAAAAAAAACACCATCTACATTAAGTCCCCTGCTCAACATGAACCGTAAGTGCTGTGAATATTGACGGTGCAAACTTATCCACAAAATCCTTGATATTTTCATGTTGAATAAGCTTTTATTCAGAATCATGATTTTGATTCACCAACTTTTAATTTGATTGTGAACTATGACTTGAGCGGAACTTGTACTCCGTGAAGATGTCTGTACTGGGATTCCTAGTCATGAGCTAGAGGGTATCTTGCATTAGCCTGTGCAAGTCCCCAGTGTAAACATGTCTTGATTTTGTAAAGTTTTACTTTGACCTGAACTTGAACCTGGAGGATCTTGCTTGTATGGATGTCTTTCAGCATGAGTAGTGCGTAGCTGATCCGAGCTCGTAAAAATAATACTCCATCATGAGCTAGTGATGGCCAAAATTTTAATGAGAATTTGGTCAAAAACCTAATTTTATGAGATTTTGGTACAAAACTCTAATTTAGGCATTATTTGTACTAAAATAGTAACTGAGCTTGTAGAGGCGTTAGCATGGTCATGGGAGGAGATATGGAAGTCTCCTTACTTGTCTATGAGCTTTGTGGAACGTGACCACAAGAGTCAGGGCCCATCCTTAAAGTTTAAGAGTCGTTGTTCTGGAAAAATTCTAAATTTAGCTAGGCTTGTGTTTCCCAAGCCTTAATTTCCTTTTTTTGTTGTGTCAAGGACTTCTTCAGGTGTGCTTGAAGTCTAGAGAGGATTAAGAGGTGAGACACCCAACGCATAGTGTTCATATCATGCATGGATGAAGACCTGGTCACACTCTTTAGAGAAAAAAATCTCTTCTTTTGTAAAAATATTTGATTTTAAGGTTATTTTCGTCCACACCCTAATAGTTATTTTTATATTATTTTTTTATGCATGAGAGGAAGGGAGGCATGAGCACCATCCGAGGGCTGACCACGTGTGTGAAAGCCAACACAACATCTTGCGTATTAGTGAATCAAGCAAGTTGAGCTATACCAGTCGATATGTTCACCCAATGGTGGGATGATATCTATCTTATCATCCATTAGCAAAGTCAATGGTTTATAGCCAAGAGTCTTCCTGGACAACAATAAATCCTCGCAACTAAGGGGTCACCTGCCTTGGCCGTGTGGGGAATGGGGCTATAACCTATGATGTGTTCCCACAACCATGTTGGGAGAAACATGACGGGGACACAAATATTACTCTTATTATCTTCTTTGGATGATTCCATTTCTTGTTCAATAAAATCTAAAAATGAATAAAGAGTACCAAGGAAGAGATTATCTACGGGAAACGTTATTCCTTGAGCTAGTTATACTGCGAATGGAACTGCTCTCACCCTGGTTGTCTTCAAAAATATCTTTTGATAACCATAATGTAAGAAAGGCTGCAAGATAAATCCAAGGGACTTCTCATAACCGCGCCAACGATTAACCAAAAGCTTGCATATGTTCTTATTGCTACCTTTTTGAGCGCGTACACTCTTGATAGCCTCATTCAAGGTAGATACCATCTTATTTTCGTCGTTATTCATATCTATGGCAGCAGGGTCGGTCACATGGAGGTGTGTGAAAGAAGCCATGTCCTCCAGTGTATTGTAAGTTCTCCCCAAGCGAAGATAAAGGCATGAGTCAGCTTGATCCATTTACACAACAAAGATACGAGGACGCCTAGGTCCTTTTTAAGTCTGAGGGTCCCTAAAGATGCGACGGCGTAATAATTACCTCCATATTTCAAAAAAAAAATCGAAAATTTGAGCAGTGAATCGTGTTCCAAACGCAAAGCACTTGACATGGTCAAGTAAATACAAGTAATTTCTTGAGTTAATATCGTTGGAGAAAATGATCTTATTTATTTTGTTCTTAGTGTTGGACTAATTGGAACTTAGGACCAAGGGGTCACTAAGAAACTAGCCCATTTTTATTATTTGTGAATGAAACATTTAGTCCTACATGGGAGAAACTAAAGATGTTGCCTCTCTATATTACTTAGAAATTTGCATCTAAGGGAAGCCCCTTAGGGGTTAACACACTTTTGTGTGAGGGAGAGGACTTAGACTATGGGCTAGTTGGTGCAACCACACATTTCATACACGCGCCGTCCGTCCGGTCGGTCGGTTGGGGTTCGGGTGTGGGTCAACCAAGACTTATCTTTTTGGACAAAATTCTTTTGAAATATTTTCTAAATAAATTTAAATTTCAAAAATAAATCTTGTCTTAATGAGCCGGCGTCTGACCCATGGAGATAATTTTCTTACCTTATTTTCTCTTCTGCAACATTATCTGTGTTAAACAGTGACATAATTTTTGCCCGTTTTCTTACCAGTCAACATTCAATTCGCACATAAATTTTTGATTAATTAGAAAATTTACTTTCCTCAATTGATGCACTGATTACACTCCCCATCTTTGCCTATAAATTGAAGTTGAATTCTCCTTTCCAAATCACACCAGAAGCAGCTACTATCCTGCCTTCTTTTTCCCTCTTCCTGCTTTGTTTTGTACAATGCTTGTTTACTTCCTTTCTATAATCTATCTTGTTGTTAAGTTCGTTTGAGTGGGTGATTTGTATTGTGCTTATACAAATCATAACGGACAGTTCTATCCTGGACACATCTCCACTGTGGGGGTATAGCATCTCTCACTCTTGAGGAGTACCCGCGGACTATTATGTTAAGGACAATTTGCTGAGCCGGTGGCTTTGTCCTTTGTGTGTAAATCAATTCAGAGATTTTATTAACGTTAACATCTTCTGTTTTAGTATTTTTATTGTTGCATATTCAATAATCTTAACACAATAGCACTTCTTCTGTAACAATGGGTAAAAATGATGTTGACAGACCAGAAAAATTCAGTGGGAAGGATTTCAAAAGATGGCAATCAAAGATATTGTTTTTTCTGAGTTTTCATATGTTATATGAACTTGTTCTGAAATCTTTTGTTGAGGGTTTGGATGATGCTGGAAATGAAAGGGATTTGGAAAGTTGGGTTAGGAAAAATTATATGGCTAAAAATCATATTATGAATTGTTTAGAGGATGCATTGTATGACTTTTATAATGCAAATGAGAACTTTTCTACTTTTGATTTATGGGATTCTTTAGAGGCAAAATACCAAGCTGAAACTGCTGGAAGTAAGAAGTTCTTGGTAGCTAGGTTCTTGGAATATAAAATGTCGAATGACAAATCTGTGGTTGATCAATTCCTTGAACTTCAGCGTATTATCAATGAAATTCTTGCTGAAGGCATGGTGATAGATGAAACTTTTCAAGTGTCTGCTGTGATTGAGAAATTACGGTCTTCCTGGTCCGAATACAAACGTAGATTGAGACATAAAAATGTTGAAGTCAGTATGGTTGATTTGGGTAAGAAGATTCAAGTGGAAGAGTTATTGTGCTCCAAATACAAGAACGTATCTTCTGCAAGGGACATGTCCAACAAGACTCATGTAATTGAACACAAGTCTTCCAATACTGAAAAGGGCGAGAGCAGCAAATGCAACCCTAAGCGTAGTCATCACAAGAAAGGTACATTTCAAAAACCTAAATTTGGCATTGGTAAAATTAAAGGTGCTTGTTATGTTTGTGGAACTCCTGGCCATATGGAAATTCACTGTAGAAAACGTAAGGACTTTAATAATAAGAAAAACAATGTTAATTTGGTTGAAAAAAACAAGAATGAGTTTTCTGGTACGGTGTCTGAAGTTAATTTGGTAACCAATGTGAGAGACTGGTGGTAGACTCTGGTGCTACCAAGCATGTATGTGGAAACATAGATATGTTCACCTCCTATCAGAAGGTAGGGGAAGGGGAGAAGCTCTACATGGGTAACTCATCTGCAGCACAGGTTGCAAGAAAAGACAAAGTTGGGATAAAGCTCACTTCTGACAAGACTCTCACATTGAACAAAGTTCTTCATGTTCCGGACATCTTCAAAAATCTTGTTTCTTGTGGTGTTTTAGATGATAAGGGTTTTAAACTTGTTTTTGAATCTGGAAAAGTTGTTGTCACTAAGGGTAAAGATAATGTAGGTGAGGGATATAAGACTGAGGGTCTCTATAAACTTAACGTAACCTCTGATGAAATGAATAAAATTGATTCTTCTGCTTATGTTTGTGTGTCATTAAATGTTTGGCATGGTAGACTTGGACATGTAAATTATAATTCAATGCATAAAACTGGCTAGCATATGCTGCATACCCAAATTTAGTTTGGATAATGAACATAAATGTGAAGTATGTGTAGAATCAAAACATGCTAAAAAACCTTTTAAAAAAAATGTTCAAGGAAATTCTAAACCCTTAGAATTAATTCATTCAGACCTAGTTGACATGAAACCAGTTCAAACTAGACGTGGTAAGAAATGGTTTGTCACTTTTATACATGATTGTACAAGGTACAGTCACATATATTTGCTTAAAGGTAAGGATGATGCCTTAGAAGCCTTTAAGATGTATAAACTAGAAGTTGAAAACCAAATGAGTGCTACCATTAAAGCTGTTAGGTATGACCGTGGTGGTGAGTATGTAATTCCTATAGGAGATTTTTGCATAGAACACAGCATTATACATGAAGTAACCCCTCCTTATTCACCACAATCTAGTGGTGTGGCTGAACGGAAAAACTGAACCCTTAAGGAGATGATGAATGCCATGTTAATTAGTTCAGGATTACCTGCAAACTTGTGTGTGTGTGTGTGTGTGTGGGTGTGGGGGGGGGGCCGTCCTCTCAGCTTGCTATGTCTTGAACAGAGTACCCTTTAAAGGATCATACAAAACTTTATATGAGTTATGGAAAGGTAGACAACCTTCGTATGCATACTTTAAAGTGTGGGGGTGTTTGGCTAAGGTTTCCATTCCTCCCCCTAAAAGAACCAAGATAGGACCCAAAACTATCGACTGTGTCTTCATATGGTATTCTGAGCATACTACTGCATATAGATTTATGGTTGTAAGTTCTGAAATTTCTGAAATTGGTGTGAATACTATTATGGAATCTAGGGATACTGTGTTTTTTGAAAATATTTTTCTATTGAAATCTGATTTTCGCATGATATGTGTTGATCCCCTAGATGTCCCTTCGACCAGTCAGACATTACCTTTAGAGGAAGATGAAGTTGAATTTGAGCCTAGAAGAGGTAAAAGATTTAGAACTGAAAAATCTTTTCGGCCAGACTTCATAACATGCTTAGCTGAGACTGATCCACAGACTTATAGAGAAGCCATGACTTCTTCTAAAGCTCTATGGTGGAAAGAATCTGTCATTAGTGAAATGGATTCTATTATACAGAATGGTACGTGGGAGATTGTAGATTTACCTCTAGGGTGTAAACCCATAGGTTGTAAGTGGATCTTCAAAAGGAAACGTAAGGTAGATGGAATTATGGAAAAATACAAAGCTAGATTAGTAGCTAAATACTATAAACAGAAAGAAGGTGTAGATTTCTTTGATATTTATTCACCTGTTACGACAATTACTTCCATTAGGATGTTAATTGCTATTGCTGCCATTCATAACTTAGAGATACATCAAATGGATGTAAAGACATCTTTTCTAAATGGTGAATTAGATGAAGAAATATACATAGACCAACCTGAGGGATTTGTAGTGATAGATTGTGAAAACAAAGTTTGTAAACTGAAAAAAAATGTTTGTATGGTTTGAAACAAGCACCTAAACAATGACATGAAAAATTTGATCATGTAATGATTTCTAGTGGTTTTAAAATCAATGAATCTGACAAGTGTATTTATACTAAACTTGTGAATGATGCATGTGTGATTGTATGGTTGTATGTTGATGATATGCTTATACTTGGTACAAACATGGATGTAACTAATTCTACAAAGAACATGTTAAATGAGAACTTTGACATGAAAGACTTAGGCCCCGCTGATGTGATCTTAGGGATGAAGATTAGAAGAAATTTCTAATGGATATAGTCTTAGTCAATCTCATTATGTTGAATTTATGCTTAAAAAATATAATCAGTTTGATTGTAAACCTGCTTGTACTCCGTATGATCCTTGTTGTAGACTCAAAAAGAATAAGGGTGATGGAGTTCCACAACTTGAATACTCACATTTATAGGAAGTCTGATATATTTGATGAATTATATGAGACTGGACATTGCTTATATGTGAGTAGGTAGAGTATGTATACCTGTAATCCGGTGCAGGAGCATTGGGATGCACTTATTAGAGTGTTGAGGTACTTGAAGTACACTTTGAATTTTTGTTTAAATTATGAGAGATACCCTGCAGTTCTTGAAGGATTTTGTGATGCAAACTGGATATCAGACTCAGAGGAGTCTAAGTCTACGAGTGGATATGTGTTCACTCTAGCATGTGGGTCTGTATCTTGGAAGAGTTCCAAACAGACATGTATAGCTCGATCCACTATGGAATCGGAGTTTATTGCGTTAGATAAAGCAGGAGAGGAAGCCGCTTGGCTAAGATGCTTTTTAGAAGACATTCCTTTCTGGCATAGGCATGTGCCAGCTATATCTATACATTGTGATAGTCAAGCTGCAATAGCTAATGCTAGAAACAACAATTATAATGGGAAGTCTATACACATTCGTAGAAGACATAATTCCCTGAAACAACTAATCTCAACTGGCGTTATATCTGTTGAATTTGTGATGTCTAAGGAGAATATCGCGGACCCTTTGAAGAAAGGTTTGTCTAAGGAGATAGTTAGTAATGCATCGAGAGGGATGGGGATTAAGCTCATTAAATAAACTTGTCATGAAGGATACTCAACCTTGCTGACTGGAGATCCCAAGATCAAGGTTTTGAATGAGACAACTAATTTGTAGTGGTTTAAAGGAAACACTATCAGAGAATTTCATTCTCTATCCCTTCCCTATGGTGTAGACGTGATAGTGTGACTGCATGTGAAGGATGACTTTTATTAAGTCTTAATGAGTTTTATAGTTTCAATTTAAGATTGAAGTGGGGTGTAGCAGTAAACACTCTTAATGGAACTCACCTATCTGAATGTAGAAGTGAGTCGCTTCCTATGAGAACTGAGATGATTCTCTAGAGCATTCTGAGAAACGGGATACTTCCAGGGCCAAAACGGACACAACGGCACGAACTTGACAGCACCTAGAGTGATATCACACGTGGAAGTATTGATGAACTACACCAAACGATGGAAGTTCAAGACATCGCGTTCACTGTCCATCAAGTAGTTCCGGTAATTTCTCACTAAGCAAAGGTTCAAGACCTTATGGAAACCTATTTCCTATAGTGACATTTCTCGCTTTCTGATTTCTGATTTTTATCGTTTTTTTATTCATGTAGGGGATTGTTGGAGAAAATGATCTTATTTGTTTTGTTTTTGGTCTTGGACTAATTGGAACTTAGAACCAAGGGGTCGCTAAGGAAACTAGCTCATTTTTACTATTTGTGAATGAAACCTTTAGTCCCACATATGAGAAACTAAAGATGTTGCCTCTCTATATTACTTAGAAATTTGCATCTAAGGGAAGCCCCTTAGGGGTTAACACACTTTTGTGTGAGGGAGAGGACTTAGGTTATGGGCTAGTTGGTGCAACCACACATTTCACACACGCGCGGTGCTTCGCACCAAAGCACGCACGCCGTCGCCGTCCGTCCAGTCGGTCGGTCGGCGGGGAGGGGAGGGCTCGGGTGTGGGTGTGGGTGTGGGTGTGGGTGTGGGTCAACCAAGACTTATCTTTTTGGACAAATTCTTTTGAAATATTTTCTAAATAAATTTAAATTTCAAAAATAAATCTTGTCTTAATGAGGGAGACGTCTGACCCGTGGAGATAATTTTCATACCTTATTTTCTCTTCTGCAACATTATGTGTGTTAAATGGTGACATAATTTTTGCCCGTTTTCTTACCAGTCAACATTCAATTCGCACACAAATTTTTGATTAATTAGAAAATTTATTTTCCTCAATTGATGCACTGATTACACTCCCCATCTTTTCATATAAGTTGAAGTTAAATTCTCATTTCCAAATCACATCAGAAGCAGCTACTATCATGCCTTCTTTTTCCCTCTTCCTGCTTTGTTTTGCGCAATGCTTGTTTACTTCCTTTCTGTAATCTATCTTGTTGTTAAGTTCGTTTAAGTGGGTGATTTGTATTGTGCTAATACAAATCATAACGGGCAGTTCTATCCTGGATACATTTCCGCTGTAGGGGAATAGCATCTCTCATTCTTGAGGAGTACCCCTGGACTATTGTGTTAAGGACAATTTGCTGAGCAAGTGGCTTTGTCCTTTGTGTACAAATCAATTCATAGATTTTATTAACGTTAACATCTTCTGTTTTAATATTTTTAATGTTACAGATTCAACAAACATTTATGTCACAAATATTCTAGGGTAATAACCCATTATTTTCTAGATGGAATGTTCGCTTCGTCTTCAGCCTAACAACGAACTTTAATTTGGGCATCATGTTTCTTCTATGGCTTATTCTTTTTGTTTTGGATTCTTAGCTTGCCTAACTTTCTTTTGTTTTGTAGATTCATATCGTGAACATGATTTAAACTCGAGGGGAGGATCTTGATGTCATCCCAGACTTTAACTGCCACTTGAACACTAAGCATTCCTCAGGTGTGCATAGTTCGCATGATGAGGTGTCATCCAAGGGAAGGGCTAAAGTTCATGTGCCCTTGAGTATACTGTTGCAGGGGCTGACTTCATTAGTTTCATGCCATATCTCATCTTCAGGAACGTCTTTGTAGAGAATTTCAGTGTCCCAGCTGATCTAGCTTCATTGTACACCAATATATGGGAGAGATACGGTCATGTAGACACTCTAGGGGTTGTGACTTACTCTGCCCATCTGTTGATTCTCATCGTATGTGACTTATTGATGACTCTTCAGGTAATGAGGGAGGTGACATTGAGTGAGGTTACTAATGATAGATTTGTTCACCCCGAGAAGCTAGTGACTACTTGTGAGAATCTTTGTTTAAATGTGAAGTGGGTCTGCCAGTGGTTTGATGTTTTCAAGGATGATTGAATTTAATAGAATTGGAGTCTCGTCCTTCGTTAGACATAATCCAGCAGCAGAAGGCTTCCATAGCTAGTGAAGGAGAGCGTCTTAAGCAGATTATCCGTGCATTGGATGCTAGGGGCAAAGATTTGGAGAAAAAAATGGAATTAGCCCTGTGGGGGGCGGAAGCTTGTGTTGGACGATTTTCTTTAATGTTACAGTTTTTTTCTTTTGGGAGGCAAACTAGTAAATATTAGTAGTTTGCCTTTTTTTATTATTATTATTATTATTTATTTTTTTGACTCAATAGGTTTTGAATATTTGAATAAAACTTCCTACCTGAATGCAATGAGATTTGTATAAAATTTATTTCCTCTGTTTTAAAATGATACTAAGATTGTTACATTTGGATATGTTAAAAAGATAGATTTATTTTCATAAATAGAAAGTCAAATATTTCAAAATTATTACTTTACCTACATGGGGATCATTTCTTCTATTTTTATTATTTAAACACATGAAAATAAAAAAAAACATAACAAAAATTAGTTCAAATAATTTTTTTTTATTTTTTTTCTAAATCAAATAAATCTATCTTTTTAAAACGGATAAACACAGCTGCCTACATAAATCAGACGTAGGGAGTAACATTGATCGTCCTATTTGTTCGTACGAAGCTAGTAAAAGTTTTTAATTCTTTAACAGTTAGTAGTATGACTATTCACATTTAACTCATCTGAGTCGTTTCTTTCTAAAGAGTCACACCTGAACCACCTCAATAATTTTTATCAGCCTATAAAAACGGGGCTAAATTGGCTTTGTTTAATCAAACATAATTCGGTTTTGATTGCACTGAAGCAGAATCTAGTACCCCAGAAAGAAACGAAAAATGGTTGGTCTATGTTGTCAGCTTTAAATTAAGCATTCAAAACATGAGAGATAAACATAATTAACGCGTGTTTTATGCTGCCTGAATGTGGACGAGAAATTCTCTTAGTGATACTACCTACGTTCAACTTGTACTTGAGTTGGGAATAAACGTTTACTTTAGATATGCTCTCTTTTTCTTTATTTCCGGCGATTGATTCTTGATAGATAAGAAGGAATAAAAATTGAAGGAGATATATGCTATATGAACACAATGTGGTACAAATTAGTGAAAGGAAGATAGAGTAAAAGATCAATTTGCGAAAACTTTCTGTCTTCTTTAACGTTAGATCCATGGCAATCAAATCAGTTGCCCCTCATACACGTATTCATGGAGACGGTGGTGGTAAACAAAGCGAGATGACCATTGATGAATTTAAGTTATGGGTCATGAGATTTGACTCCAATGGTGATGGACGAATAAGCAAAGATGAACTTCGTAAAGCTATTCGAAGTATCAAAGGTTGGTTTAGTGCTTGGAAGAACATGAAGAAGGGTCGAAACTACGCTGATGCAAATGGAGATGGGTATATTGATGATGAGGAAGTTTACAATCTCTTGGACTTCGCCGAGCAGTGTATGGGTGTCAGGATCATTGCTTACTGAAACTTTTACTGTATCTAATAATGTGTTGGATGGTTTCATTCAGGAACTAGATAGCTGCTTAATTGAGTTGTTATGAACTTATGAGTGAGTTGTGTAAGACTTTATTATGTACGCGCTAAATAATTCTTGAAGCTGATTTACAAGATTAAGGTATCAAAGTGCGGGTTTCTTTTTTGTCGTTGTTGACTATCAATACATGTAATGAACCAGGAAAACATTTCTGCAAATTCAGAATTAACCTGAAGGATATTAAAGAAAATTTGCATTTTATAACAAGGATACATGTATATGTTTCTTCTCTAGTTCTTAGTCCTCCTTCACCTTCGAAACAACTCACATCTACAAAGACAGTTGAAATGGCCCTTCACCTTTGAGATAGTTCACCTCTACAAAGATACAGTTGAGTTGCCCTTATAATTCGCTCTTTACATGGACTGTATAAGTACGCAATAACATGCTATAAGTTATTATCAAGGAAATAAGGAGATTCCATCTTTGTTACCCTAGATCTTTACACATCCATCAGTTTCTGCAGCCCAGACTATACATACACCAATACATGGAGTACGCCAACCTTTTAATGTTGTCCATCATCTACGAATAGCACAACTTAGCTATTTCAAAGAGCTGGGTCCATGCATTTATGAATATGGAGTTTTTGAGGTTGGTCACTGTAATGAAATAAAATCTGTTCTCAGTATACCCCCTAAATACGCATTCAGGTAGTACAGAGCATATGGACATTTTCGAGTGTAGATTTACCTAACTGATATCAGAACCAACACAAAAACGTCCTTTTGCCTTGATTCCAATAGTGGCCTAAACAGTAGTAGTCTCTTGCTGGCATCTTCATATATCGACATCAGGAAGAGGCACTTTCCAGAAATTCCATGTGTTGTATTCCTCCTGCACCAGGAAAAGGGAAGGATGTATTTTGTAAACCTCAACCAAATATAAAATATTGGTACAGCTCATCAGCCAGCTTTATTTCTTGCAACTAGACTTTGCCTAATATCCGTGACAAATGCATGGTGGTGCTGTTTTACAAATACAAAAAGGAGAGTGCAGAGTTGCGCAAATACCGGCTCAGCTGAAGAACACATGGGTGGAAACATGCCATTGACGAGTTCATGAAGAGAAGTATAAGATTTTGTGTCAACCCGACGATTCACAGCAACCTGACCCTGTAATTACAACAGCATCAAAGGAGGAACAGAAAACAAAATCATGATCCTTGCTGATCTCTTTATCTCATTGTTTATTGGTGAAACATTAAAGTTTTCAATCGATACCTTTGGATTAATAATGAAAATCTTTCCTTTTGGGATTCCAACTTTAAGGTAGCTAAACTCGTCAGTGTCTCTGTTGCCGAAACCAGCGTAAAACGGATTACAATCAGGTGGAAATAATGCCTTGATATCCTGGACATTTGGAGAACCAGATTCATTAACCACAATTTTCTCAAACATCCTATGTTCAGGTGACATATCAATAACTTAACAACATTGACAGGACCCATGAATCTTCTAATAAAACAGCAATAGTGGATTGCATTTTGGTACACAAAAATGTTTAGCATAAGGATTACTATTGTAGGGAGAACTCACACTTAGGCATGCAATCTTGAATTCATGAGGAGCTCGTCTGATAACTGTTAACAATGAAAGAGAATTACATCTTTATCAAACCAAAAAACAAAGATAGAAAACCCAAGTTCGAAGAATTAAACAAATATCAGGGTTAATGCATCCCATCAGACTCGAAGAAATTATGACCAGCCTCAATAACACCAAACTGAAAACATAAATTTGAATCACTGAAAAGAAAATTTACCTTCACGATATAAGGAAGGAAAGAGCCCATCAGGGGAAATAACAACAGGCCCATCAGGAAGTGCCTTTCCATCCTGCATATGCACAAACAGTTTTTCCGTTAATTTTTTTTTTATCATGTGATTCTTCTTCTACAGCAATAGACTTGGTCACTCTTCACGATTTGAAGGCATAGACTTCAAAACTTTGCATGGAGTTTAACGCATCACCTGCTTGAGATTTAGAAGGAATTGCCTTGTTATATAGGCCTGTGAGATGGCACGTGCACTGAGAAAAAGTAACTGATACCCATTTTCCTACAAGACAATGAATGTCTCACGTGAACAATTAAAGAGCAACAATACAATAACAGATGGTGCCATGCTTGACCTAAAAACATATAATTAGACCTTCTAGTGCAAAAGACTGCAAGAGAAGATAAAGTGTACCTTTATTGCTGAAAACAGGTGGGCAACTCCTGTCTGTGACCAATCCCTTCCAACCAAAGGCATGAACTGCCCAAGAACATCCGATCTTTAATAAGAAAGCAACAAAAAGGGGAATCAGAAGAGGTCAATAAATATAGTACTCCTATTCCCAAAACTGATTAGAAGAACCAACAGAAGTCCCCTTTCAATTGAATTACTAAAAGAAGAAAAGATTACTTCGTGATTGTCCCATCTACGTCAGAGATAACTATACGAGTGTTCCATTTCCACAAATATATTCTCGCCTCCACCTGTTCAAGAACATTTCTTAATAAGTGAGCTTAATAGAAACATATTTACGCAAAAAATGAGAACCTGAGTTAAGTGCTAACAAACAGATATTAACCAACCCGCTGTTTCCCAAGCATTGCAGTTGAGAATGTGAAGGTGACCGCATTCTGTCCTTCCTTCAGATCCAAGGTATTCAATTGTTCCGATGTTGGAACAATTGACTTCGCCTTTGTCCTCTTTTTAGAAATTTTAGCCTCTTCTGTTTTTTTATCCCCTGCTATGTTATTAATGCTCTCGGCCACATTATCAGCTTGAGAATCTTTTGTGCCATCTAAAACTGATTGAACAGAATTTGTTGATGCTGATTTTTTAAAAGTGAAAGGCCAAATTCCCCAGCTTCCACCGGAGGTGCCTACGGTGGTTGATGCATCATCGTCGAGGCTTTTCACAACTTGATCCACAGCTATCATACATTTAGGCTCAGAAATTTGTTCATGAGTAGGTGAGTATATCTGTGAGATAATATGTGCACCAGCATCCCAGGGAAAATACTGTCCTCCGATTCTCACGACGAGCCTGTCGTCTTTCAAAAGGCTAGGCAGTAGAGACGTAAAAGCCATCTTTTCAGCTTCAAATGCTTGAGAAGCAGCATCAACCCCCATCCCCTCAAAGAGCAAGTGTCTGCATAGAGATATCTCTACACCCGAAAAAAGGATTTACAATGAGTTTCCACAATATATTTACAAGTCCTATTAAGTATAAAGCAAAACAAATGAGCACAGGAGCAAAAACAGATGTATCTTATCTTTCATGACTCGCAAAGTTAGATAACAACATCTATCTTATATAAGTTCTTTGAATTCCTTAGAGCACTATCAAAGGTTGAGTTGCAATGAAGAAACACAGCTGCCTTACCAATTCCAGAGTTATCTGGCATGCTTTTGAGTCTCTCTAATAGTAGAGTATCTTCAGCAATAAGATTATTCTTTAGTAAATGGCTTTCAGAATCTGGACTGAACCTTAGAGAGCTTGAGATATCCCTCCCTAGCAACCTAGATTCCAAATTTTCAGAACTAGAACCACGTGAGTGGCTAAGAGGGAGAGAATGATCAGATGCCTCCGGATCCCCAATGTGAGACCGAAGAATGGGTGCTGACTCTATCCTCCTTATAGATTCTTCTGCAGCAACCTTTTGACTTCTCGGAATACTCATCGGCGATGATGTATTCTTTGACTCTTCTGGCGAACACTTCACAGCAAATTCATCCATCGACAATGATGCATCAGTATTTAATTCACCTGAACTTTGCATTCCTACAGTATCATCCACTGAAACCATGGGAAGAGTAATGGAGCCATCCTTGGACTGCACACCATCTGTCACGAAATCATCGATGTCACTGGAAAGAAACTGATTTTCGGTTAAACCATCTGATGGTGCCATGCTTGAGTTTGAAAAAATTTCATGGAGGCCATCAATAGTCAATCCTTGATCAGAATCAACGTCAAGAGAAGGATGGAGCTTATCATTTTCCCCCTCGACATTATCCTCTTCTTTATGTCTATGAATGGAGCAGTTGAAACTGGAGGAAATGGAAGTGCCTATCGACTCTGCTGCTTCAGCTGAATCAACAATTTGGTTCTTGGTGACTGTTGAAAAATGAATTTCACGTACAGAGGATTCGTCATGGTTACTCATGTCAGACAAACTGCAATTCGAGAAGCATGCTACTGGAGATTGACTGGTAGGAACTTCAAGTTCATCCGTTTCAAAACTTTTTGTAACTGTGATCATAACATTTTCTGCCTCTTGGTGGATAGCAACAGAAGAAGGTGATTCAAGAGTAGTAACATCCGTATCTTTGGCTACAGAAACACTCTCAGTTTCACAATTGGCTATTTCCTTGATCAGTTGTATACCAGACTCAGGAAGCAGGATTGTCTCGGCTTTCTCACATTGAACTTCTGGATGCACATTCACTATGGATACCTCACATTCACCTATACAACTATTCACATTCTCATGACATTGTTCATCGGGAATATTAACATTTATATTTGGACTCTCTGAAGATTCAGCCTTTACGCAGAGACCTTCTCTCTCTTCGTGAGAAACACAACAACTTGTATAACTATCCGCTATATCAAAAGACTGATCCCTATGAACCACCGTATTACCTGATCCTCCTTGACACGGAACATCAGTAGCTATACTTAGACTCTCTGAAGATTCAGTATTCAGGCAAACAGCTTCTCTATCATCATGTGAAGCACGACAACTAACATAACCATCAATTTCATCAAAAGATTGTTCCAAGTCTCCCAGCATATCACCTGACCTTCCTTCAAGCCGAAGATCAACAACTATTCTAGGACTGTCTGATGATTCACATCTTGTGTATAGATCTTCTTCATGAGAAACGCTGCAACTAGAATAACCATCTGTTTCAACAAATGACTGTTCTATGTGGTCCGGCGTATTACCTGACCCTCCTCCCAGCTTTTCTAAATGTGAACTTTGATCATTAGAAGTAGCAAACTCAGACATTGAAACCTTCTCTCTCTCTTCAACTTCTACATTGTGCACATCAAATTTGCCAACCCCTATTGATGCTTCAGCTACCCCCTCATGTGAAGCATTTCCCTCCAATATAGACAACTTTACATCTTGGTCATGTGATGCTGGTGATGGACCTTTTGGCTTACTGACCTCATCATAGGAATCAGACTTTTGAATACCAGGCACAGAACAATCATCCATTTTCCCATCCGAGACATCCAAAATTTCAGAACTGCTCTCATCCTTAATCTGAAAATCATTATAAACCTCAGCAGGAAGACTCGAAGCAGACAACCTAGAAGAGTTACCCGAACTTGATCTATTAGTAGACCAATTAAACTCTAAGAGGTCTGCCGCCATCTCTGCACATTCTAATGAAGTAGCCCTTACCATCCCGGCGCCACTCCCTTCATCCTGCTTATCACCCTTCACGGATTTTCGTCCAAACATGAAGCCAAAAATCGGTTTTCGGCTAGAATTAGTTGTCAGCACAATCTTCTGACTTCCTGCATCAATCTGAGTAACTGAACCTCGTAAATCAGAATCCAAATCACAACTTCTAGATTGTTTTAACCTCCCATTCTGACTCGGATCATCCGTCTCATAGTCAGAAGACTTACAAGACAATGCAACAGAATTTTCTTCATCTTCTTTAACATCTTTGAGAAAGTAAGCTTCTCCCTTATGATCTAAATACATATGAAAATTCGCTTCGACACCATTCACACTTATATTAACAACTTTCTCTTTAGTTTTCAGAACTCCTTGAAATTTCCCAAACCTTACATTCCATGGAGATGACTTAAAGCTCCCATCTTGTTGTTGAACTACAATAATATCAACAGCTCCACCGAACGGATGAAACGGACTTGATACCGTATAAACTCCTTGTGTAATGTAACTACTAAGCTTCTCCACTGCAAACATTTTCCCGGATCTTTTTGATATCGAATTGATCGAAAAATGCTTACACTTTCAAATGCCTCACCCAATTGTGAGGCTTTTAAACACAGATCAATAACAATCAAATCTAATTTATAAGAAAACTTGTCAAAAATCAAAACCCAGTATATAAAATCCACAAAATTCATTGAATTTTCATTAAAATTAAATCAAACCCACCAAGATTTATCACCTTTTTTCATTAGAATATGAAAGAATTCAGTTAAAAGAAATTAAGATTTAGAATCCAAAAGAAATGGTCCTACAAATTGAGAAGAGAATATGAATTACAAAATTAGTACTAGGTATATTCTTTGGCATCAATGTGCAACTCAATTATTAGATCTTAAAAAGAGAACCACAATTAAGAATCAGTAATCAAAATTCAAAAATAAGAATAAAAAAATGTGGGATATATAACGACTAACCTTAAAAACAGAAGAAAACTGTCAACTATGATCTCTTTTTTTTTCCTCTATTTCTGTTGAAATTTTTTGGGTTTTAAATCGTTCGATCTTTTGATTTTGATTTTGATTTTGTGGGGAAGGAAGGATGGGACCGAGCATACATACAATGGTGGGCACATGCACGTCAGCAGGAAGACGTAGGATGGCGTGGAAAGAAAAGGCTGCCGAAATTTTAAAGACGTTATCTCCAGCAAAGCTGTTGTCGCGCTGCAGGTAAGGCTGCACCTCGCTACGGCTCCGTCCTATTTCGGACAAAACAACCGGGAACAAGAAAACATATCAAACCATTTCATAAACAGTTTGGTGTAAAAATAACCGAGAACAAAAAAACATATCAAATCATTTCATAAACAGTTTGGTACAGAATCATAATAGAATAAAAAAAAGAAGAGGTGGTGATGGAAAGTCATAGAATCAGATTTATTATGGAGTAAAAAAAAAAACGCGAACAATATAAAAAAAAAATAAGTTGTAGAAAATATATATAATTATCATTTTTGTTATATTTCTATATATTGTTGTCTAACTAGGCAATTACAGTTTACTTCGGTAGCTGTCTTTTACGGTTTTATAGATTACGAAATTGTTGTATTATCATATTCTCAATAACGAGACCAAAACTAACTTTTCTACATATGTAAGTAAGTAAACATTCGTCACGTATTTGGATAGGCAATCGAGTTTCCGATATTTTCATAGTTAAAAAAAGTCTTTTAAAACTAATTGTTGCAACCGGTAAGATCAAAGTTAAAAGTAAATAAACCAATGGATTACTTTATCTTTCCTTGTCTTGACCATCTTCTTTGTAAGATTTGTTACTGCATTCAACTCTGAAAACTCAATACTTGATCTCAAATCTATAATATAATTTTTTAATTGATCGTCAAGTCATACAAGATCAACTGCAGCAAAATCTCTTGGATAAAACTGTGCAAGACGTATCAATTTATTTTTATCAAAAGAAGATAATGAGTCACTCTGACATTAGAAACACACACAAAGAAGAAGATCGGTAGTTGTTTAAGTGAAGTGATTATTCAATTCTTTGAGTTGAAAATCTATGACGTCATAATATATTTCAACACGACAAATATGCATATATATTATCTTTTGGGTGTTATGTTTTCATCTATCTTTAGTTGAAAGAAAAATACTAGCATCCAAATTAATAACATTCACACCATATTGCTCATAAAATGAAGAAACTTGAACAAGTAAGGAATACCAACTGTTATTTATTCTTCATCTCTTATAGTTGTTTCTTGTAAATATTAACCAATTTCATTGCATGCAACATATCTTGACTTTTCCTTTGCAGCGCTTCTAAAGGCCACCTGTGATTCAAATATTTTTTTTAATTAAATGGATATAAAAAACAAAACTATATAATTTCATATTTTTTTCACTAGACGCACTGCTCGATACCTCTTGCCATATGTTACGTCTTTCGATACTGAATTAATCAAGCTTATTACATGATAATACAATTTAATCAAGATGATCAAAGTATTTTTAGTGTCAAACCCACCATGTATCGCAAACACGTTTTATATTAGTCTCTTGGTTAAGCCTTTTCCACTTTGAATCTCATTCCTACTAAAGGGTTCATATATTCAACTTTATGAATTTCTCTAGAATCTCAAGGAGTTTGGATGATCCTCCAACAACATGTGTCACACATGTAACTATAGAAGTTAAGTCATTAATTTCTGGGTGACGTGTTGTTACAGCTACAATGACTAATTGTAATTGGTGTGAAAGTAATGAACATAATACGCACAATCATTTTCATCCGAAATAAGTTTTTTTAGGCCATCGTACTTACCTCCATATTGTTATCTTTGTCAAAACCTTGTCCTCACAACATTGAAATTCTCAAATTGTACCTAGGAAAGAAGTTGTCAATTGTTTCTTTAAGTGAGAGAGTTGTGGTAAAAGTTACATGCTCAATTCCAACAAAACGCTCAATAACATTGCCTTCATTCACATGCCGCAAAACACTAACCATTTATTACATAGATGATATATCACGTGACTCCTCAACAAGAATAGAAAATAACGAATCCCCTAATCACTCATAATTGTCGAGATGATATAATATGACATAACACTGTAATGTCTTTATGAATATCCGTAAAAGTCTACTTCAAATTTATTTGCTGATGCATTATCGGTGATGTATGGTTTTTATGTCTTTATTATTAGTTTCACCAAGTGATAGGATTTTAGAATACCCTATATAAATAAACCGCAATTGCACGGTGTCTACAATGCAGACAACGACAAGTACGGGTCGAACCCACAGGGAGCGGGGACAATACTGTAATCAATATCTCAATTAACTAATCAGAAACAATATTTTGGAATTTTTAGAATTATGAATAAAATACTAAACAAACTAAAGTAATAAAAATAAATCAACTAGGAGAAACAGTAACTAGGGTTTTCAGTATCCACCACTATTTCTATTTAATTACTGAAGTGAAACATAACTCCTGAATATTTAGAGTCGCAAATATCACTGGGACGCCCTAAGCATAGTGCATCAAAAGTTCTAAGTCTAAGCATACACCATCAAATTGCGTTAGCGAGAAAATTGTACGAAACTAATTATAGGTCCACAAATAATACCTGGATATTATAAGCATACCCCATCTAAGGATTTAACCCAATCATGAAATATCAAATAAGTAGACAAATATATCTACAACAAGTATATTTTCAAAATAACAATTGTATACCAAAAGCATGGAACATCAAAAACCTAGGCCAAGCATGTACCATCTAACGAAATCACAATTGTTTAATAAAATTTAATAAATCAAAAGCATGGAATTAATTTATTTAAATCATAATAGTCTGTATCAAATACTTCATTTAATTGATCTAAAACTTTAAGTGGTTTCAACATTAAACCCTAGCTACAAAATTAATGAGAGATGGAGATGGGTTTCTTAAAACCCATTAAAACTAAATAGAAGAAAAGAAAAGATTAAACAAAATTGTTCTTGTATACTCCAGAACCAGGGAATTTTCGCTCTCTCTTTCCTGACTCTTTCCGTCTCGTTCTCTTTCTTCACCTCTGTACCTCTCTGCCCCAACGTCCGCCTCCAATCAAACCTAAAAAGAAAACTCCCAGAGAAGTCCCTAGCTCTTATGCTTTTATACCCAACACCAAGAAGTCACGTCACACACCACCTACCCTAGGCCTCTTCACGTGTGTACTCTCTTACGCCTTTATTTTCTCTTTTCTTATCTCATTCACGTGCTACCTCAACCAAAAAACTTCACGTGTGTTGTACCTTCCATAAGAAAGTCTTCTAGCCTTCTCAAGTCGCCATCAATCCCACATCTCACTCCCCTTAATCTTCACGTGAACCAACATAAACCTCTATCCCTTTCACGTGTTAGTCAACCTCACAAAGAGGAAAGCTCGTGAGTGCCCCACTTTCCTATAACCTAATGATGTTATCAATCTATAAAGAAGTATGACACCTTTTTTTTTGTCTGTCCATGTCACTAACCTCTTTCTCTCTTCCAACTCCAAAAGAGAATGAGTAATACCCCCTCTGACGCAACATACTTCTCTTTTCTCTTATTTCTTTTATATTGCTCCCAACAGGAAACAAAATTAACACGTGTTGACTTCCTAATCACCAGCAACTAAACCAAGTTTTGTAGCCAACATTCACTGCCACACGCCTTTCACGTGAAGTCCCACAGCCAACATTCACTTCTCTGACTTTTACCTGACAACTTCTAAGAAAAGTTCCCCTTTCATCTTGCCAGGTTTCCCAACTTAACCAACTCCACCTGCTTATATGTTTAGATACTCAAATAAAGGTTAACTTCTTCTTCGACTGCATCTCCATCGTTACATGGCCCAAAGACTATTTAACACTTTTGATACTAAGATGTGCCCATTTAGCAACATTTTATCTGTGATGTTGGGTTTTATATTTATTACCTAAAAATCATAGAAACAATAAAATTAGTATCAACTCGAACACTAATAAATATAGATTAGTGGTAAAAATATATAAATTATTCCCATATCACCAAGTCATTCTGAAAGCTCAAAAAAGTTACCTATGTTGGTTGAACACTTTATTTTATCATTCCCACAAAATGTTAATCCTTGTCGTAGAGCCTCATGGATTCATATAGGTGTCTATTAATTATTGCAACAAGGCATCACATTTTCCCTAGCTATATTCTGAGCCTTTCTTTCGCTAATTTATCGCTTGATTTGAACCAATAATAATATAACATAATATTTTATCTTTTGCTATACTATATTCTAACTAATCCTAATTATTAAACCACAAGGGATTAAATCTTCTAGAATTGTCATTGCACTTCTTTTTAGAGGGAATTATAAGATATTTAGGCTGACAAGGACCCATATGCAAATATGCCATTCAAACTTGGTTTGATCATTTGGATGATATTCTGATACTTGTTTGCGAAGTCTAATGTTTGTAGGAAGATTTCTGAAATCAACTTCATTTTTATCTTTTGAATTGTTACCATTTCTCTTTGAATTGGATGATTGCTCAACTGGAATCTCACTAGCTTTTTCTGGTGCTCTATTTGTATTCACTTGCGAAGATGACATAGGTTGATCAACTTCTTTACTTCCACCAGGTCTTTTTGAAGGCGGAGACAAATCGGTCGTTGAACATATCTTAAAGTATCTTACCATAACCATTTTTAGTTGTAATTGATTAAAAACACCATTTAACATACTTAGGACATGATATAACTAACTCAAAAGAAATATTAGTATCTCCAAGTAAACATTACAATCCAACATACAAAAAATTGTTTGTTTTAATTAGAAACTCTCACATACAAATAAAATCCTCAATTAAGAAAAATGATACCATAACCAAATCCCTAATTTGGAGATACTATTAGGCCATTAGGGTTAATATTTTTACAAACGACCCATTTTATTAAATTTTAGGTAACAATCATATGCACTCTTATTAAATACATTTTCCAAAGACATACAAACTTGCTAATAGTTGGTTGAACAAACTTATTACAATCTCCAACTTTTATTGAACTTAGATCATGAGAAAGAAATTCCTAATAATGACGATTGTCGCATTGAACTATATTGAACATTACTCGTCGAATGAATTTATCATTCATGATGTGTTGATCAGATTAAAATAAAAATTGGAATGATAGTTTTTGATCATCTAATGCACGGAAGGATTGAAATCCTCTATTTGGAAGAAAAAATCAAATCAAATCAAATCAAATATCAAATATTATAATTAAGCAAAAATTAAGTAATTCATTGTGATCATATGAATTTATTATTTATAAATTATGACTAACCTCAATATCAAACTTTAAACAATATTAGAGATCCCAAAACATATCTTATCCATTATTGTTTTTTCCTTTTCTTTTTCTTTCTTGTTGTTTATTGTCTGAAGTATAAACAATGAGAATGCTGACTAAATAAAAAGATAAAATGGTCTAAAGAATGGTGTATTCTGATTTACCCACAAATTATTAATAACTTTACCAATATAACTAAATTTCGTTTTTTAATTTTCAAAATAAAACAAGGGAGGATATTACACTATCTCACAAAATCCTCAATTGTTTTATATATTTGTAAAAAGAAACTAAGGATGATAATTGTCCTATCTGGTTCATGCATATGGATCCGTCGTTCGTGGTGGTGTTAGTAGAAAATTGGGGGTTCATGGTAGTGCAGCTGTTCGACAATGGTAGTGGTGCACTGTAGTGAGAATGTGTTATATTTGGTAAAAGATAGTCGAACGAAGTGAGAAGAAAATAAAAGCTTATGTAAGTGTTAACATGGATGGTAGATATTTGTTTCAATATTTTATATCTACATCCAAAGTATTGCCGGTTTAGCCATTGGTATTTCGTTTCGGATTAATTTTTTTCCAGAATCGAATCATTGTCAGTGGTTTACAGATGTCTAAAACATACCAACCGTTAAATGAACTGTTCGGTTAGGTTTTCATTTAAGCGGTTCGGTTTGGAACGATTTAACCAAATTAAATCACGTGTAATGTAGGGGTTGTCAAATTCTCTAGGTGCCAATCCAGTATAAGAGTGTAAACGGATGCAAATAGAGCATTATCTGTATCCGAATCCAAATCCTAAAAGTACATATATAATCAGAAGATGATTCTAAATTCGAGTGAATGTAATTTTTTCCTCTTCAAATTTGTATCCGAATTTTTGGATACCGAATAATTATTCGTTCCGAAATCATAATAAAAGAAAAAAAATGTTTAATGTTACATAAAAAAAATTAATTAGGATAAAAGTATTTATAATATTTTTTAATAAACATAAAAAAATTAAAAAAATACAAATGATATACACTTTGTAGGTTTGAATTATATGTCTTTAGGCATAAATTTTTGGATACATATATTTCGAATGTTGATGCCTCCATATCCGAATTCGTATCTGATAGTTACATTTTCAGATAAAAAATTTGGATATTCGAATCTAACAATTATTTTCAAATAATATTTGATATTTTGAATGCAAATTTGAACGAGTTTTCAGAGTTTTCGGACATCCATTGGCACTATTAACCCGGTGGATCCAGTAGTGATTTCTAACATTGGACTCTAGTCATATTACTGGTAATCATATTTGCAATATCAATGTTACGTTAAAAAAAATGCATTTATTTAATCTTGTAATAAACCAATTGTAAAATCTTTATTGTAGCCTTATCTATAGTTATTTTCCTCTATCTTAATCATGTTACACGCTCTAATTTCAAGGACCATTACAATCGTCGGAACATTGGCAGTGAGGTATGGAAGTTGCTATTATAAAATGTTGGTTCTTATGGAAATAAAGATGTACAAGAATATTACAAGGAAAAAAACCCCTCAAGTTTGTAGCATTTCGCTGGAAATTCAGAGATACATTAGCTTCTGATCCAATAACAAACATAATAGACTAAGTTTTATCTCTAATAATACTTGCACCAGTGATATTATTATACATACAATTTGGAACAAATCTTTATTAAACACTGTTAATATAAACTTTAATGCTCCTTGGATCTCTTAACATATTAATTTCGATCTTGGTTACCTCTATGGAAATTTTTTAGGTGACTATGTGGAGCCATATCAGGTCTTTCGTTTAAAGCATATGCAGAAAAACTACTAGCTATATCTTTTTGGCAAGTAGTTAAATGGGTCAAAGAAAAAATATACATAAATTATAATTTAAAGGAGAGTTTAAAAAGATAATCAATACATTGTATGGAAAAACAACATATATAAAATGGTAGTGTCAGAATATTGTACAGCAAATTCTCCATGCACTATCTGACGGTGCTACTCCTTACGCAATCGATCGGATCGATCATATAGATATTTTTAGTTTTGATTTCATCCATAGGACTGTATATGAAACGACGTATCTATTAGCAAAGCAAGGAAGGCATCCTAATATAATCCAGTAGTGGGATAACAACATTCTCAGCTTTTTAAAGAAAAACATATTAGAATGAGTAACTCCTACCAAATGAATTCGTATAGCCTAATTTATCCCACTACGGAAGGAGTTATTCCCCCCATTTAATTCAATCTAATTTGAATTCTACTTCATACGAAGTGGTCAAAAATGAAGCTTATACGCAGATGGTGTGTCGTATAGATTAGGACGACACATCTTATGACGTATAGGTTTTTTTAATATCCATATAGAACTTCAGTTGTCTATTTATATTAAAATAATTAAAATAAAAAATAAAATAAATACGCATAAAATGTGCAATTTTATCATCAAACGCTACAAAGTTTGTCATTTTTTTTTATTTCAGTACTTCCCATAATAGGTAAGCTCTACATCAACCCACTTTTTTTTCGTTTTGAAATGGATAGAGTGTAAAAACACTTTATTATATTGACATTGCTCTTAAAAACCAAGTTAGTAATAAAGAACACAGATATAATCTTTATTCCAGTTGAAAACTTTACTACCTCCATTATACCTGAAACTAATTAATTATGGATGGCTTGAAGCGAGTTGACCTCGAATAAGGAAACTTCACAAAGGGCATCCAAGGTATTTTATTTCCTTTTTTTATTATTAAAAAAATAAAGGTACCGAGTACACTATCATTTTTTAAATATAATCTATATAGGTGACACTCGTTGAATGATTTTATATGCAAAGTGAATATCACAGAATACATAAGGAAATTAATATCCTACTTCTTTCTACTATGATTATATAACATACACAATTATAATACGGAAACAAATTATAGCAATAACGCATGAACTTTGTTAACAAGAAAACTACCGCAAAAGAAAAACCCTGGGACATAATCAAGAATAAGCACTCACCTAATAGAAAAATTACAACTCAGATATTACATATCAAACTTGGGTCTCTTTAATTAATTGAATCAGGCCAAAAAGTTACCCTGGTACAGCAGTGCTCCTACGTCTATAATCTATTCGATTTACGCACGTGAATCCCTTTGTCACTATCACCGTTATTGTACATATGTTTCTCCCCATTCCGTTGAAATGACTGTCACTACCCGACCTCCAACCGAGCGAATAAGTGAAACCCTGAATTTACCAATAAGTTAATGGAAAATCTCTAGGACACTCATTTCTTCACAACAACATATGTAAATCCTGGACTTACAAACCTGTGTGACAAGTTAATCAAATCATTTATAGGTTCTTCGGTAACCTTATATTCATTCATGTCTTATTAGGTTGGATCACACCAAACACAGACTTTAGGTCTTTTCGTGTTTGCCTTCTTTGATACCAATTGAAATGATGACGGTACCAAGTACACCATAATCTTTTTGATGTGAACCTATGCAGACTTGTAGATGGTGAGTTTTTGACAAGGGCCAGAATTGTAAAATCGACCTTCTGCCTAGTTGTAGGAACCTAGAAATACATGCACATATTTGTGTGCATATTTCTAAAACAACATCAAAACGTGAAACATTGTACTTCTACTTATTTCGCAAGAGAATTAAAAATACAGTCTCTACAAGTAACTACATGCATTTTATACTGACCCTGTAGTCTATAATCTTTACATAATATGTCCCAAGCTCCTAGAAGGATTTCCCACTAGTATATAGCAACTTGAGTCTTCTTTAGTGCTATTGCTAGAGCTGGCTCTGTATCCAATGTCTTCTCTAGTGTTATTCCTAGAGCAATGTTGATACTCAAATTCTTATTAGACAATATCAATTTACAAGAATAAGCATATTCTAAGAATAGCTAATGCCTGATCTCCAAAAACACATTTTAACTTAATGTTATGTTCACAAAGAACGCATCACAAATTACTATCATGAGCATTAAAGTATGTCACTTTCGCATTCTTCTCAAAGACAGGCCATGAATTATGCGTCACTCCTCTTGGATGAACCACAAATAAGGAGCAATGCCTTCAAAGATCCATTATGCCAGGCTAACCCTAGCCCTTTCTTGCATTAGAGCCAGGCTAGCGCTAACTCCTGGCTTACCAGCGCATTGACGCTAGCTCCTTGCTCTAGCGCTAAAAGCGCTAGCTTCTTGAGCCAGTAGCATACTAGCCCTAGCGCTAAAGGCGTTATATTCCTTGGATAGTAAGCAGCGTCCCAACATTAGTTACATATTGGGCGTGAGCTTCCTTTGCTAGCAAGAAGCGCCCTATCCTTAGCAGCGTCATTGGCACAGCGTATTGGCCACAACATCCTTCGCACGGCGTATTGGAACAAGCGTCCTTGTCCAGAGTGTTCTTGGCACTAGCTCCCTTGACATAGCCACACTAGCGCCCTTGGATAGCAGCGCATTAGCACTAGCCTCCTTGACCGTGGCGCTAACTTCTTTGACCTAGCGCTAGCATCCTTAGCTTGGCAGCGTCCTAGCCCTAGCTTCCTTGGCCTAGCATCAGCCTTGGCGCTACTTCCTTGACCTAGCATCATTTTTGACGCTAACTCCCTTAACTAGCAGCGCCATAAGCGCTAGCTTCCTAGCCTATTCGCTAAAAGCGCTGACTTCTATAGCTAGTAGTGTCTTCGCCTTCGTAACTAAAATAATGTCTTCCCTGTTAGCAGATAGCGTATTAGCCTTGCCTCCAAAATGCTAGCACATTAGCTTTTGCATTAAGGAGCTAGCACTAGCTTTGCTACCTACTTCCCTTAAAAACTTGTTATTCTTTTCAATACTGGCCTAATACCAATGTTGGCCTTATATGGTAATCCAATAATCCTTCTTGCTAAGGAAGCTTAGTATGCCTTGCTACTTTTAAGTTGACTTCTGAATATTAAAACAACTGTGTTACTCCTAAGTTAGTATATAACTACTAAACTTACTAGACTCGAGTTGATCAGTCTAATTACCGATTCAGTACATAACTTGCCTTACTGACTTAGCAAGTCATTTGACTTGACTTGAATAAATCAAAACATTAGTGGCCCATGATTCCACTATCACTCTACAGGATATCAAATACAACACATGAGGGGATTCTCATTGGGGTATTGATCTAGCGTTCTACGATAATCGTGCATTGTGGCAACAAATCTGCAAACAAGAATATAACAATTAGTGAGACGGTTACAAGACAGTTGAGATAACGAGGAGCGGTGGTCATACAAGTCTTCCTTACTTGTCAGACATGACTCCACTACAATCTCCCCAATCGTTACTCCTACACTTCTTCTGTAACTTCCATCACTTACAATAAATCGGTGTGTCTTCTCAGAACTATAAGAGACAGAAAGAACAAGAGAAAACCAAAAAGAAAGATATACAGAATTAGCGAGTCATCCCTGAGATAATCCATTCTTCTTTACACTCACACTGAGATTTCACAATCTTTTTTGCTTTCCCTTAAGACCTACCTAGTATTCTCCACCTTTGTGATCCAAGCAAGACGTGAACGACCATTTCTTGGTTTAGGCTCGTCCTGTTCGAGCTTAATCTCTCGAACCTACTTGAAAGTAATCTCTTGCAGTAAATTTGTTTTCACCCTAAAACAAGAGTCATCTTGTAGAATCTTATCGTAACAATAACAACCTCAAGATTATTTCAACAAGGCGATCTTGGTAATAGTCAAAGTTCATATCAAATTAACTATGAGATCTTTACCAAAATATGATTAACGTACAACTGTATTTACTTTAATTATAAATTTAAAAATATAATGTAAAAGTAAAGTAAATAACACAGACACATATGATTTTGTTAACGAGGAAAATTATTTGGCAGAAAAACCCCGGGACCTAGTCCAGTTTTGAATAAACTTATAATCAAGCAATTAGGCAAATTGACTACCGCAACTTCGTACAGTTGACACCAAGTAAACTACCCAAATTACTCAGTTCCTTCAGAGTCCCTACACCTACAACTAATCTAGCTAAGAAACGTGGATCCCAAGACTATAATCCACTTTTTGAGTTGCTTCACCCGTTGTGAATACTTCTGCACCTAATTCTTTTTTATCGTAACTTAAAACAGAAAATGACTAAATCTTTTTTGGTAACCAACTCGCTTAGGAATTACCCAAATCAGTCGTTTGATCAATGATGAAGCAAAGTAAAGGATCTTCATTTTATATCAATAAGCTTCTTTGGTCAAAAGATCAAACCAAAACAATAATTATCGAAATAACCAATCTTTATGAACAAGAGATTTATCCAAGCAAATAAATGTCGCTAGAAAGTTTGTTCGATTTTTCACTGTTCCGCAAGTCTTTTGTTTATCAGAATAAACTACTTGTTAACCCCAGATAATCGAGCTCATAAAAAGTCACACAAAGATCAGAGCCAAAAAGAAAAGTTTTCAAGTTTTCAATCTTCAAAGTAACCGCGTCAAACAACTTAATTCCATTATCGATCAAACATATTAAACAAATTCTATTAATATTAATTGATCAATAGTTCTATCTCACAGATCTAGAATCACTTAGATTTGTGATATTCAAATCTTCAAACAAACTTGAATGGAATTATATCAAATAGAAGTACCAGGGAATTAACAAGTTTGATCAATCAAAGATAACTATATTGTTAGTTCTTTCACGAAAAAAATAAAATAATAGAGCAATGCGATTCTTAGTTTCCCTTCAATGGTACTACTAGACCTCTCGTTCCCAAAGAAGACTTTAAATAAGTTAATGGAAGATGTTACACCTGATTAGATTACTCCCCGGTTTCTTAAATTAACTTGCCACACTAAGAGGTGTGTTCTGGGATGAGTTTATAATGTGAATGACAAAATATCGCATGTAACCATAGCTGGTAACCATCTGTGCCGATATATGAAAGCTAAAAGAAAATCTTAAGTCAAAGACCGATTATCATTTGAATCACGTGACGACAATTAAATTCACGAGATAACAACTCGAATTATACAAATATGACAACAACTATTTGGACTAAAAATTTGGGAGCTTAGAAAGTTAAGCATTTATGTTAAAGAGTTGTTTAGATATTTGGAACCTGAATTTCGGAGCTGGAAGCAGAAAATTTATTTATACCTAACACGGTGAGCACCTGAAGAAGATGAAATATGAAAGAGTATAGATCAGAGGTCTCCTGGAAGAAACTTGAAATGTAAACTGATCTGCTGGATCCCAGTAGATACGTGAAATATAACTTGTCCCCACTGATCACACAATAAACATGTAGATCATCTCTTTTATATATAGCCAGTAAGACTCATTTTGTAAAAATAATACATTATCATCAATAAACTTAATCATTAACTTCTCTCTCCTAATTGTTTTCTTAAGTCGTACTCTTCTCATTCATCTCCATTAATAGTTTCATAACCCTAATTCGAGATTATATATTCTAAATCTAGGTACAATATCGATTAAATATCCAAATAACTTATATTCAAACTGTAATCTAACTTTGTGAATGTAAGAATCCTTACCAGTAAATAATTGTATCTTCATTGGCGCTAGAAGCAACGGTAGAAATTATGATTCTCACAACTCTTCATGATGTAATCATACTTTCTAATATCAATTTAACATTAATTGTTTAAATTCACGTTTGATGAAGTATTCAATCAATTTTACAGAGTTTAAAAGTTACATCGATTTCTTTATTTTCATATGTAACCTACATAATTATGCATGTTTTGAAAAGATTTGATTAACTCAAAACTAGCTTATCTTGAAAAGATTTGATTAACTCAAAACGTATCGTCTAAATCTCATAACTAATATGAAGATATATATGATTCTGAGTTTTTCAATTATAAGGAATTCAGACCTGATATCTATGTCTTCATATTTTAGTACATTTACTTATTTG
Organism: Papaver californicum; assembly: GCA_023531435.1. NCBI lineage: Eukaryota > Viridiplantae > Streptophyta > Magnoliopsida > Ranunculales > Papaveraceae > Papaver > Papaver californicum. Next base: position 1,819,927 of record JAJJMC010025396.1, on the reverse strand, counting down.
GATGATGATGGAACAACAATGTAATTGATCAAAATCGAATAATAACTATGATGATTTTGATGAGAAGTCAATTTATCATCGATTTCAGAGAAGTTTTTTAGAATTTTCAATGTCTATTGATTTAATAAGTTGATCTGGATGATAGAGGTATTTTTCGTTACCTCCCCTTAAAAGATGGCTAATTAAAAAAACTTCCTCTAAAAATTAAATATTAACGAAACCTCTTATTATGAAATTATCTCTCTACATGTTAGTTATGTGACACATAAGATCTACCCAACCTTGAAGCCAATTTCGTTATTCCATGATCTAGGCCAGTATTGCCAGGAAATTCCGGATTACCAATGAAACACGAGGGATGAAGTCGTATATGTCTGGCACGGTATTATGAAAATGACTCAATTACACCATCGCCACTTCTGCTAGAACCGGATCTTTGACGTCAACAAAAAAATACACTAAAGTTCGGATTAATCAGGTCACCGTTGTCATCTTTTATATGAAGAACACCATGTAAGGTGATGAACAAGGTAAAATAAAATTGAATAAAAATTTAACAAGTTTAGGTGTTTAGGGTTCTGTCATTAATATTACCACCAAAAGCATCCAAAGCATATTGATCTTAAAATTAAAACAATATCTTTTACTCAAATTCAGAATTTAAACAACCCCACTTTATAAACCTAATCGATCTTATCACTTACACTTCAATTTCATCTTTGATTCAGAAAACCCTAGCAGCACAAATCCAATTTCCCATGATTCAAAATCCACTATGTTTATCAACTTAAATGCTTAAGCTAATTCAAAATGAGAGAAATATGGTTGTGCCTTTTCTTCAAACAATTGATATGTGTTTTTCCTGGTGATAGAGATGTTAGCAATTTTTTCAATAACTAATTTATTTAATTATTAATTAGTCAAAGGAAAATAAATAAATAAAGTGATCCATTTAGTGGGAAGTTGCAATTGATCAAGGCAACTCCCCATGACTCTCTCCACTTTAGAAAACCACCCCACTTCATCCTATCATGCCAACTACTCTATGATGGCTAGAGTTAGTATATGGAAATGATAGCGAAAGTAAGGATTAAGGTCACCAAATTCACTCTCATATGAAAATACACCATCTAAGTTGAGGAGGAGGGTTTAAAACCAAAGTTCTAATCAAGTGATCATATAGAGCATACTCAAGGATTAAGCTTTCAAATAGCAATGGCTGGAGGTATTTATCAATCTCTTCTTTTGCTTCCGATTTTAATTTGTATGTTCATTCTGTGACTAGAACATGCATTTAGGTCTTACATTTGGTATCAGAGCCTATAATCACCTCTGCCTTGCTTGCTATGAAATTATTTTGTTGATGAGTTTTGATTTCAATAATCTTTCATAAAATTAATTTGCCTGTTAATATTTTTTCAACCGTTGGTTAGGGCTGGATTTTGATTATCTGTTAGTCGAGTATCTCATATGTCTTCTCTTAAATTTTAAAGACAATCGGACATTGTTAAGGCTCCGAATAGATTGATTTTCGGAACTGTATTTCTGGAAAATTCAGATACCATGTGGTACCGAGGAGCTCTGGTAAAAAATTATCCAACCGTTAGATGTTTCTCATAATTTAATTACGTATGATACCTGTTGTTATAATTGTTCTGTAAAAATTTCAGGAAGATCGGACTCTGTTTAGTACCCCATAACCCTGCTAGACCAAACTGTGTCAGCTGAGAATTATGTTGAAATAAGGTTTATTGAATACCTTAGTCTGGAAATTCAAGCCGTTAGAACCTGCTGAAAATTTAATATGTTGTAGTGTAGGTTCTTATAAGTTTTCAGGTTGAATTTTATAAAAATCAGGTAAGTGTAACGTCACTCTTTACCTTTAAATGTTAGTTTCAGTTTTGTGCTGAGATTATGTCTTTGATCAAGTAGACGACAATATTTACGGTTAAATTGCCAGTTTACATTAATTAGTACATACAGAGACTTGGTAAACATAAACGAGATATTGTGAGTATTTCTGAAAGGTTATGTTTGGGGTGACATTAGAGAAAATAGTTTTGCAGAATATATTTAATTTTAAAACTAAGGATGTTTATGTTCTGTAGCTAACTTAAGGTATCATCCAAACCCCACATTGATAAGTTTATGATGCTTTTAAACTCGAGTATGAATTCGATTTTACGGGGTCTAAGTGAACTTTTAGAGTGATAAAACCATTGATTGCACATACAATCTTTAATTTTTCACATGGTGATTTTTTTCTCAATCACATACAGGCATAGGGAGAATCATTTAAATATGTATGTTTAGCTCTAATAGTATTTGTTGTATTATTATTTGTTGACATGTGCAATGGTTATAAATAAAACCATTACGATTGTACATGAACAAAGATTAAAGAAATATGTCAAGTGATTTAATAATTTTAGTAATTAGAGAGTAGCCACAACATCTCTAGTTATTTAAAATTTTCTTAAGAAATCACATGTGGAAACTAGACATAAATTTGTAATTAATCATATGTAATATGATGAAATATGCCCACAGGAAATTTTATTATATTTGTATGATTAATTGGGGTGAAATATTGAATTATGTTTCTTAATCTACCCACAGGAATTAAGGAATGAATATGGTTTAATAGTTTCATCATGTAGTTATGAATCTAATTTGAGTAGGACTTTAGCCCACAGGCAAGTTTTATGTCACTAGATTCATATTTTTTATACATGATTTGCATTGGTAAATCATGATTAAATTTAAGTCTCAAATTTTTGTTTATAAGCATGTATATATTTTTCTTTGCAACAATTTTAACTGGAAATATTTCTGATGTCAATTGTGACATTCCTGAATTAAAGGGTGATAACTATAAGGTGTGGAAAGAAATAGTGCTTTTACAATTGGGATGAATGGATATCGACTATGCTATTCGGAAAGACGAACCACATAGCATAACTGAGACTAGTGCTCTAGATGCAGTTGATCTTTATGAAAAATGAGATCGATCTATCGTCTCTCAGTTATGTTCATAAAGACCAAAATTTGTACTAGTATTCGGGGTTCTGTCGTTAAGCATACTAAGGTTAAAGATCTCCTTAAATCCATTGATGAGCATTTTGTAAGTTCTGATAAAGCTCTTGCTAGCACCTTAGTTATGAAGTTTTCATCCATGAGACACAATGGGTTTAAGAATGTGCGTGATTATATCATGAGCATGAGGGATAGTGCGTCCCAACTTAAGGATTTGGAAGTTACCATGTATGGTTCTTTCCTAGTTTATTTCATTTTGTGTACTCTTCCTCCACAATATGGCCCCTTTTAAGATATCTTATACACACATAAGGATAAATGGTCAATTAATGAACTTATGACCATGTGTGTTCAAGAGGAGGGGAGATTGAGGATGGAAAAGGGCGAAAAGGTGAACCTTACTATTGCTTCTTCTTCAAAGAAGAAAAGGGATCACGTTAAGGAAAAAGGAAAGCTTTCAGCTAACCAAGCATAAAGAAGGAGTCTCCGTGTTTCTTTTGTAAAAAGAAGGGACACATGAAGAAGGACTTCATTAAGTTTAAGACTTGGCTTAAGAACAAAGGTAATTCTCTAGCGTTTGTTTATGAATTTAATATGGTTAATATTAATCATAATACATGGTGGATTGACCGTGGTATTAAAATCCATGTTTCGAATACCTTGCAGGGTATGACAAACCTAAGGAAACCAACGAGAAGTGAACATTACATCTATTCAGGCAGTCAGATGAGTTCACATGTGGAAGTTGTTGGGACATGCAATTTAATTTTAAGTAGTGGTTTTATTTTGCACTTAGAAAAGACATTTTATGCACCAAGTTACACTAGAAACTTGATTTCAGTTTTAAGACTTGTACCTTTAGGAATTTCCTTTAATTTTTCAGATTCTGGTTTCAGTATTCTCAGAAATTATGAAGTTATTGGTTATGGTATTTTGTATATCGTCTTTATTTTCAAAATCAAATCACTCATAGTTCTATGCATGTTAATATTGGGTTAAAAAGATGTATTATGAATGAGGACTCCTCTATTTTATGGCACCGGAGATTGGGACATATCTCCATTGAGAAAGTTAAGAGATTGGTAAAGGATGGGGTACTAGGTATTTTAGACTTTATCGATTTTGATACTTGTGTTGGTTGCATTAAGGGAAAGAAAACTAACAAACACAAAATTGATGCCAAGAGAAGTTCAAACCTATTAGAGATCATACACACGGACATTTGTTGTCCGGACATGAATGCTAATGATCTGAAATACTTTATCATCTTCATAGATGATTATTCACAATATATGTATCTTTACTTGTTTCGTTCTAAAGACGAAGTTTTGGATGCCTTTAAATTGTTTAAGGTCAAAGTAGAGAAACAATGTGGTAAGCACATTAAGATTGTGAAATCATATAGAGGTGGAGAGTACTATAGTAGATTTCTTCATAGCACTAGAATTGTGGAATCAAGAAATGTTAAATTTCTTGATAATGACTTGATTAGTGGGAGTGATCAATTTCAGGATATTGTTCCTGAAAAAGATAATGATCAACTTTCACCTACTGTTTCAAGTCACAAGTTGATTGTCAACTATTTATAGTGACTATTTAGTGTATCTGCGAGATTCGGATTGTAATATTTGAGCCGATAATGATCTTATGTTATTTTCACAAGCCATATATTCTACAGATTCAGACTTATGGATCAATGTATATACCTTAAGGTCAGTGGGAGCAAGATTTGTTTTCTTGTGTTCAATCAATGTATATACCTTAAGTGTAACACCCATTGTAAAAGATGATTGGTTCAGTTTGGACCAATGCCCCAGGAATAACATTGAAAGGGAACAAATGAAAAATGTTCCATATGCTTCAACTGTTGGTAGCATTATGTATATTCATGTTTATACTAGACCTGACATTTCATATGCCATTAGAGTATTAGGAAGACATCAGAGTAACCCAGGAATCGATCACTGTAAGGCTGTGAAGAAAGTATTGAGATACCTTAAGGGTACTAAGGATAACATGCTTATATATAAACGAACAAATAGTCTTAGTAGTAGGCTAAGTTCGTTTCTTGTTTTGAGAATGCCTCACATGGTGTATGGCTGAAAGGCTTCATATCTGGGCTAAGAGTTGTTGATTCTATTAGCCGACCATTAAGAATGTATTGTGACAATTCAGTTGTTGTTTTATGGCTAAGGATAATTAGAGAGGAAGTCGAAGTAAACACATCGACATAAAGTATCTAGCCGTAAAAGAACGTGAACAAGAAAAGAGTGATCATTGAACACATTAGCACTGAATTGATGATAGTTGATCCCTTGACTAAAGGCATGCATATTAAAGAATTCAAGGATCATGTATTAAGGATGGGACTTGGTCCTATTATGTAGTACATTCTTTATGTTTTTCTGAAGCTTTCATTTAGTTGGATTATTTCTCATTTGGAATTATGTACGTACTTACTTAAGTTATTTTGTTGAGAAATATCATTATAGTTTGACCTAGAGTAAACATATGGTTTACTCATTAAGTTAAATATGAGTGTTGAAAGACTAAGTATATTGTGATACATGGAAGATTAATTCTTGCTCTTAAAGAGGATTAGTCGCCATGATCCGTATATGAAGTCTCTCGTTAAATGGATCAAGTGGGAGAATGTTAGCAATTTTTTCAATAACTAATTTATTTAATTATTAATTAGTCAAAGGAAAATAAATAAATAAAGTGATCCATTTAGTGGGAAGTTGCAATTGATCAAGGAAACTCCCCATGACTCTCTCTACTTTAGAAAACCACCCCACTTCATCCTATCATGACAAATACTCTATGATGGCTAGAGTTAGTATATGGAAATGATAGCGAAAATAAGGATTAAGTTCACCAAATTCACTCTAATATGAAAATACACCATCTAAGTTGAGGAGGAGGGTTTGGAACCAAAGTTCTAATCAAGTGATCATATAGAGCATACTCAAGGATTAAGCTTTCAAATAGCAATGGCTGGAGGTATTTATCAATCTCTTCTTTTGCTTCCGCTTTTAATTTGTATGTTCATTCTGTGACTAGAACATGCATTTAGGTCTTACAAGAGAATGAGTGTCCAGCTGATTCCTGAGCCATTTTCTATCTTCTCCTTCCCTGCATATTCGAAATTCACACAAACCGACATTCCTACTCATTAATAAACTATGAATACCTCTTAAAGTCCGCCATTCTTTCACCTAAAATCAATGGAAACAGATCCGAACCAGCGGTAATAAGTTCTTCAACCCTAGAATCAAGAGTTCGGCCTTTAATTCAACCCAAGAATTAGATATACTGCCGTAAATCTTGATGCTGAATGGATGAGAGCAGCTGTGGTTTGAGTTCATGATTAGGAAGGATGGGTTGGTCGTGAATTTGAGTTTGATTGGGTGTTTTGGGTGAGGTTTTTGCCGGAAAAACAGTTGAGAAGTGAGGTGTAGATCGTTGATTTTAATAGGTTAATGGACGAAATTAATGTGTATTTAGAGTTTTGAATGGATTAGAAATTATGGGATTGTGTTAATTTGGTGTTTGCAAGAATACAATTTGATATAGAGAAAAACAAATTTTGAAATTTAGTTTTTCTTGGCTCAAGAGTTTGGTCTCTCCTGGCTGTGCGTCAGTGAGAGAAGAAGAAATTATAGATAGAAGGTTATTTTAGGTAATACGCTTGGCACGTGTTTATTATTTTTACATGCTCTGATACTGACTTAGCTAACCGGAAGGTGGATGAAATTGTTAACGATGGGATGTTTCACTGACATTTAATCCCTAGAGGAGGTTTTTTTAATTAATAATTTTTGAAAAGGAGATAACACAAAATACCTCTAGATGATATTATACGTATAACTATCTAATTATAGATATATGATTTTAAGATTTAAATCTTGATGAATTCTAAGTTTATATGTAATTTTGTAAAATTTAATTATAGATATATGATTTTAAGATTTAAATCTTGATGAATTCTAAGTTTATATGTAATTTTGTTAAATTTTGATTTCATCGTTTCAGATTTGAGTTGAGATGATTGCTTTGACATACTTACTTGAGCAGATTGATCTATAGTTATGCAGAGAAGAGAATAGAAAGAGGATTTAATAGAAGACAGAAAAAAAAGAGAATATAAAGTAAGAGAGAGAGGAGAAAGCAAAGAGTGTAATAAAAGAAGATAATAAAAACAAAGCATTTTTTTAATATATCAAGAAGGATATCATACCTTCATTTTCTTATTATATAGACTTTTGTATCTCCATCATTGTCGACTCTAACCTTCATTACTAGCTATTCGTTGTTAATTAATTTTATCATTCAAATTAAGCTAAAAACCAAAAAAATAATTATATTTGTCAATTAAGTACTGTTTTTAAGTTTTTGAGAGATTAGCATTGAATTGTTAGTACTTTAACTACTTTTAACATACTTATAAAAAGTGTGAAACCACCACAATAAGCTCTCTAAGTTTTAAATATCCTGGTATAATATTCATTGCTTTTTAGAAATTATATAATAATTAAAAACACGGGAACGGGATGATTCTCCATCTTGTAGTAACACCGCGCCTATCATATTGTTATGCTAAAAATTGTTTTATAATCATTTTACATGGCATGAATCCAGGCATGGTTGTAAATGGTTTTTCATCATATCCGGGTCACACATATATACTTGAGCATTAATATCAATTTATAGTGGGGTGAATCTAAATGTGGGTATAAAGAGGAATTTTTTTCTTACATTAAACTCATTATTAAAATGAGAAGTGATCTATTAATCTCTTATTCCATAAATACAATTTAATTTGTAGATTATCATTTTAATTTTGAAATTTGAAATTCCACCTAATTTCGAAGTTAAGCCCAGAGTTGATCTTCACTCTAAATGACGAACCCGTAGTCGGGCTAGACTAGTTGGTAACATCCTTTCACCTATTGAATTATCCTTAACTCATTCCGGATTATCATTTTAATTTTTGTATTTCACCCAATTTAAAATCTAAACCAAGAGTAGCCCACAACTCTAAATTATTAAACCTATAGTTGGACTAGACTATTAGGTGATACCTTTTAATGCTTAGAATTACCCATAAATTCTTTTCCACCATATCTGGAGTTGCTCTAAAATCTAATAATATAAGTCTATCATCGACCTAGATTTTATATGACTCTTATCGTGTTTATGAGTGCCTTTACTCCTTTATCATCATGTGAAAACAGGATTCGAACTGGACTCTTAGTGTTTTCTAATTAGCTAGGAGTTGGCTTGATCCCCCTAGATATCCAAATTAGGTGAGAGTCGACTTAAACTTTTAATATCATAGTCGAAGCTTTGCTAAGCTCTAAACTATAACTTGGCTTAATGTGTATCAAAAATTAAAAATTTATCCTCGCTCGCTTGCAAGTCCTATATTCTGGTCATAAGCATGCATATGCATATTTTGGTAAAATAAATTATAAACATTATCCCCTTTAATCATGAAATAGAGGCCGATCATATGATTGGGCGGTTGATGGGTGCCTAATTCATTCTCATCCGGTACTATAATCTCCTAACTCAAACTCTCTGATAACATACCATGAACATTAATGTCATGACTAAATGTTTGTTTTCCCGAAAGAAGTCTAACTAGTTAAAAAGGTCCTGACTATTTTTATTCAGGTGGCGACTTCAAAAGATCTCTTTTTTTGTGGAGATAGCTCATTAATAAAAAATTATCAGGAAAGTTCCCTTTTTGCATAAGACATTCACGAGCTGATGGAAAATTTTGTACATACCACCTCTGCGTTTACTTCTCTTTCCAATATACCCCACGTCTTCTCGACAAGAGACGCATAGATTCCAAGTAGTTCAGACCTCGGCTCGGCCTTCCTCGATCTCGGTGATCGTCTGCAGTTTCTACAACGATATACCTACTTCAGAGCTAGTTGAAATTTTTTTCAAATCTAATTGAGTTTATATAAGCCTTAAAATAAACAGTTAAAAATATATAACCTAGATATGCATGACTAATGATTATCTATTTTTTATGAAGATAATGCGAAGAAGGTTACCACCTAGACATGGTGTTAACTCACTATTAAGATTTGGTATCGAACTAGTTGTTCTAGCTGTTAACGCAGAAATGACAGATCCACGTTCAACTTAGACAAACCAAGGCAATACGAATGTTACTGATAGGTGTCTAAAACATCTTAATTATTATATGTTGTTTATGTTTTCTTTGCTATTTTTCTTGTAAATTTTGTATTTTATGTTTTTTTTTGAGTTTTTAGGAAATTCGGAGTAAAGAGATGCAAAATAAGAGAAATAGGAGCTCAAGGCATTTTCCGGAGTCACTTGGTATTGGCAAGCTCAAAGCTAATAAGCACACAAGTCTCAATTGTCTGTTCTATCAGAAATTACTAGGGGGAAACCATTTGTTCTATCAGGAAGAGCTATGGGGAGTCTTATTCAGGGCTGCCCCGTATCCAACTAGTGAGTGGTGCCTAAATCCCTTCTTATGTTTTAACCTAAAACTACGCTGGACTTCCCCACTCTCTTTTCTTCGGACTAGCTCACTACTGCAGAGAGTATTCACGCCGGCAACTTGTTCGAGTCCAGCGAGAGGCAATGGGTTTTTGTTTGAGGTTGGAACTGTGAGAAAGAAAAGAGAATTGAACGTGTTGCTGTTGGATTTGATAAGATGGTGTGCTAGTGATTACCATTGAGAAGAACAAGAACATGGAGCTGTAGTCAACAGCGGGAGTGGTTCAGTTGAGTTCGCTGTAGAATTTCAGCCAGATAAAGAATTAGAAGATGGGTTTATTCAAATCAGACAGTTAGAAGAATGGTGACATCCAAGGTTAGGAGGTAACGCAGATTAGAGAGAAGAACAGATGGGTTCGCAGGTGAATTGAAAGTGGCAGATAAGAAGAACATAATGTGGGTTTAAAGAGAAGGTAGTGAATCTGTGTTAATTCGAGTCTACTATATGATGGGTTTTCTGACTTGTTTTGAATTGAAATGGGTGTTGGTTCAAATTTGAGCTGAGGTTGAAGATGGCCTTTACTGCCGTGAATGCGAACAAGACATGGTTCGCTGTTTGAATGAATGGTGTGTTGTTGATTGTGAAATTGAATGAATTGCGTGATGTTTTTATCTTGAATTGAATGAATCTTGCAGGGAAGGAGATAGAAAAATGGGTTTAAACGTTGCCAACAGTAACGCACAACAAGTGTTTGCGCCATGGACTGTTTGGATTTGAGTAATGATTTAAAAGAGGGTTGAAGTGATTTCAGTTGAAAAGAACAAAGAAGAAAATAACTTGAATGTGCTGGTGCTAGTGGGTTTCCAATTGGGGATTATTGTGGATGTTTGAAGGACTAGGAATTCTGCCAGTGGTTAACTAAAAGAAGACCTATTCACCACCAAGTTTAGAAGTTCAGGGAATGTATTGTTTTAGAATTTGAGCGAGAGAAAATAGAGAAGTGGGTTGTGTTTGATGCCGAGAATTCAGGTCCAATGTGGTTAACAGCTGAGATATGGAAAGTAGAGTTTGTATTAAATTAGGAAACATGGGTTGTAACCTGATTCGAAATTGCAGGAGAGAACTTGAGCTATAAAAGCCAACAGAAGAAAAAAGACATTCCAGACCTCCTCTCACGACTGCTCCACCTCAACCGAGAGGACCACCCTTCCACTCTCACCAGTTCTTGCACAGTACAGCCATCGTTCCATAACCACCTACTTGCATATCATTCATAGTATCTCCACTGCTTGCATACCACCAGACCACAGCTCCAACTCCACACCACTGCATCATAACACCAGTCAGCACCAAACCAACCAAAACAAGCAGCAAGAAATTGCCAGGCCACAGTTCCATCAACATTCCACTACCACCATTCCGCCACATCAGAGGGAGCTGGGCACTGTTGTGTCATTGGTTTGAGTATCTTAGTTTAGTTTTATTTAGAGTTTATTATTTCTTTTTAGTTATTTTACCATGAACTTGTCCGATATGTGTTGCTAAGTTTATTTGAACAGGGAAGACTTCCAAACTATGTGATATGATTCTAATTAATCTTTTTTTTCTATATTGTTTTATTGTTTGTTTTTTGCCTGATTTATGACCATGGATTGTTCACGATTCTAGTGCTAGATAATTGACCCGTAATTCATAATTGTTATGGTGATTTAATCAAAAGTCGCGAAGCATCAACGTTGCAATGGGATGTTGTGGATTTTGGTGTGTGGGTAACCCTAAGTTAACATGTCAAACTTACGAACATGTGGTTAGGATCAACCCGACTCACGGAAAATACCGGTCAATAAAGTTACACTAGAGAGCTTATTCATAGTGGCTTAATTGGCTAGAAACGAATAGATAATCTATTCTACGAAGTGACCTTGGAGTCTAATCGACTTGTTGAACTCATAACTTTTCTAGGGTTTTAGTAAACATATTTTGAATAAGATTTCACTTGTATTCATGTTCATTAGTGGAGAAAGAATCCTTAATCATTCTCATCCTCATATCGCATTATTTTATTTGTTTTCGTATCTTTGCATTGTTTTATTTTTAGAAATTTAATCGACAACTTTGACTCAACGCTCCCTTATGAACGAACCTGATTATCATTATTCTACTAGTTAGTGTAAGAAAGTAAGAAATATATTTTTGACGAGTTTGACACTTCGATTAGTTACACCAAAACTTGTGACCATTTCCACGACAACATATATCACAGTTACAACTGCAGAAACAACAACAACTGGTATAACATTTCCAACAACAAACCAGATACCAACAATAGTCACAACAATAGTTTCATTTATCACGATGCTAGGGCCAGATGGACATCTACAAGGTACATTGGTTAGATCAACATCATCTTAGTAGATAAAAACTTAACCAGATAACCACCAGTATCTCAACAAGCAACAATCAATATTCCCCAAGACATGATTGCAGATCTCCTCAGATTTATCAACATACTAACTGAAAATCAAAAAATTAGAAATTCAGTAGTATCTCAACAAGTATTTGAAACACATGCTAGAATCTTTCTTGAACATCCCACCATTACCTGAAATTCAACATTATCCACAAGATCAATCACGTTCATCCTATATGTATTTCACCACTAGGCAAAATGATATTCCACTAAGACACATTATCTCAGAAGTCGTACCAATTATCACCGTTGATAGTTCCTCTAGGGAATCCATGGAACAAAGATTGGAAATGAGGTTGAAAGAGCAAGAAAACAAAATCCAAATGTTAAATAATAAACCAAATTGTGATCCCGTTTTCATATTTCAAGACGGACCACTGTCGAACCAAATCCGAAAATGCAGATTACCTGAAAATTTCATATACCATCATTTTCTCATTAAAAAGAGATATAGAACCCAATAAACACATCTACTACTACGATATTGTTAGTACCCAAAAGTTGATTCTAGGAAAAACAATATACTATAGAAGTACTTTTTTAGATTCGGAAATCAAAATCGTACAGGGCAAGCCTAAACCACGATCGTAGCCGTTCCTCCCAGCTTCGGTCACAAGGAGAGAAAATGGGTTGATCTTAGGGGAGGGAAGAAAATAAAGTTGAAGGAATTTGTGTGTTGAATTGTGTGTAGAGATATTAAACTATTCAGAAAACAACAGAGCTTTGAGAGAATGATAGGCTTATTGTGTTTTCTGAATGGTCTAAGGAGTCTATTTATAATAGTTTGGGAGCACACACGTTTCCTTGTAAAGTAATGGTGATAGTGAAGAGATGGAGAAAGTGGAAATCATGGGGATGATGGTATAACCGCATTTGAATCTTCGGGAAACCATTATTTCATTACTCCATTAACCACTTCAACCTTACCACTACTTCATAACTTCCTTGTCATGGGATATTTATCACGCCCATGTTGTTGTAACCGCCAGACCAAAACCTATGAAGAATCCCCCATGTTATTGTTTCTTATTTCTTGTAGAATTTAGTGGGGTCATGGACTCAAAGTATGAATGAGTTTGCCCCAATAGTGTTAGCATGAGCAAGTGAATGGGCGCAAAAGAAGAGAAAAAATAATGGAGAAAGCTAGCGCTAGCAGCGCCGTTAGCGCTGATGCTGGATCTAGCACTATCACTAGCGTTGTGGCTAGCAACGTCGTTGGTACTGATATTAGCTCTAGCACTAGTGTTGTTGCAAGTGCTAGCACCGCTAGGGCTTGTTTGGCGCGTACTTTGTTATCTTTTTGATTTTGGGTTTTTTCCTAGCATTTTGGCACATGTGTGTGCTACTCATTGTTGCAGGGAGTGTGTGGCTAGGGTTCGCTAAGGCTGGCACTTGCTAGTGCCATGATTGTCGCTTATGCACCACTAGCTTCGGCCTTTGTTAATGTCGTGGCCATTTATGGCTTGTTTAGGTTTTTCTCAATTATAGGAGATTTGATGTTAGCATTTATGCTTAACTTTCATGCAATGCATTCAGAACTTCTTCAAGAGATGCAGCTGTGGAATTTTGCAACTTGGGATAATGCTTAATACGACTCTGCAATTAGATGACATGCATCTAATTAGTATTTTTATTCAGATATAGCATAACCTCTATTCTGAATGTTCACAATTTTGTATAATCAGTAAATTATGTTTTATACAAATAGTTTCCATGGATGCACATGAAATAAAAGGGATTTAGTTAAGTAAGGATCTGAAATTTCTATGGCGCATATATATGCAAAAAGAGCTACAGGGCTAGATTATCCAGGAGCGGAGTATTCATTCTTAATTCTCTTGTGGACTGTAAGATAACAGTATGTATTCATAATTCTGACGCCTAGTCAAGAATTTATACATTTTTATTTCATGCTTTTTCATCTAGGCAAAAACGATATTACAATTTTCTCCATTGTCAAAAATCCACCATCAATATTAAGTCCCCTGTTTGGCATGGAATAGTAATGTTTCGTGGTAAGCACTAGATGGTAGTATTGGTGCTATAGAATCTTCGTAAGACTAGGAAGATTACTCATCTTTTCCTACAATAGGCTCGTTACGCAGCACATGTCTTGTTGCGCTGGAAGCGTTGATGGGCTGCATCTGCACATGATGAGCCGGTCACCTGGTGAATCATATCACCTCCCGTGCTGAGCCGGTCACTCGGTGAAGCTTGTCACCTTCCTCTTGGCAACGGTCGGTCTTGTAGCTTTGGTCAGCAGTCATGCTCAGATCCATTCTCCCCGGGATAAGTTTTAGAAAATTCCACTTATTTGAATTTTAGGGTTTCCCACCTTTGTTTATTTAAACAAGCGGATGACTCTAACCCTTTTCATTTTCATTCTTCTCCAGATCTTTGAGTAGCCTCACTGCAATATTTCTGACAACAATGGTAGCTCAAGCTAAGGAAGCTCCTGTGTCAAGCGTATTACTTGGATTGCAAGTCCGGTGGGTTTCTCTTCTCTCCCCAGCTTTCATATGTGTATGATGATTATGGTGAAAGCCTGAACATAATTTGATTGTTTTTTTTCCTAGGTTTCTCGGGTTAGGAAAGTACCAAAGAGATATATGAGCATCAGGAGATTCAAGGCAATGGTAAGCAACTTTCTACCTTTTTTTTTTTGAAACGTCCCATTATTTTTCTTTTTTTTCCCAGTGAGTAAATAATCACACATATATATTTGCTTGGTTACAGCAGGATTAGAGATTAGAAATGTAGGAGTTAAGGAGAATGAAGAGCTCGTACCAGTGAAGATCCGAACAAAGTTTGAGGCTGGCTTTAAGAATTTTTCTAATATCATGGCTTCCCTTGCGAATATTGACTCGAGTCTTCATGATTATCCCAACGCCGGGATTTGAGTTAGAAATGAAGTCAGCATCTCGGAAGTATGAAGCACTAGGAGGATTTGTTGTGTTGAAATATCATGTGGATCTTTACACGAAAATATGGAAAAAGTACGAGCATATTGCTACAACAGAGCTGGTGAAAGACCATACTCTTATTCTCGTAACAGCTGTCGAGGACTCCTCCCTATTATTGTTGAGATGGACGATGCGCATCCGTATACAGTTAATGACTTGAAAATCCAGGAACAGGATGGGATGTTCATTACTTGTGAGGGCCTCCTTTTCAACATAAACTGGTTGCGTCAGCATTTGGAGAGTGTGAGAGAGGATTATACGACAACTTTGGAGGAAGGGAAAGCCTTAAAAGATGAATCCTCCAAAATTGAAGAAATAGCTCGAGATCTTCAAACTCGTTCAGAGAATTATGATGAGAGATTAGGAAACTTACATCATCGCGATTACCCTCTACTCAGAGACCTGTTTTAGGCCATAGGATAGGTAGCAAAACATTCCTGTTATCTTTTTTTTTTTTTTTTTTTTTTTTTAGTTTTGAATAGTTTGTAAAAAGAATGTTTCAGATGAATGTAGTGGGTTTTGGATTTGAAAGTTCAAGTATATGTTTTAGAATTATATTGAACCTGTGAATGAGATGGTGAAAGTGTTTTAGGCATAATATGTCTTGAGCCATTTACCATTAATGGCTGTTCCTACGGATTCTCCATTCATATTAACCAGCTCGTAATATCCACTCAGCATGGCCTTGGAGATCACATAAGGCCCTTCCCACTTTGGAGAAAACTCTGGAGTGGACATATTTTTTCAAATATGTTTAGAGGTCCTAAGTAACAGATCCCCTACCTGAAATACTTTTGGTTGTACTGCTTTATCGTACGTCATGGAAATCCTTTGTCAATAAGTCTCTGCATATTTTGTGTTTTGGCTTGTCTGGATTCAAGTACGTCTAAATCCATTACTCGAGAATTGGGTATTTCGAACTCATCCCAATAAACCCTGCTTGCTGCTGCAATTCTGGCTGATGGGACTTTAATTTTTGCAGGTAGAATTACATCAGCCCCATATAGAAGAGAATATGGTGAGGTCCCTGTAGAACTCTTCGGAGAAGTCCTGTATGCCCACAAAGCCATAGGCAACTGTTCGTGCCATGTTCTGATGAGAGTTTTTTTGGTTCTTTCGGCTTGCCCATTTCCTTGAGGGTAGTACGGGGTGGAGAATACCTGCTTGCTGCCATAACGTTTGAGCAATTTTCGCACACATTTATTTGAAAATGGAGTACCAATTTCTGCTACGATATGCTTTGGCACTCCAAATCTGCATATAATGTGTTCTTTGATGAAGGACGCTACAGTTGCTTTGGTTGTGCTTCTGAGAGGTACAACTTCGACCCATTTGGTGAAGTACTGATAGACACATTTTTGTGTCTAAATTGTGCTCAATTCTCTATTTTGTTCGTGCTCGATTTTATACTTATTATGTGTTTTTATGTCTTTGTAGGTATTTTTGAGAAATAAATATTTGTAAAAAAATCGGCTTAAAAATTTGTTAAAGGCACCCATAAAAATAACTAAAGGCACCCAGAAGAATTACTAAAGGCACCCACTAGTTGGATTAAGTGCATCCCTCTTCTTAATTCAAACCGAAAAAAGCGGGAAAATTTTCTTTACGTGAGAAGAATATCTGAGTTGTTTCAAGTGCGAGAATAATGGGATTTAAAGGCTGTTTTCGTTATCTAAAGGAAGAAACAATCAAGAAAAGTGGAAACACGTCATTCATGAGTGTTCCATGCCGTGAAAATTGCTGGGAAATCCGTGTATATGCCGGAAAAGGGAAGCACATTCTGTTTCGGATTAACAATGATTTGGAGTTTGATTTGGACTCTTCTTTGAGTCCTTATCGATTAAGAAAGGTTTCCAGGGTTAGCTAATCCTATAAATAGCCAAGAGATTGAAGAAAAAATTCATCTGGAGACAACCGAAGAAATTCAGACAGAAAAAAATTTACGCTGGGAAGGATGAAGAAGAAGTACAGACTACGCCCAAGAACCGTCATTTTCTATGTCACCTTTTCCTTCAAAATTCACTGCACTCAGAAACCATACTTTATTCTCTGTGTAGTTTTCTCTCTTCAGCAATACAGAAAACAATATCTGCAACACTTATATTTGTATTTGTTTTCTGTGTTACTTCTGTTTTTCTCTTCTTTTAACCACTTTGAGCTATAAACATGTATTTTGAGAGGGTGTTTGATACAAGGAGATAAACCTCATTGCTGAGGTGACAGAGGAAGCCATTTTCCAATAATAAAGTGATATATTTTATTTTATTAATTTGTTTTGTAATTCTTTTACTATTATTTGCTTTGAATTAAATTTTAAAAAATGGTTTTTATCAATTAGTTGTGTTTTGTTTGATGGGTCATGCTGAGTTTAGAGCTTTTGATGTCTCATACTTTTGATTTACAACTATTATTTTAAAAACCTAACTTTGGCAATAGTTTGAATAAATTAAATATATGATTTGCAAGATAATTACCAATTCTAAATCACTAGAAAAATTGGCTGATGGTGGAATCCTTAGTCTCAGTTCTTTCCATAATTTGGAATCAATTTTAATTTAATCTTCTTTATTTTTTTTAGTCTTAAAAATTAGGTTTAAAAATCAAATCTTTACAAGTATGAGTAACGAATCTTTTACCATTGTATTTAAAACAACATCAAGTACTCCGTGGAAGTGAATATATACTCATGTTGCTTTGACGAGGACGAATTGATTTTGACAATAAGATCTAGTACACAGTTGTAGAATGGCCAAGGGCTGCTTACCGAGTGAAGAGGAAGACAAGGTGTATGAATAAGATTGTCGTGGATTTGACATTGATGACATTTCTGAACAAACGAAGCTGCATTGTCCTCCATGGTCGACCAATAATATTTCTCATGGATTTGGAGAAATAATTTACTTTTTCCCTGGTGTTCTCCTTCATGCACTTCTTTCAGGACGGTTTTAATATCTTCTTCTGCCAGACATCGTAGAAAATCGCCGCCGAAGCTCTTCCGGTAGAGCATTCCTTCGTGAAAGACAAGCCTCTTGGCTTTTTGGATCAAGCGTGCCGCTTCTCGTTTTTCTTGAGGTGTGATATTATCTCGAAGGTATTTGATATATGGGTCCCGCTAGTCCCCAACATCGTGTATAATCAGTATTTCTGATTGTTATGGTGGAATTTGATAATTGGAGCAAGATCCCTGCAATAACGGGATTAGGCCTCCATGGTGGGACAGTAATCCCCAAGACGTTGGAGACGTCTATACAAGGTTACCACTAGTATCTGGCCGCACATCTCACGGTGTATTTGATTAAGCCTCCCTTGTGTTTCATCATCCCCAAGACATCTCGACAGAGAGCCATTTGATTTTCTATGATATAATATTCCATGTAATAAAAAGAAATGCTTTAACTCTTTAATACTAACCTTCCCTTGGATGTGTGAATTTCTAAGCTCATGGATACTAAGTGTCCTCCAGTCGTTGGATTGTTCTTCGCCAGGCTTATTCATCCATGTCGAGGGCATGGTACGTCTTTGCACAGTGAGGGTTGCCTCTGAGTCTTCGAATTGAGTTTCGACGCTAGAGTGGCCAAGCAATCAGCGTGTCTGTTTTTAGTACGCCATGTATGTACGATCGTCGTCTCAGCAAAGTGAGTTAAAAGCTTATGTGCCTCAGCCCTATACGGGGATAGTATTTCTTCCTTGAGAGAATATACACCATTCATATGGTTTACTAGCAACTTCGATTCTTCTCGTATTTCGAGGCGTATCGCTCCAGCTTGCTTGGCTAACGATAGTCCCAATAGAAAGGCTTCATACTCGGCAGAGTTGTTGGTGCATTTATAGTCCAGCTTGAATGAATATGAGAATATTTCACCTGCTAACAAAACTAGCACAACGCCGGTTCCTTCGTATTGTTGATTGGGGTAGCAGATCCATCAAAGTATAATAACCATGGTTCTTCTTCAGCGAGCGAGATGTTTGGGAATTCTCCAGGTATGTCCTCATGAGTTGTTAGATCATCTTCCGCTGGAAAAGCTATAAGTAGATCTGCGACCGCTTGTCCCTTTATCGTTTTTGGTGATACATATGATATGTCGAACTCTGACATCTGTAGCAACCATTTTGTCGTTCGTCCTATGAGAGTAGGTTTTGATAGTAAAATTTTTACGGGATCATCCTTATCCATCAACACCACTCTATTTGCCAGCAGATAATGCCGAAACTTCTGAATAACATGCACCAAGGATAGGCACGCTCTTTCAAGTTTGGGGTATCGTATCTCTGCATCTCTTAGTGTACGACTGAGATAGTAGATGGGACATTCAGTCCCCACGTCGTCTTCTTGGGCAAATAGGGATCCTATGTCCACTTCACTGAAGACCTTATAGAGAAGTAATGGCTTTCAGGGAGTTGGAGATTTCATAACAGCCGGTGATAATAACAATTGTTGAATATGATGAAATGCCTTTTGCTGTGTGGATGACCAGATAAAATTCACCTTTTTCTTCATCATGGGTGTAATGAAGCAACAACTTAAGCTAATCCAGGAATAAAGCATTGAATATATGATACCTTTGACATGAAGCTTTTAAGTTTCCTTATGGTGCGTGGCGGCGACATGGTGGTGATAGCATATGTTTTGATCTGGTCCACCTTGATTCCTTCTGTCGCTACCTAAAATCCTAGAAACCTCCCGGATGAGACACCAAAGGAATATTACAGGGGATCTTTAAGTGGCATTCACGGTATCTCTCGAAGACTTGGCATAGGACATCTACATGAGATGCTCTAGTTTTTAATTTTACTACCAGATCGTCGACATAGTCTTCCACTTGTTTATGCATCATATCGTCAAAGATTGTTGTCATGGCTCTTTGATAAGTAGCATCGACATTCTTCCACTGGTAGCATATACGAGCATGTCTATGTTCGGGAGAGGAATGTCATCCTTGGGATAGGATTTGTCCAAGTTCCTGAAATCCACAGAACATCTTATTTTCCCATTCTTCTTCTTGACGGGTATAAAGTTGGCCAACCATGTGGGGGTATTGGATAGGCTTGATGAAGCCTGCTGCCAGCAACTTCTGGATTTCGGTCTTGATTTGTTCCTCAACTTCGTGTCTGAACTGTCTAAGATGTTGTTTAACTGGCTTGGCGTCAGGAACGACGTGTAAGTGGTGAGTGACCAATTTGTAATCCAACCCTGGTATTTCTTCGTAAGTCCAGGCGAAGAAATCTTGATATTCCTTGAGTAGATTAACAAGCCTTACTTTTTTTTCTGGTGATAAGGCTGAGCTGATTGAAACCGGTCATGGATTCTCTTCCGTTCCTAGGTTAATGGTTTCAAGCGTATCGGCTGTAGCATCTGTACCATCTTGAAATTGTCACGGCGCGTCTTGAACCTCTTCGTGATTTTTCTCCTCACTGTGACTACATATATGTGGGCGGGGAGACTCTTCGCATGCATCCCCTGTTAATTTCTAACAGCGATTGCGGAGGTAGACTACTCTTCCCTTGTTGTTAGAACCAGTCACAAAACTATGGCCTCTCTTAGTAGGTTAAGGATTTATGACACTGGATGTCTCATGGTGGTATCCATGAGGTTTGGAAGTCGCTCCAGGTGACCCGAATTTTATGGAAAAGGTTGATGGTTCGTCTGCTATTGATTCCCAGTCAGGTAATGACGTGTTGTAGACTTTGTTGGATGGTTCAACAGTATCATCCTCTGGTTTGAAGAACTCAAAATCAAATCATATATTGGAGTGTAGGGTGATGACGATGCCATTATAACACGATTTTCCCGTCCATCACTACTTTCACGCATTGATGGTAGGTGGAAGGAACGACTTGTTATCATGTAGCCATGGGCGTCCTAGTATGATATGGTATTCAGGCTCTTTCGTAATGACATGGAATTTCACCTTGGATACAATGGGAATTCAAATAAACATGACCATAGGAATTAGTGCGATTAGCTTCGAAATCCTTCATTACTATGGGATGTTGTATGATATGGTTTTGTGGAACTTGTGGAACTTTGAGCGTCCTAAGTGTAATGATATTGGCAGCTGCTCCTGTCTCGATAAGGTCCCTCTTAAATTCGGTCTCCTTGACGTGAACGGTGACTTACATGGCTCAATTGTGACATTCTTCGGCCATCATGTCCTCCTAGGTGAAGGTGACGCTGTTTATAGTTGGGCTATCTGACATGAATATTTCTATTTCCATCGGAGATGGCGTCAGGTGCGTGTCTACGGTTATACGGTTGAGAGAAGCAAAAGTGTCGACACGTTGGTCCTTAAAAAGTAAAAAATCTCGCACAAGTTTTCAATTATTATGGCTTCCTGGTTCACTAGTTTTTCTATAGTAGTGAAGCTCCCAATGTTGTGAGGTGGAGGATCACCAGTCGAGAAATATATCCCTGGTTCTGTGGAGCCTGGTCCTCGTTCGAAGCTCTACGTCCTACTTCTTCTATTAATTTGACAAGAGAAGAGAATAAAGATCCTACTATATCTTCCATTCTCGCTAGAATTCTTGCTTGAGGCTCTTGTTTTCCCATTAATTCATCCAGAGTGATTTGGGTTTCAGTCACTTCAGTAGTACCGTTGGTGATATACGGGTTGGTGATGCCATTGAATGTTGGAGAGGAGTTATGGGCATCACCGTTGGTATTAAAAAGGGAAATATTAGGATTGGTAATTGAATCTGACCTAAGACCAACCATTTTGGGTGATTGAAGAATTGATTTTCAGATAGTTGAAGAATTGGATTCGTGACCGAGAGATTGATGTCCCACCGTGATCGCCAATTGTTAGTACCCAAAATTGATTCTAGGGAAAACAATGTACTGTAGAAGTACTTTCTTTATATTCGGAAATCAAAATCGTAAAGGGCAAGCCTAAACCACGTTCATAGCCATTCCGCCTGCTTCGGTCACAAGAAGAGAAAATGGGTTGATCTTAGGGGAGGGAAGCAAAGAAAGTTGAAGGAATTTGTGTGTCGAATTGTGTGTATAGATATTAAACTTTTAAGAAAATTACAGAGCTTTAAGAGAATGATAAGTTTGTTGTGTTTTCTAAATGGTCTAAGGAGCCTATTTATAATAGTTTGGGAACACACACGTTTCCTTGTAAAGTAATGGTGGTAGTGAAGAGATGGAGAAATTGGAAATCGTGAGGATAATGGTATAACCACCTTGGAATCTTCGGGAAACCATTTTTTCATTACTCCATTAACCGCTTCAACCTTGACACTACTTTATAACTTCCTTGTCATGGGATGATTGTCACGTCCATGTTGTTGTAACCGCCAGACCAAAACCCATGAAGAACTTGTTTCTAATTTCTCATAGAATTTAGTGGAGTTAGGGACTCAAAGTATGAATGAGTTTGTCTCAAGTGTACTAGCACAAGAAAGTGAATAGGCGCAAAAGAAGAGAGAAAGGAATGGGAAAGCTAGCGCTGGGGCTAGCAGCGCCGTTGACGCTAATGCTAGAGCTAGCAACGTCGTCAGCGCTGATGCTAAAGCTAACGCTGTGGCTAGCAACGCCGTTGGCGTTGATGTTAGCTCTAGCACTAGTGTTGTTGCCGGTGCTAGCACTACTAGGGCTTATTTGGTGCGTGCTTTATTATCTTTTTGACTTTTTCCTAGCCTTTTGGCACATGTGTGTGCTACTCATTGGTTTCAGGAGTGTGTGGATAGGGTTCGCTAAGGCTGGCACTTGCTAGTGCCATGATTGTCGCTAATGCACCACTAGCTTCGGCTTTTGTTAATGTCGTGGCCATATTTATGACTTTTTTAGGTTTTTCTCAATTGTATGAGATTTGATGTTAACATTTATGCTTAACTTTCATGTATTGCATTCAGAACTTCTTCAAGAGATTCAGCTGTGGAAGTTTGCAACTTGAGATGATGCTTAATGCGACTCTGCAGTTAGATGGTATGCATCTAATTAGTATTTTTATTTAGATATGGCATAACCTCTATTCTGAATGTTCGTAATTTTGTATAATCAATAAATTCTGTTTTATACAAATAGTTTACATGGATGCACATGAAATAACGAAGATTTAGTTGAGTAAGGCTCTGAAATTTTATGTGGCGCATATATATGCAAAAAGAACTACATGTCTAATTTAGCCAGGAGTTGTATGCATTCTCAATTCTCTCTCGGAATGTAAGATAGCAGTATGTATCCATAATTCTGATATCGAGTCAGGAATTTATATATTTTTATTTCATGCTTTTTCAGCTAGGCAAAAACGATATTACAATTTTCTCCCTTGTCAAAAATCCACCATCAACTGAGATAATGATGGTATTGTACCTAGATAATACATTGATGGCAAGATTTTTCCCATCAAGTCTATAAGACGATGCTTTAATTTATTCAGGTGTCTACCACCCAATTCAATACAAAAATTTGAAGATATCAAAGAACTGTTCATCCAAAACTACTCTTGTAACATAATACAAGTCGATGTGTTAGAAGAACTGGTAGGTGTGGTCCAAAGAGATGATAAAATCTTCACAAATTTCCTCAGAAGATTCAAAGTGGCTTCAACACCTGGGGACAAGACAAATGAGAAAGTAATATGTGTTTTATTCAAAATGCTTTATTGTGAGAAGAAATAAGAAACTCATTTGCTGGAAATGTTATCAAATCTTTGAAAGAATTTTATAGCAAGGATGGAAAATTCGTAAGATGGGAACAAGATACCTTGAACATGATCTATGAACATAATATCTATTCAACTAGCCTAAATGTAAAACTTAAGAGATACCACTCTCCCAGGTGTGAAGGGGAACCAGATAAAAAAAGAAATTTCGGATAGTTAGCTGAAAGAAGGTGGAAGGAAAAATCCTAGAAATTCACCAAGCGAACACCACACCCGAAGAAATTTTTGAATACATCAGAGACAAGTCGTATTAACCTTAATAAGAGGAATAATGAAGGAATATGAAAACTAGATTGTGTTTATCATGATGCAAGAGGCCATCATACGAATGAATGCAAATATTTAATCACATTCATTGATAACCTGATCAAAGATGGTCATCTGAAAGTATTCATCCAGCTAGAAGTGGATATAGTTCAGGTTGCAAGTCTCCAGCCAAAAATTTGAAAGGATGTGTGAATATGACACGTCATATACTAAGAGACTAGGAAAAATATGATCTAGTCAAAGGAAAGAAGAAAGTTTTTGAGGTTTTCATGACAATAATAAATCCCAGTTGTGATAAATTCCTTTTATCTCACACTGATATCACTTGCACGTCAAGAAACCTAGCTTGAGTGACATTCCCACATAATGATGATTTAGTTGTTGAGCTAGAGATAGGAAAATGTGATTGTAGGAAAAATTTAGTTGATTAAGTATCCATCGACAACATTATCTATCTTTAAGCAGCTGAGAAATTGAGATTGGTTAGACAAGGGTTCTAAAAGATAATGGTTCAACCATTGTAGTTTTCAATGGCTCGAAGACTTACCTGATGGGTGAGATATTGTTAACTGTGAAAACTTGACTAATTTTAGTGAATTTGGCCTTCCTGGTCCTGAATACCATATCACTATTGATGTGTGTCGTTCCATGCCAAAATTATTTATTACTTTCTCACTACTTTTTATATGAAACAAGAGTAAGAAACGATCGTTCTCGTAAGGAGGTCTTTGTTGTTATTTTATTTTGATATCTTATGCAAAAGGGAGAATTTTTCAGATTCAATAAAAGTAAATTTAACTATCTAAGAAAGTAAGGAAAATTAGGAAATCGTAGAAAAGAACCAAACAGTTGAAAATATTGGTCAAGGTTTCGTTTTCATTCACAAACATGTTCTTGTACTAATAATTAGAATTGATATTTAATTTCGTTTTATCGAAATCCCTAGAATACCTTGATCGCAAGAATATCTCGCAAATTTCCTCAAGTTATCAACAAATACGTTAAAAGATGTGAATATGATTCTACCAAGATAACAACCTAACATGTAAAATCACTAATGAAGTTCAATTCCAATGGAGCATTAAGATTATGAAATTAGGCTAATCAATGCAATTGATGTGGAAAGCGCACTAATCAATTTAAGAAACTCATGATCCACTTGTGATTACTAGGATATATTACTACAAGCAATAACCGTAATTATGTTACTTGTACTCAATGAGTATCACTTTTGCTTATAATAAACCCTAAATTAACTATAGATGTGAATATGAGTTCAACGAATTTGCAACTTGACTAAACAATTGATCAAATCATACATGGAGATATTTATGGTGAATCTTGAACGATAATATTGAGACAAAACTAATTTATTATTCATAGAATCATGTATTGTAAAATCCAGTTATTCCCTAACCAATAATAAGAAAACTAGCTACTCATAAATTGGAGTTTACACAATTGACTTTAAGAATAAATGAAATTGCAAACCTTAGAATGTCAAGAAATCTTTCCCGCGCGAACCTACAAAAAGAAGTAGAAGAGGTGAGAAAAGAACTAGGTAAAAACCTAGATATCTCCCTCTCTTGTAGAAGTTGCTCTTATATAGCTTTCTCCCTTATAGAATCCAATTCCAAAAATAACTCTAATACCCTATGTTTTCGTAACTAAATCAAGCCCAAACATACTCTAACCCAAATCAGACTTTAAGAAAAAGCCCACACTTTCAAGCCCAAAACAGATTATAACAATTAACTAAGCCTGTCAGTCTTGTGAACTAACAGGGCAATTTCAAACAATTCCGACTACTCTTTTGAGTCATTTCATCGAGCACTTTGAGTGCAGTTTCTTGTGGAAATTCCGGTATGTGCTGTTGGTGTTTTCAACCATCTCAATCTTGTTCCCTGCAATCTTCTAAACATTCGCGCACAATTAACACATACACTTAAACTTCACAATTGATAGTGCCTCCATGTTCTTGTTCTAACAAGTACTTCCGAATTGAGCCTGAACATCTAATCTCCTAAAGCCCATCTTTCTTCTCGGCTGAAATTCGTGGGTAACTCTTTCTCTTTCGTCTCACTGAAACAACTCCACCATCAAACCCATACTCTCGAACCATTCTCTTCGCTCAAACCCATCTTTATTTCTTCAACAGATAACAAACCCATCTCTGATCAATTCTTGGCTTGAAACCCATCGACCATGTTCAGTTCCTCTTCTGCCAACATCTCAATCACACCTATTCAAGAGCGAACCACTTGGAGTTTAACCCGTTTCAATTCAACCAATTCTCAGACCGCATCCAAACTAACTCAGTCTTCACTGCAACCAATCTTGTGCAATTCGAATTCAAATTCATAACATCTCCACCAAATCCATCTCTCACTGCTTGCTGTTTCTTGAACCAAATTCATTCAAACCGATTCCTCCTGTTTCACGGAACAGTTCAGTTCACCATCTTCTCACCCTTATTTCCACTAGCCTGATCTCACTAGCCCGTAGACCTAGGTTAGCCGGTGTTAAGACCTGTTGCAGAACTAGGTCGTTGTTAGACAAGAAAAGGAGGAAAACTAGTCTTGAATCTTGACCTAGTGTTTAGGTTTAATAGTTGGACTAGATTTAGACGTCCAGTTCACTGTACAGGGGCTACCATTATAATCCTCAATTTCTTTTAAATATGGCTGCCCTTTAGTAATTTTTTGTTTTTCAACACAATTAAGACAGTGTTCTTGCTAGCTTTGAGTCCATCCACATCCAATGTTGACAAGAGATGTCATAAGTCTTTATTCTCTTCTTTCACTTCATGTGACTCTAAAATACCTACAAAACTTAAAACAAATGTAAAATACACAAAATACAAGAGAAATAACTAAGAAAAGCATAAGAAATTGATATTCAAATTATGTAAA
Source organism: Papaver californicum (assembly GCA_023531435.1). Taxonomy (NCBI): domain Eukaryota; kingdom Viridiplantae; phylum Streptophyta; class Magnoliopsida; order Ranunculales; family Papaveraceae; genus Papaver; species Papaver californicum. Next base: position 1,793,126 of record JAJJMC010025396.1, on the reverse strand, counting down.
TTATGCACTCATCAAGTTCCCCCACACTTATCTTTTGATAGTCTTAGAGCAAACTAAACTAAGCTAATCTAAACTAAAATATACAACTCCCTTTTGTTGAGGATACGGTTACATTTAGCATGTGTAACAAGCCTTTAAACCCATAGGTGTCCCTAGTGGACGAGTTATAGTCTCGTGAGGCTTTACAAGAGGTATACCCAAAAAACCTAGAATTTCAACTTTCATATACTTTACAATCACACGATTTAACAAGCTAAGATGTTAATTTTCTGCACATTATTGCGGGATTAGAAATAAAGATCATAATTCTTATGCTTAACTCTTGAGTTAGGAGAAAACCATCATATGAAAGAATTCATCCTCGAGAGCGATCGAATTAGAATTTTGCCTCGACTTCTACCTCATCAATAAGGTTTCATGAAATTGACGCTCAGATGACGCACTTTATAGTTCTCATATGTGCAGGCAGGAATGAAGATATAAATTCTGCACACTTTGAATGGTAGGAATGAAAAACCTTCTGAATTATATTTGAATACCCAGTAAAACGTGGGAAGAAAAGAATATTTTCACGTTGATCTCTAAGAAAGAAAATCAACCACTATGCAAGAATGGGAATGCTCACCTTCTCATCCAATCTACAATCAGCATCACTCTCGTAGCATCCCATAGAAACTTCTTCGTCTTCGGCTTCAACTGTAGATGATGAACTCTTGAACTTCGTAGAACTTCGACAATTTATAACTCTGTTCTCCTCAAATCTTGTTGCTTAAAACTTCTTTATAGACTTCTTCTTTCCCTCGGCCTTAACGAATAAATACAAAAATAAATATACACTAAAGCGATAAAAATAATTTTTTTTTTTCATATTTAAAAAAAAAATATTAAATACAAAATAAAAGAATAACAATGAAACTAAATGGCCCTGGGAAAATGACTTTTCCACTTGATTCTTCACAACTTGTATTGTCTCGGTATCATAAACTTCACAAAAGTTTACTTCTTTTGATTTTTCACTCTTGTACTTCGTCTTCAACTAGGATATAAAATTTTGCTCCTTCTTGTAGTATTGCTTGTAAAGCTTGAACGTCTTCAACTTTATTCAAATTTGTGATGCTCCGCTTGTTGATGATAATGGTGTTTCTATGGACTTGTTGTTGTCGAGAGAGAGAAAATAGTGCCAACTGCAAATCAAACTACAAGGTAAGGTTTTTTTCGCATTTCTGATGTCACCTTCATGATTGATCGAATTAGCAATCAAAAGATCAAAAAGTAGTGCTGAAATGGTGCGAGGTTGAGTAACTTATCTTTCTACGCGGATTTTGCGTAGATGAAACCCTCTAAAGGGATAAATGTTGGATTTTGTTTAAACAACAGGAATAACAGGCTCACCCCGTTCGTTTGCTTTGTCCATCAGACAGTTTCCCAATAACGAACACTTCTGGACGGTAGTAGATCCATCTGCAGAATGATAGCCACGAGTGTATCCCTAAGTCATTGGTGTAGCTGGCAAGAAATCCAGTATTAAGGGATGCCGAGGACAGGTAAATCAACTATTCGACTAGAGAAACTGCTAACTAAGTAGCATGCCCGCCTTTCGCTAAATCTCTCTGAGATTGTTGAGCGTACACACTTTCTTTCCGCCGGGACGAAGCACCAGCATATCCCGTGTTATGGCTCTCCCTTCGTATGCATGACGAACAACTCTATTTTCAAGGAATCAGAAGGTTTGGTGCCTCACTCATATATAGGTAATCTCTACTAATGATTGATCATCTTCTCTAATACTATATTCTTTCTGCAACTAATTCGCCACCAGCGGTTTAAGTCCCTTTTTGTCGACTATTGTCTCTCAACAATTACGAAATCCGAATTTAGCTCTCTAATAATTCTAAGGTATTCTAAATGTATCTAAAATATCTAAAATTTAGAGGTTTCAAGCAAATATTTATAACAAATCAGAAAAACTTTCTACATAAGAAGTGAATACTTAAGAATTTTATATGCTTAACCACTCCCCCACACTTAAACTTTACATTATCCTCAATGTAATTTGACTCCTCCAATGTAAAATCAAGGTGGGAAATCCTACTATGATATGAAAATTCAGAAGAAAAAAAAACAAGAAAAGGTAAAAAAGTACTAAATCAATGGGTTTCCTCTCATACATCGCTTGGTTTATCGTCGTCATCCCGAATTTCTAGTCGCCCGTGTACCAACAATTTGAAAATTTGGTGATCCACCTATAGAAAAATCTTCAATTCTAACAATAGCTTCACAAGAATATTAATACAACAAAATAGAATTGAAGCTATCGTCCGATAGAAGTTTCCCCCACACTTAGTCTTTTCTACACTTGGAAGTGTATAAAGAACATAGAATTTGGGAAATTCTACGGTTTCTTGTTTACAAACATGCATAGTATGAGAATAAAGTATCTACAATAGAGGATATTGGGAAGTAAATTTATTCAACAATACTTCTGAAGCACATACATGCAAACCGATGAGTGGTAAAAGAGAAGAATCGATAGCAAGGAATTAGTCAAACCTTGCAAATCTCTTGTGTCACGTATTCATACTTAAAGAATTACTTACCTCATGTGTATCGTGGTCCTCTATCAAACTCTTCAAACAATCTTAATCTGTCTCCGCCTCAATAAAAATTTCAGAGTCAAAATTATCATTATAATTCTCTGCAAGTTCAATTGGGTCTTCCGTAATATTGCTCAATTCAGTTTGATTCTCATATACGACATACTCATCTTCTTCTTCATCTTGATCCCAGAAAAATTTCATTGTACACCTTTTGGGGATGTCACTTTGGATTGGTTCAAATGATGTATGATAGACACGTTTTCGTGTCTTATTTGATCTCAATTTGTATATTGTTAGAACTCATTTGTGTACTTATATTGTGATTTTATTGTGTTTGTAGGTATATTTGGGAAATAAATAATTATAGAAAATTTGGCTCGAAAAGTATAAAGGCACCCACTGAATTGATAAATGCACCCATTCTTTGGTTCAGGGCACCCACTTCCTACATTTCAAATTAATTTTTTAGGCGGGAATTTTCTATTTTCAACTGAGCTAAATTTGATCGAGTATTTAAAGGGAATTTTGAGATGTTATGACAAGATTATTTGCTTGCCTAACTGAAAGGAGTTTCATACACATTTAAAGACTGAAATCTTGCCTCATAAGGGAATCTCGACAAAATCAGTTGGAAAAAAAAATTCCCGAGAAAGAAATATTCTTGAGGAGTGTGTGAGATATTATTCTCGATTGTTACAGCTATTACACTGGTCGTGATTAAGAGAGAATAAAACAGAATCAACGAATTTGGTCGTGATTAGGAGAGAAACAAAATATTCTCGAGTTATAAAAAAAATTCCGTGAGAATTAAATGGGGAGATTTGGGAGATGTTATGGGTATATAAAGGAGTTTCGAGTGTCACATTGTGGACAGAGAGTTTAGGTAGAGCTTAGGAGACGAATAGAAGGCAGAGAAATCAACCCAAAATTTTTTTTGATGCTGGTGCATGAAGAACATAGAATAGGCAACAGTATCTTCAACCAATCAACCACGATTTCCTCATCCATTTGCAACAGATATTTTTGCATATGCAACGTTTATCTTCAGTTGTAACAGTTTCTTCAACTCATCTGCAACATATATCTTAGCATCTGCAACGTTTATCTTCAGCCATTCTCTGTAACAGTGAGTCTGTAACGCCTATAAACGTTGCAAACTCATTGTTTTCTTTGTTTTTCTCATTTTTCATCATTTGTAAACATTTTGATCCATGAGCCATAACTTTGAGCAAGTGATTAATATGAGGAACTAAACCCCATCTATGAGGCGACGGAGGAAGCTATTTTTTCCAAAAATTATGTGGTAATATTTATTTAATTATTTGTTGAAATTCTTTTATGATTATTTGCCTTGGTTAAAATTTGATTTATTGATTTTTATTGTACAATTGTGATTTCGTTTGATGGTACATGCTTGGCCTAGGTTTTTGATGTTCCATGCTTTTGTTATACAATTGTTATTTTGAAAATCTACTTGTTGCAATATTTTAGAATCAAATTAAATGTAAGAATTTTATAATTATAATTATTGAATTAAATCACCTTAAAAATTGGAAAATAGTGGAATCTTAGCCTCAGTTTACTCTCAATTTTGTTATCAATTTTATTTGAGTTTTGATATTCTTAGTCTTAGAAACTAGGTTTAAAAGCAAATATTCACAAGTCTTGAACGAACTTTTCTTATCACTATATTACAAAACCATCAGTTTTTTGCGTCGTCGACACGGACTGGTTTCTAGATTTGCTTTAGTTTTAATTAGACTAATTAGTTTAGTTAGATTTTTATTGTATTTTTTATTTTTATTTGTTCTATTTACGTTTTGGGTATTTTCTTTGTATTACAGGATTATATTGATTGATTAAAGGCTTGGAGTCAACGACAAATCGAAAGAACGAAAAAAGAAGACAAGATTTTTATTTTATTTTTTTAGTTAATTTTTTTTATTTTTTTATTTTTCTCTTTATAAAATTGTATTAGGAAATTCTTATTATTTTTGTAATTATTTTAGGTTTTTGTTCTTCTTATTTTTGTTCTTTGAACTTTTGAAATTTATTATTAATTTTTAAACCCTACGGAAGGGTATTTAAATATAAACTGCAACAGGGAAGGACGACAATTACGATATTATCTCGGCCCCTCGGGTTCGTACACTGACACAGGAGTCGGTGGCCCGAGTCGACTACAAACGATTCATCCTCCGTATGGTATGGGAGGTAAGACTCGATCAACCCACGAATCCTCTGTAAGTGGGTTTACTGTATTCCTTCGTATGCATATATATTGAGGAATTGAATACATATTTATTTTCTAGTAAATGGAAAAGATTGACCATATAAGATAAGGACTCGGATTTCATCACCGTTTCCTTCTTGCCCTCCTTAGGAACACGTTACCTAACACGAATCTAATCCTTAAAATTTGACTAGAAAGAAGACCGATAAGGTTTGGAGCTTATTGGAAAATCATTTAAAAGGACTGTATTGGTTACTTTGTTAGCCCAACCTAAAGTTCAGGAAGATTATTTTAAGTTGATTCGAGCCGCCTTGTAACCCGAGGAAACGTTGCCAAAGAGGCAGGGTTATCAAAGCTCCTTAGAGCTTATCCTGTTTCTATTCGACTTAATCTAATTCGGATCGTCCTGAGAGATTCGCTAAAACTGTAACTAGTTGCCTTTTGGAAGAATATAAGCTGGTCTGGAAACAATCTAAGTGGATCCATCATGCTTTTTGTTTGCTAGATTCAATATGTTTGATTTGGTTGAGTCGGCCTTGTTTGTGTTTGTTTAGAATTCCCTTCCTATTAGGAGTTATTTAATTGCATGCCCAGGCCGCCTAAAGTCTTGAGTGAGCGTTCCTGGAGAAGAGATTCTATTGGTCGTTTGATCAGCGACGAGAATAAAAACTCTATCTTTGAAATTGAGAATTTAGGAAACCCTTCTTTTGAGAGCCCGATTTTTGGAAACTTTAGTTCTGAGAATTTGTCTCTTAGTGAGGAAGTTATTCCTAATTTTCCAGTTGTGCCAGAAATGCCAACTTTAAAAGATTTGTTGAATCCCACTAGGACTTCTCGTCCATCATGTATCAAGTTAGCTGAAACTCAAGCAATCTATGATTTAAAACCTGGGCCATACAGATGCTCCCAATCTTCTTAGGAAAAGAAAATGAAAACCCCTAGTTTCACATTAGGGAATTTGAAGAAATATGTAGTACCCTAAAAATTCACAACATGTCTGATGAAGCTTTGAAACTTAGGTTATTTCCTTTTTCCCTGAGAGACAAGGCCAAATCTTGGTTATATAGTTTGCTATCTGAATCCATCGAAACATATGACCAGCTTACCGCTGTTTTTTTATAAAAAAATTTCCCTAGGCACAAAACATCATCTATTAGGCACGAGATTTTCACATTTGCGCAGCAAGAGGGAGAATCTTTGTATAAGTATTTGGAAAGATTCAATGATTTGTTGATATAATGTCCCCATAACGGTTTAAAAAAGGTTAGACTAGTCCAGATCCTTTATGAAGGGATAGATTATCCAACGACGACCATGGTCGAGTCATTGTGTACATGGAGTTTTGATAGTAAAACTGTTGATGAAGCAATGACATATTTGAATGAAATTGCCGAAAAAATCCATCAATGGGAATGTAGTAAGGAACCCCAGAGAAAATGTTTATTGAGCAGAGGTAGGGTAGATGGAATTCTTGAATCAGATGCCAAAATTGAAGCTATAGCAAAAAGGTTAGAAGCCTTAGAATTGAGTCAATCTAATTGTGGAATAGAGCCCAAGTCATTTTGGAAAGGGCAGACTGTTGAAGAGAAAGCCCATGCTCTAAACAATAACACTAGATATGATAACCGTCAGAAGTTTGACCCATATTCAGAAACCTATAACCTGGGTTGGAGAAACCATCTAAAGCTTTCTTGGTCTAAGGGCCAAAATCAAGGTCAGTCTAGTAACCATCGGTTCCCCCCAGGTTTTGGTTATGCTAAGAATCCTTCTGGACCAACACAATTTCAGAGCCCTTCAGATAAGAAGATCATGAGTTTAGAAGAGTCCCTCACCTTTTTATCTCATAGTATTGCTAAGTTTCAGCAATTGGTTGAAAAAAATTTAGAAGACAATAAAAAGATGATCCAGGCTAACTCTCAGGCTATTTATGATTTACGAACCTAGTTTAGTCAGTTGAATGAGTCTTTGAGAGAAGAAGGCAAGTTCCCTAGTCAACCACAACCCAACCTAGAGGAGTTCATGAGTTATCTTCTGGTGAGAAATCATCAAACCATACGAATTCAATTAAAACCCTTAGGAGTGGTAGAGTGGTAGACAATAAGGTAACCTTGCCCGGTAGTGAACATGTTGTAGTTCACCCTTCTGAGCATGTAGCTGAAGAGACTGATAAAGTCTCTAAAGAGTCCAACGCGGTTCCCGCTGAGCCCGATTTTGTTCCCAAAGCCCCATTTCCACAACTTCTAGTACCAACTAGGAAGGAATCCAACTTTAATGATATATTGGAGATTTGTAAGCAAGTTAACATCAATCTTCCTTTATTAGATGCAATTAGGAAGATTCCTACTTATGCCAAGTTCCTTAAGGATCTTTGTACGCGAAATAAAAAGATTATTGTACCGAAAAAAGCATTTATAGCTAGTCATGTGAGTTCAATTATCCAGAACAACACAACTCCTAAGTACAAGGACCCAGGTTCCACTACCATTTCTTGCACAATAGGTAACTACCGTGTAGAGAAAGCGTTACTTGACTTGGGATCTAGTGTGAACTTACTTCCGTACCATGTGTACCTCCAGCTAGGACTTGGTGACATAAAACCTACTCAGATAACACTTCAGTTAGCTGATAGTTCTGTGAAAATTCCTCGTGGTATTGTCGAAGATGTTCTTATTGAGGTCGATAGGTTGTGGATTTTGTTATCCTAGATACCCAACCTGTTCCTGACCCAGAAAACCAGATACCTGTGATATTAGGTCGCTCGTTTTTATCTACATCTAATGTGATCATGAACTGTCGGAATGGTATTACGAATTTGTCTTTTGGTAATATGACTATTGAGCTGAATATTTTCAATATTAGTAAGCAACCCCCTGAGCTAGATGACACGTGCATTGAAGAGGTGAACATGATAGGAACATTAGTTCAGGAGTCATTACCAAACATCTTATCTGAAGATACATTAGAAAGTTATTTAACCCATTTTGGCTTAGATTTCGACGATGTTAGACTCTACCCATGCGTTACATACTAATATATGGAAATCTAAGTTCGAACCACTACCAGTTTCTAAATCTACCTTAATTTCTTCTTTAGAAGAACCTCCTAAGTTGGACCTCAAACCATTGTCAGATACTCTGAAATATGTGTTTTTAGGCCCATTTGAGACTTTGCATGTAATTGTAGCATCCGACTTGGATAGTGATCAGGAAAGTAGGCTAGTGACCGTACTTCAAGGCAACAAGGAAGCTTTAGGGTGGACCTTAGCGTGTATGCATCAAATTCATTTAGATGACGACACCAAACCTTCTAGGGATATGCATCGTCGACTGAACCCTAACATGAAAGAAGTAGTTCGAACTGAGGTGCTTAAGTTGTTAGATGTGGGTATTATCTTATCCTATTTCAGACAGTAAGTGGTTCAGCCCCGTGCAGGTTGTTCCCAAGAAATCAGGTATCACTGTAGTCCATAATGAAAAAATGAGTTAATCCCAACCCGATTAACCACGAGGTGGCGTGTTTCTATTGACTATAGAAAATTGAACAAGGTCACAAGGAAGGACCACTTTCCCCTTCCTTTCATTGACCAAAATGCTAGAACGATTATCTGGACATAGTCATTATTGCTTGTTAGATAGCTACTCTGGTTATAATCAAATTTTTATTTCCCTTTGGTACCTTTGCGTATAGACGCATGCCTTTCGGGTTGTGTTATGCACCCGCTAATTTTTCAGAGTTGCATGATGAGCATATTTTCTGACATGGTAGAACGGTTTTTAGAGGTCTTTATGGATGATTTTTCAGTGTTTGGTTCATCTTTTGATGAGTGCTTGCATCATTTAACATTAGTGTTGACTAGATGTAAGGAAAATAATTTAGTGCTTAATTGGGAGAAATGTCATTTCATGGTTCGATCAGGAATTCGTTTAGGGAATATCGTATCTTCTAAGGGTATAGAGGTAGACAAAGCCAAAGTTGAACTTATGAAGAATTTACAGGTTCCCAAAACCGTAAGAGATATTAGGTCATTCTTAGGGCATGCAGGTTTTTATCGTCGATTCATTAAGGATTTTAGCTTGATTTCTAAACCTCTTTGCAATTTTCTTGCAAAAGATGTTAAGTTTGTCTTTGATGATGCTTGTTTAGAGGCTTTTGAGAAGCTTAAGACTTTACTCACTACCACCCCCATAGTCCAGGCACCTAACTGGAACTTACCCTTTGAAATCATGTGTGATGCTTCAGATTATGCTATTGGTGTTGTGTTAGGTCAACGAGAAAACAAATTACTTCATGTGATTTACTATGCTAGCGAAACTCTGAATGCTGCCCAAATGAACTACACCAGCACAGAAAAGGAATTATTAGCATTGTTTTTTCCTTAGACAAGTTTAGATCCTATCTCTTAGGTTCTAAGGTCATAGTCTTTACTGATCATGCTGCTTTGAAGTATCTTCTATCCAAGAAGGATACTAAACCTAGATTGATTAGATGGATCCTTTTCTTACAAGAATTTTCTCTAGAAATTAGAGACAAAAAGGGTGCAGAAAATATAGTAGCGGACCACTTGTCTAGGCTTGTTTTTGATTTCACTGATGATTCCCCTCCCGTGAGGGATAATTTTCCTGATGAATAACTTTTTCTTGTTTCCTGATTACCTTGGTATGCGAATATAGTGAACTATCTTGTTACTGGTCGAATGCCCCAACATTGGGGTAAACAAGATCGTTCTAGGTTTTTAGCTGAGGTTAAGCATTTCTTTTGGGATGATCCTTATCTGTTTAAGTATTGTCCAGACCAGATTATTAGGAGATGTATACCTGAGAATGACCAGTCCAATATTATTTCCTTTTGTCATGATCATGCTTGTGGGGGTCATTTTAGTACTAAGAAAACCGCTGCTAAGATATTGCAGTGTGGATTCCACTGGCCTTCGTTGTTTAAAGACACCCACCGTCACTGTGTTACTTGTGAGCGTTGCCGGAAGTTAGGAACCATTTCCCGTAAAAATATAATACCTTTGAACCCTATTCTAGTTATTGAGGTCTTTGATGTGTGGGGCATTGATTTTATGGGTCATTTTCCTAATTCTTTTGGTTATTTTTACATCCTTGTCGCTGTAGACTATGTGTCTAAGTGGGTTGAGGCGGTTTCGTGTAGAACAAATGACCACAAGGTTGTGGTCCAATTTTTGAAAGATAACATATTTGCACGTTTTGGTACACCGCGGGCTATAATTAGTGATGGAGGGTTGCACTTTTGTAATCGACCATTTAGGATTTTGATGAAGAAATATGGTGTTACCCACAAAGTATCCACCCCATACCACCTATAGACTAATGGTCAAGTAGAGGTTTCCAACAGGGAGATAAAACGTATTTTAGAGAAAACAGTTAATCCTAATTGGAAAAACTGGCCATTGAAGCTTACTGATGCCTTATGGGCTTATTGTACTGCATTTAAGACCCCCATTGGAATGTCACCTTATCGTATAGTATTTGGCAAGGCATGTCACCTGACCATCGAGATATAGCATAGAGCATATTGGGCTGTAGAGCAACTTAATTTTTTGCTTGACAAGGCAAAAGCTCACAGGAAGCTCCAGCTCAATGGGTTGGATGAAATTCGTAGAGATACATACGATAACGCTAAGGAGTAAAAGAGAAAAATGCAACTTTTGCATGACAGAAATATTTAAGAAAGTCATTTTCTCAAGGTCAAAAAGTTCTTCTGTATGATACCCGTTTGCATCTATTCCCCGGGAAGTTACGCTCTCGGTGGATGGGTCCTTTTATAGTTCGCACTGTTTTTCCTCATGGTGCTATTGAGATTGAGACACTGGATGGTAGTAGTTCTTCAAAGGTTAACGGTCAGAGATTGAAACCCTTTTTAGAGCCTTTTCCCGCAGGTGATGTTGAGGAGGTCCCTCTGGAGGACCCTGCTTATCTTGATTGACCATCAAGGATGTTGTTGTACATTAGTAAGTTTTTGTTTTTATGTTTCTGTCTTATTCTCCAAAGAATGATTGTTACGCTTCACCCAGGTACTATCTTTCTGACTTACCTCTTTATTCCTCTAGTTACCTATATTTTTGGTATTGCACTTTACTTAGAAACATTATGGACAATGTTAGGTTTAAGTTTGGGGGTAAGGGAGAAACTTTTAGTTGAAATAATAAAACTCTAAACTTTAGAAACTTGTGAACAATTCAGGGTGACACTGAACATTCTAGGTAGATGGGAACTTAGCTCTTTTTCTATAGGAAATGGTGTGCCCAGCTAAATGGTCTATTATAAAAGGATACATAGGCTCAGGTGTTAGAAATAACATGACATTTGTGAACATATATCGGAGTCTATCTCGACCATATCACCTTCTATTTTTATTTTTTACAATTTTTGTGTTTCTATAAGTGATTTGGTGGGGCACCAATATCGAATTGTAATCGTTGTCAGGATGAAGTTGAGTGTTTGAGATCAAGCCCCATTATTGTATTATTTAGACCATTATTTTAAAAAAATTTCGAGTACTGACACTTTTGATAGCACTATGTGTGTGAAAATCTCTCTGTCAACATCCCCTAAGCAAGCGTGGAAAGCAGGATCCATGAGAACTATCATGTAAGATGCTGATAAGGAGCATGCGCTTGGATTCATTTGATCCAATCTTATTGTCAGTATATTTAAAAATAATAAATAATTATTTTCAATAAATCGACCGCTGAGACCCTTGTATATACCAGATGAGTCGATATTAGGAGTAAGACTAGTGGGAGCATATCTCAATCCATTAGGATTCATCCTGGCGGCGACCTTCAAACAGATATGGGAAACACCGTTCACCTTAGTCAACATGTGCAAACTTCATTTTATCTATATCCATCTTCTAAATCTTTTCATGTGATTGTACTTTGATAGATTCTGAGTATCGTGGTTGAACGACTATTTAAGTAGAGTTTTGAATTCTTGTATGAATTTTAGTACGCTGAGTGAAAACTCGTGTGCAACAATTGGACTCATATAGGGTAATGATTCTTATAGGCGAAGAATTTAGTATACCAACTAAATAACTTGTTTAGTATCTATCCTCAATCGTTCACAGGTAGATAGGGTTTGGAGTAAAGGTTTTGTAGGTATATCTCTTGTAAATCCTCACGAGACAAAACTCGTCCACTAGGGACACCTAGGGGTTCAAAAGATTGTTGCACACACTAAGTGTAATCGCGATGCCTGTGAAAGTGAGTTAAGATTTATTTTTATTAGATTTGCTCGAGGACTAGCTAATAATAAGTTTGGGGGTATTTGATAGACAAATTTTCGTGTCTTATTTGATCTCAATTTGTAGTGTACTTATATTGTGATTTTATTATGTCTGTAGGTATAATTGGGAAATATATAATTGTGGAAAAATCGACTCGAAAAGTTATAAAGGCACCCCCATTAAATTGATAAAGGCACCCATTCTTTGGTTCAGGGCACCCACTTTCTACATTTCAAATTATTTTTTTGGCGGGAATTTTTTATTTTCAACTGTTTTAAATTTGATCGAGTATTTGAAGGGAATTTTGAGATGTTATGACAAGATTATATGCTTGCCTAACTGAGAGGAGTTTCATACACATTTAAAGACTGAAATCTTGCTTCATAAGGGAATCTCGGCAAAATCAGTTGGAAAAAAAAATTCCCGAGAAAGAAATATTCTTGAGGAGTCTGTGAGATACTATTCTCGATTGTTACAGCTATTACACTAGTCGTGATTAAGAGAGAATAAAACAGAATCAACGAATCTGGTCGTGATTAAGAGAGAAACAAAATATTCTCGAGTTATAAAAATTATGTGAGAATTAAATGGGGAGATCTGGGAGATGTTATGGGTATATAAAGGAGTTTCGAGTGTCACATTGTGGACAGAGAGTTTAGGGAGAGCTTAGGAGACGAATAGAAGGCAGAGAAATCAACCCAAAATTTTTTTTGATGCTGGTGCATGAAGAACATAGAATAGGCAACAGTATCTTCAACCAATCAACCACGATTTCCTCATCCATTTGCAACAGATATTTTCGCATCTACAACGTTTATCTTCATTTGCAACAGTTTCTTCAACTCATTTGCAACGGATATCTTAGCATATGCAACGTTTATCTTCAGCCCTTCTCTGTAACAGTGAGTCTGTAACGCCTATAAACGTTGCAAACTCACTGTTTTCTTTGTTTTCCTCCTTTTTCATCATTTGTAAATATTTTGAGCCATGAGCCATAACTTTGAGCAAGTGATTAATATGAGGAGCTAAACCCCATCTCTGAGGCGACGAAGGAAGCTATTTTTTCCAAAAATTATGTGGTAATATTTATTTAATTAATTTATGCAATTCTTTTATGATTATTTGCCTTGGTTAAAAATTGATTTATTGATTTTTATTAAACAATTGTGATTTCGTTTGATGGTACATGCTTGGCCTAGGTTTTTGATGTTCCATGCTTTTGTTATACAATTGTTATTTTGAAAATCTACTTGTTGCAATATTTTAGAATCAAATTAAATGTAAGAATTGCATAATTATAATTATTGAATTAAATCACTTTAAAAATAAAAAAATAATGGAATCTTAGCCTCAATTTACTCTCAATTTTGTTATCAATTTTATTTGAGTTTTGATATTTTTAGTCTTAGAAACTAGGTTTAAAAACAAATCTTCACAAGTCTTGAACGAACTTTTCTTATCACTATATTACAAAACCATCAATGTACTTTCATACTCATCGTAAGGTTCGTCGATTAACTTTTCTAACATAAGGTTCGTCAATGAATTTAGTGTTTCTAATCTCAAACTCATCATTTTGAATAGGTGATTGATCACTATTAAGATCAAGAGTTGAGTTAACTACACAATTATCATCAAAAATCCCCCCAAATTGTTCTTTTTAAAGATAGTCATTGATCAAATATGCATTATTAACCGTGGACATCAAAAATCCATTGTTCTGCAATTCGAATTCAAATCCATACCAACTCTACCAAATCCATCTCTCATTGCTCGTTGTTTCTTGAACCAAATTCATTCAAACCCATTCCTCCTGTTTCACGGTACAGTTCAGTTTACCATCTTCTCACCCTTATTTCTACTCTAGCTTGATCTCACTAGCCCATAGACCTAGGTTAGACGGTGTTAAGCTCTGTTGCAGATTTAGGTTGGTTTTAGACAAGAAAATGAGGAAAACTAGTCTTGAATCTTGACCTAGTGTTTAGGCTTAATATTTGGACTAGATTTAGACGTCCAGTTCACTTGATAGGGGCTACCCTTAATAATCCTAAATTTCTTTTAAATATAGCTGCCCCTTAGTATTTTCTTGTTTTTTAACACAATTAAGACTCGCGTTCTTGCTAGTCCATATCCAATGTTGACAAGCGATGTCATAAGCTTTTATATCTATTCTTTGATACTCAAATAATGTAAATTATGCATTTATCAACCATATAATGTGATTTTAAGGAGAAAATGGTTATATGCATTGCAAGTCGTACCATCTATGTATCATCAGAAGCTAATATTCATGACCATGATAGGAGAACATATAATATTTGGAAATCAAGCTATATCAAGGGAGTTAGTTGTCCTATCAATGAGGCACCATGAGGCATAACAACCAACAAAGCCGGGTAATGGAATAGAAAAGCTGAAATAAAAATAATTCATGAATACCTGGCGGTGAATCAACAACATGTGATAGTCATGAAAGATATGACAATACCACCTGAAGCTATGAAACCTAAAGTCGAAAACCTGGAAGCTGTAGGGCCAAAATCTACAAAAAAGATTCAGAACTGGGAGACAATTAGTTGGAATCAATAAGTAATACTCTGGAGAGTAAAAACCCTAATACAAGTTATCAGTCAAAATGAAAATCGTCAACAAAGTATCTGTAATAATTTCTCGAATAATAATTTTAGTCAAATTCAGTAAATCTATCAAGGGAGTATTCAAAAAAGTCAACAAGTACATGGAAGGAAAAAGTGGGAGACAAGTACAAAGTTGGGAATTAGCAAAGTGTGTCAACATCAAAAATAGTTCGTCGGAGAACGGAAAAACATATGCTTCAGATATAAGCTACCAAGAGGCGAGGTAAATCAATGGTATATCTAGTTGTGAATGAAATTTATCTCTCATATGTTTCTGTCTTTCAGTAATTAAAAGAAATTGAACAGTTGAACACTATCAAAAGTGAATAAGTTGATATCTAAAATATCGCCAGTTGAAATCTAGAGAATTATCAACTGAAAGACAAGAGCTATCAGCTATAAAAAATGTTATACAAAAATAAAAAAGAAGGAAAATAGTTGATAACTAGAATTTTATAAAAAAATAGTTGATAGCTGGAATGTTATCAACTAAAAGATTGATAACTAAAAATTTATAAAACATCTTATAAGCTGACTTTGAAAAGTTAGAATTGGAAAGTGATAATTAACTCTTCATGTTTTTGTGGACAGGAAAAACAGTGTTTGAACAACATAAAATAACAATAAATAAAGTTGAAACTATGAAGCTACTTTCTTACCTACAAAGAATGACAATACAACTCAAGGTTGAGAACCAGACAAAAACTATTTGGCAAAGGAAATTGAAGCATTAAATGAAACCTAAATAGTAGCTGAGAAGAAAAATCCAGTAACTCAAAAATCCCCGAGAAGAAATAAGAATAAAGAGAATGGAAAATAGTTGAAAAGAAGAAAAAGCATCAATATCTACTTTATAGATTTACGATTCGAGAATTCGATAGCTCAGTAATTTTTGAAAAATCTGGCCTGTCAAGTTTTTAAGGGCAAAAATATCTCAATGTTTGTCATCCAAATGAACCAAAGAGTTCAGTGAACAATTACGAAAACTGAAAAGGAATACAATGAATCTAAAATCAATATTTAAAGGTAAATCTATTTGGAAAGCTGGAGTTTCATCATAGAATTATGGCTCAAATAAAAAAAGAAGAAAAGAGAAAGTAGATGAGAAAAGGTTATTTATATCATAAGCATGCTCAAAATTTGTCATTCGAAGTGTCAGATAAAGGCGTTGGGGAAAAGAAAAACTAACTAACTGGTCGACCATGTCATGGAGTTTAATATATGACAAAAACCAAGACCAACAACTATGGAAGCAAAAGAGTTAAAAGACTCATCCTAGTGAGAGAGTAAGTCGTATTAATACTGACTTCCCGACTCTAGATTGGTAGCTTGACAGGTTGGCGCTACGCTAGTCCCAGCACCGTGCATTATTATTGTGCTAACCTGCTGACAAGATTTTGGCACTAGGACTAGCCCAACGTCGTGCACAGAAAGGTTCTGTGCATGCCTCTTTTGCACGAACATTGGATTTGGGACGAATCAAGGCTATTGACGCCTAATGCCAAGCAATTTACCCAAGGGAATCATTGCACTTGGCATAAGTTCAAATTGTGCTATTTTGTTTAATGGATATCTATATAAGAGTATGACATTCATTTGAGAATACAATATTATTTTGAATATATATATATAAGATCACAAAGTCTGGGAAAAATCACAATGAGCACCATTACATCTCTAAAATCCCAGTAATGCGGAGGAAATTCAATATAGATGAGTGATAGTTTTGTAAATAGTGGTAAATAAAGTATCGTTCACTCGAACTTGTGAAGATTGAATTTAGATTTAATAAATTATTTTTAAACTAAAAATATATACAAAATATGAAAATAATATTCACAAATACTGAGGTTAATTATGCAATTCTTACGTTTAATTTGATTCTAAAATATTGCAACAAGTAGATTTTTAAAACAACAATTGTATAACAAAAGCATGGAACATCTAAAACCTAGGTCAAGCATGTACCATCTAACGAAATCACAACTGTTTAATAAATATTATTAAATCATTTTTTAACCAAGGCAAATAATCATAAAAGAAATTGCAAAAATTAATTAAAATAGAAATATACAACTTTTCTTGGAACAATGGCTTCCCCCATCACCTCAATAAAGGGGTTTATCTCGTCATCTTGAAAACACTCTCAAAATACTCATTCATTGCTCAAAAAGGTGTTTACAAATGGTGAAAAAGGGTGAAAATAATGAAAACAGAGTTTGCAACGGTTATAAACGTTACAGACTCACTGTTACAGAGGGATAACTTTTTCCTGAAGATAAAAGTTGCAAATGAAGATATCCGTTGCAAAGTTAAAAGCTTTAACAACAGAATCTTCAACCTTTTCGCCACAAAAACTTCAACCCTATGGCAACGTTTTCTTCATCTTCTTCATCATGATCATGAGCAGATTTTTCTGGAATTTTGATTTTTGTGCTCTTGCCTCTCCATACCCCCCCCCCCCTCCAATTTCTTCCTCTATCATCTCTATTTATACTACAGCATCAACAACACCCTAAATCTCGTGAAAATATTCTCATTTATGGGAATTCAATCTTTGCAGTAATGAGAATAATCTCGGGTGTGATTGTTGATCTTTTTCCATTGATTCTCGATCTGATTTTTAAGACATAATCTTGATGAGGCTTGTTGTTGCCTTGTTCAAACCCTCAAATCATATTTATTCCTTAGAAAGAGAACCGAGAGATATTCTTCCCATAATTAACGCAACAACTTATTTCACGAGATTTGCTTGGTTTTGATCGAGTCTCCCATACTTCTTAAACTCCAAAATAGTAGGCAAGAATATATATTTTCATAAAACCACCAAAATCTCCAACCAAATACGTCAAAGTGTTCACAGATCAATAGGAATAAAACTCCCGCCAAAAACAAACTTTTGAATTTGAAATGAGAGATGGGTGTCTTTAGTAGAAGTCTGGGTGTCTTTATCAATTTTCTTGAGTGCCTTTATCAATTTTGTGGGTTCCTTTAACACTTTTGTTGGGGGTGTTTTTAACACTTTTTAAGCCAATTTTCTCCACAAAAGTTATTCTTCCGAAAACCCTAAAAACACATAAAATAATAATATCAGTACAAAATATGAGAACTTTTAACACAAGTATGAGACTAAATAAGACACATAAATGTGTTTATCAAATACCACCAAACTTATTATTTGCTAGTCCTCGAGCAAATCTAAAATAAAAACAAATCCTAACTCACTTTCGCAGGCATCACGATTGCACTTAGCATGTGCAATAAGCCTTTAAACCCCTAGGTGTCCCTAGTGGACGAGTTTCGTCTTGTAAGGGTTTACAAGAGGTGTACCCACAAAACCTTTACTCCAAATTTTAGCTACTTGTGAACGATTGAGGGTAAACACTAAACAAGCTATTTAGTTGGCATACTAAATTCTTCGGCTATGGGAATCATTACCATATATGAGTCCAATTGCTGCACACGAGTTTTCACTCAGCGTACTAAAATTCATAAAAGAATTCAAAACTCTACTTAGATAGTAGTTCAACCACAATACCCAGAATCTATCAAAGTACAATCATATGAAAATATTTAGAAGATGGATGTGGACAAAATGAAGTTCGCGCATGTTGACTAAGGTGAACGGTGTTTCCCATATCTGTTTGAAGGTCACTGCCAGGATGAACCCTAATGGATTGAGATACGCTCCCACTGGTCTTAATCCTTATACTAATATCGACTCAACCGGTATATACAAGGGTCCTTTTCAGCAGATTATATGATAGTTCCTATGGATCCTGCATTTCACGCTTGCTTAGGCGACGGAGACAGGGAGAACACACACATATTGCTATCAAAGTGTCAATACTCAATTATTATTAAAAAAAATTATTCTTTTTTGAATAATGTTCTAAATAATACAATAATGGGCTTCATCTCAAACACTCAACTTCATCCTGATAGCGATAACAATTCGATATTGGTGCCCCACCAAATCACTTAGAGAAACAAAAAAATTGCAAAAATAAAATAAAGAAGGTGATATGGTCGAGATAGACTCCGAGATATGGTGACAACTATCATGTTATTTCTAACACCTGAGCTATGCATCCTTTTATGAATAGACCATTTAACTAGGCACACCAATTCCTATAGAAAAAAAAGCTAAGATCTACCTAGAATGGTTAGTATCATCCTGAATTGTTCACAAGTTTTTAGACTGTGGAGTTTCATGTTTCACTACAAGTTTCTCTCTTACCCCCAAACTTAAATCTAACATTGTACTCAATGTTCTAAAGATGAATGATTAAATAAATGAACAAGAAGAAACTGTTACCAATCGAAGGAAATATATTATGTGTCGTATGAGCATGGGCTACCTCCCAAGAAGTACTAAGTTTCAAGTCTTCAGCCAGACTAAGAAAGAATTAGTCACCTCACTAAATCATATAACAATAGTCGGAACAACTGTGGTTCATCTGAATAAAACAATGTTATCCAAAATAGAAGGAAAATACAGCAGACCCAGAAAGTGAACAAACAAAATGCACTTTTATCCCTATCTAGTGTCTTGTTTAAGACAACTACATTTAGTTGAGGTTCAGGTTCAGGCTCTATAAAAGGGTCTAGATAAAATGTTTTCATAGGTTGGATTTCCTCATTGGTAGGATCAGGAGAGTCAGGTTGTAGAGTCTGGAAGAATTCAACTAATAAATTTAAGGCACATAATAATAACCTGAATAATTGTGGATCCTAAAAGTCAATCAGATTTGACTTACACAGTTAACTACTCTGAAAATGGTGGTCATTCTTAAGCAAATGTTTCGATTGTAATCTCCTAAAGTAATTAGGCTTAGTCTCAAAACTTAATAACTGACACATTTGAAATTCAAATGTTCTCACAATTGGAAGAAATTTTTTTGGTGGGAAAACAAATTCAATCTTGGTATTATTGCCTAGGTGAACCTCATCGACCAGAGGATGGGTTTCTAACAACTGAACTTCTTTCTGGACATGATTAGGCTCGGGAAACAGTTCTTGAAGATAGTCTCTTAATATGGTAGAGGCAAAAAAATCAAGTCCCAAGTGAGAGACTTTTAAAAGAGTTAAAGGTAAAGCACATGGAGAATGATATTAACCCCCAAACTTAGAATTTTGGGTGTCTCTAGATAGACTAGTCAAAATTTCCCTAATTTTTAGATCATCAGATTCCTGAAAATGGTCAATTGTTTCTTCTAAATTATAATCAGGTGGTGCAGTCTCACTCCTACTTAAGATTTCTACGAGTTTATCTTCTTCGTTTGAGAATATTGTTCCTGAATCGTTGGACTCTAAAACACTAGTCTCGGAATAGACTCGTTCCTCTAAACCATCATCGTCTTCATAATAATGAGGAAATATTTCACCATCTATAACAATGGTATCTCTAGTTAAAACCCTTTCCTCTTGAATAGGTGAATAATCATTAATATTATTAGGATCGAGACTAGAGACATCATTATTATCGTGAAGCTCAATTGTTGTGAAAATTTCTTCATCATTATGACTACAGATTTCAATTTCCTCATCAAAAGTATCCTCATCATAATAATAATATGAAGATGATTGAACCTTATCTAAATAAATAGTGTCTTTTATTCTAACCTAGTCCTCTAAATTAAGTAAATATTCATCTTTATTATCAAGGGTAAAAGTGGAAACACTGTATTGGCAATTAAGATTATTTTGAGCAATTCTTTCTTTCGTCTTTAACACACACCTATATGTATGCTCAGCTAACTGCTTGAGGGATTTTTCTAGAAAAAGAATTGGACTACTAATTATTCCTCTCACACTTAATCCAAACCTATTTGTTATCTCAGATATCTTTTTGAGTGATTCCTCTAGAGGCGTAACAGGTTTGTGATGAGTATTAGATTGAAATTGCTATAAGGCATCCCTCCAAGACAAAGAACTCGAATTTTGCTCATTTTCATGTTCATAAGACGGGTGTATGTATGAATAGTAATTGTGATCACCTTGGTATGAGCAATAACCTTCAAAAGGTTGGTGGTGGTCCCGAATACTATCCACACCATGTTGATAGTACGGATAATGTCTATTTTGAAATTCACTCGGATATTCATTGTATTGGTCCTCATAATACCAGTTCGACATTTTCTAACAAAAACTTCCTAATATATTTACAAAAATAAACTCTAAAAATAAATCCTGCCAGAAGGGGTTCTAAATAAACACAAACAAGGCCGACTCAACCAAATCAAACCTACTGAATCTAGCAAACAAAAAGCATGATGGCTCCACTTAGATTGTTTCTAGACCAGCTTATATTCTTCCAAAAGGAAACTAGTTACAGTTTTAGCAAATCTCTTAGAACGATCTGAATTAGATTAAGTCGGATAGAAGCAGGATAAGCTCTAAGGAGCTTTGATAACCCTGCCTCTTTGGAAACTTTTCCTTGGGTTACAAGGCGGCTCTAATCAACTTAAAATAATCTTCCTAAACTTTAGGTTAGGCTAACAAAGTAACCAATACAGTCCTTTTGAATGATTTCCAATAAGCTCGTTACCCTATATTTAAGTCTCTTTCTAGTAAAAGTTTATGCTTAGTTCGCATTAGGCAACGTGTTCCTAAGGCGAGCAAGAAGGAAACGGTGATGAAATCCGAGTCCTTATCTTATATGGCCAGTCCTTGCCCTTTACTAGAAAATAAATCCGTATTCAAGTCCTCAACATATATGCATTACGAAGGAATACAGAAAACTCACTGACAGGGGATTCGTGGGTTGATCGAGTCTTACCTCCCGTACCAGACGGGCGATGAACCGTTGAAGTCGACTCGGGCCACCGACTCCTATGTCAGTGTACGAACCCGAGGGGCCGAGACAATATCGTAATTGTCGTCTTTCCATGTTGTAGTTTATATTCCGTAAGGTTTACAAATTAATAATAAAGTTCAAAAGTTCAAAGTCCAAAGTCCAAAAAAATAAAATAAAAAAAATACCTAAAATAATTACAAAAATAATAAGAATTTCCTAATACAGTTTTCTAAAAGAAAAAAAAACTTAAAAAAAATTAAAAAAAATTAACTAAAAAAAATCTTGTCTTCTTTTTCCGTTCTTTTCGCTTTGTCTTTGACTCCAAGTCTTTAATCAATCAATATAATCTTTAGCTCCAATTTCTTTTTGATCCAAAACCTGTAATACAAAGAAAATACCCAAACGTAAAATAGAACAAATAAAAATAAAAATCTGACTAAACTAATTAACCTAAAAAAATCTAAAACCAATTCCTAAAACAAGTCCGCGTCGGCGCCAAAAACTGATGGTTTTGTAAATAGTGGTAAATATAGTATCGTTCGCTCGAACTTGTGAAAACTGAATTTAGATTTAATAAATTAATTTTTAAACTAGAAATTGATGGTTTTTGAAAATAATGGTAAATAAAGTATCGTTCGCTCGAACTTATGAAGACTGAATTTAGATTTAATAAATTAATTTTTAAACTAGAAACTTGATGGTTTTTGTAAATAGTGGTAAATAAAGTATCGTTTGCTCGAACTTGTGAAGATTGAATTTAGATTTAATAAATTAATTTTAAACTAAAAATATATACAAAATATGAAAATAATATTCACAAATACTGAGGTTATGGATTTCACCATTAACCAATTAAAGTGATTTAATTCAATAATTATAATTATGCAATTCTTTACGTTTAATTTGATTCTCAAATATTGCAACAAGTAGATTTTTAAAACAACAATTGTATTAGAAAAGCGTGGAACATCTAAAACCTAGGTCAAACATGTACCATCTAACGAAATCACAATTTTTTAATAAAAATCATTAAATCATTTTTTTAACCAAGGCAAATAATCATAAAAGAAATTGTAAAAATTAATTAAAATAGAAATATACCACTTTTCTTGAAACAATGGCTTCCTCCATTACTTTAATGAAGGGGTTTAGTTCCTCATGTTGAAAACACTCTCAAAATACTCATTCATTGCTAAAAAAAGGTGTTTACAAATGGTGAAAAAGAGTGAAAATAATGAAAACAGTGAGTTTGCAACGGTTATAAACGTTACAGACTCACTGTTACAAAGGAAAACTGTTTCCTGAAGATAAAAGTTGCAAATGAAGATATCCGTTGCAAGTTAAAAGCTTTAGCAACAGAATCTTCAACCTTTTCTCCACGGAAACTTCAACCCTATGGCAACATTTTCTTCATCTTCTTCATCATGATCATGAGCATATTTTTCTGGAATTCTGATTTTTACGCTCTGGCCTCTCCGACCCCCCCTCCAATTTCTTCCTCTATAACTTCTATTTATACTACAGCATCAGCAACACCCTAAACCTCGTGAAAATCTTCTCATTTATGAGAATTCAATCTTGGCAGTAATGAGAATAATCTCGGGTGTGATTGTTGATCTTTTTCCATTGATTCTCGATCTGATTTTTAAGACAGAATCTTGATGAGGCTTGTTGTTGCCTTGCTCAAACCCTCAAATCATATTTATTCCTTAGAAAGAGAACCGAGAGATATTCTTCCCATAATTAACGCAACAACTTATTTCACGAGATTTGCTTGGTTTTGATCGAGTCTCCCATACTTCTTAAACTCCAAAATAGTAGGCAAGCATATATCTTGTCATAAAACCACCAAAATCTCCAACCAAATACGTCAAAGTGTTCAGATCAATAGGAATAAAATTCCCGCCAAAAAAAAACTTTTGAATTTGGAAAGAGAGATGGGTGCCTTTAGTAGAAGTCTGGGTGCCTTTATCAATTTTCTTGGGTTCTTTTATCAATTTGTGGGTTCCTTTAACACTTTTGTTGGGGGTGTTTTTAACAATTTTTGAGCTAATTTTCTCCACAAAATTTTATTCTTCCAAAAACCCTAAAAGCACATAAAATAATAATATTAGTACAAAATATGAGAACTATTAGCACAAGTATGAGACTAAATAAGACACATAAATGTGTCTATCAATGAGTTAGCATATATATATATATATATATATATATATATATGTATATATGTATTGTATGTACATAATATCGAAAGTTCAGTCGGGCAAAACTCTAATACTGTGTGTACGTATATATTTATAGACAAGTTACAAAATTAGTATAAAGTGGCTATAGCTATTAATAAAATCTGTATTTTTAATTCTCTTGCGGAATGTGAAATAGAAATACAGGCTCCGTATTTCTGATACATGACCAAAAATAAATTTGAAAATTGGATATTTTAACACGGGACATAAATAATTTTACAATTTTTATCTTTATCAAAAAACCACCATCAACAGTGCTACACTCGTGAACCATTTAAAAGTTGTTGTCTCTCACCTGAGCACTCCAAACTATTATGCACATTTTTTTTGCTTTTGTTCATGATCCCAACTCTTTGCTTCGTCTTTAATTTGCTTCGAAGTGATCCTATCTCATCTTATCCCCAAGCCCCTTCAAAATTGTTGCAGCCCTTAAACAGCCTTCCTTAGAATCTTTGCTTGCAAAACCAAGCCCAATTACTGTACAAAACCTAGACATACTCCATAGTCCATACCACATTAATCGCAGTACCAATGCCAAGAAGCCCATGGAAGGGTATGCCGCGTATGCCTGCCTGCCTGCCCTACCAATGGCCCTCCTTCACATTGCGGTGCAACCCATGGAAGACTCAAGATAGGATTTACATTTGAGAGTTCTCACACGCTTTATGCATTTTGAATTCATTTCCTGTCTGCAAATGACAGTTGTTCCTCGTCTAACTCTCTGTATGACTTTAAAACTTGAGAAACAAAAAAGATGGAATGTTGTGGTGAAGTTTCTAACAAGCTGCTTCTTACTTTTATATATCATATCTTACTCACCGTTATATACGAAGGAAAAGAGAGAGAAACTGTGGTCGTAGTTAATGAGTTTATCAGTTGCATAAACGAAGTTTTTCATCACTGTTATTAACTCTTCGGATTGTGAAAAGGTTATGCATTATGTCAATGAAATTTGCCAGACTCCATTAAATGAACATGTTGAGTAATGATAAAATCTAGAGGCCAAAAACAACTATCTAATACTAATTGATGAAGAGTTTATCTGTCTAACAGATTATACTAACACAAATTCTAATATTGTTTTGATGGTTTAACCAATCAAAGAGTAGCATAATACTAAGAGAAAGATTATTACCATAATAATTTAATTAAAATAGTTAAATTGATTAAACAAATGTTAGTGAATCTAACTGTTATGATGAAATCTAATTTCTGTTTTGTCGTTTGATAGTATTGAATGTGGTATGGTACATTCAAAGGAGTAACAGTACCCTACTAAAGAGGCCAAGCTTATGTTTTGCACGGCCGTACAGCTATTACTTCTATATATCTAAACACATTCAATTATCAACATGGACCACATTTTGGATCCATACAATCGACCTTATACAAATCCAAATGCAATAGTCCTAAAATATATCCTGTCCCTCCCTCATCCCCATTACAAGAAGATGATTGTCTCTTGATACTTCACGAGTTGATACTTGGTCCTATAAGACTCGATAAGGATGAAATTAAGCAGATCATTTCTCATTTTATCATCACTGTTTACAATACATAAAAAATGAAAGAGATGTTGATAGTCTTTTTGGCTCAATACGAAAAGCTCCTCATTATCCTTCTTATAGATCTCTATGTATGTTCGGGGGAGGTACGTATGGGGATAACTTTGCAAGTGCCAAACTGTTGCAGACTTGCAGTAATGTATAGTAATCACCATCTGGCATAAACCTTAATATAATCTGCAAAGGAATTCTATGGTGAAAGATTTTTCGGTAAAACCAAGAGTAATTCAAATTTAGAAACTTAATATTTGATTAATCAGCATTGAGTAATCTAATCACGTGAGACAAGTATAACCCATGGATCCGTTGGTATCTCCAGCGCGTTCTCTGAGACCAAAATTAACTACTACTTACTTTTTTGTTTTAGTCAAAGCTCAGTCAACAATGCCAATGCCTGAAGCTGGTTTTCTTTTCCCTCTCACTGTTAGTACTGGGCGCAGCAGATAATAAATCAGAAATCAAAGAATCAAAAAAATCAAAACATAATCCTCTCTCACCACCACCACTTCCCTTTCTTTCCCTGCTTCTTTCTCCGTATATCAGTTGTTCTCTGTTGAATATCAGTCCGACAGTCCCCACTCTCACCATCCCACCAACAAATGTTTTCAACTTAACATATCATTCTCATTCTCATCAATATAAATTGATTGAGCTTATAATAAGATCAAAATGATGAGTTACAGGTTACAAGATCGGCAACGTCTATGGTTGCTAATCTCTTGAGGAAAAAAAAATTATTAGCCAAAATAAAACAGTAATCCTTCGGTTTCTTATAAAATTGAATTTTTCATTTTAAAATTCAGTTTCTCAAAAATTGAAATATTTAGAATAAACAAAGTGGTTTTACAAACTTGAAAGGGAAAATATTAAAAATATTGAAATTTTTTAAAAAATTTACATTTCTTCTCTTCACTTTAAAAATTAAAAATTATACAAACTTAAAATTTGATCAATTTACTATAAACAAAAAGAGTATATGTCATGTGTCTATATATGCTGTATGTACTAATAATCTTGCAAGAAGGCTTTTTTCTCGATTGACTTGGCAGTAGAGATGGTACAAATGTACAACTAGTATATACTTAAATACAAATCCATGAGTAATTAACTACTCAAAGTCTGAAACCCTACTTCTTCTAATTCTCAAAGCTAGAAAGTACTAGTACAAATTTCTTTCTTATCTTTAATCCCCTAGCGCTCTCTCTCTATCCAATGCTTGATAATGATGATGATCAGTTTGCAAGTTTCAGAAGTTCTAAACAGCAAACATTTAAAATGTACATGTTGGAAGTTTCACACCCACACATATAATATTATTGATTGACGAGAGCTGCAGAGAGAAATAGAGAGGACAGATCTGGCTAGATATCAGCCAGCATTGAAGGTCTCATACATATACACAGTAATTTTAAGTGTATATCTTTAGATAATTCATTAACAATAAGACAAAAAACTGAAAAAACATTACAAAACACCATCTTAAATTCACACTTCTTTTACATATATAAATACTACCCACACCCCCTACTTGTTTTGGCACTACAAGTTAGAGATAAAAGAGAGAAAGAGAGAAGATTGTTAGGGTTTTGGTGAAAAGAGAGTGTGTTAAGTGTTGTGCCATGGCATGTTTAGACATGTATAACAATACAGAACAACAACAACAACATCAGAACAGCTACTGTTCATCACAAATGAGTCCAAGAATTTCATTTTCAATAGATTTTGTTGATACCCAGAGAATGAATAATAATACTCAAAGGAGAGATTATTATCAATCACCACCAGCTTCTTCAGATTTCGAGTTTTCTATTACTGATAACTATACTATGATGGCTGCACCTGCTGATGAACTTTTTTCTAAAGGAAGATTGTTACCGTTCAAGGATACTTCAAACAACAGCACCAAGAAGATGACTTTGAGAGATGAACTTCTCAATGATCAGAGTACTAGTACTCCATCATCATCATCATCATCAAGACCACCTAAGAGTCCAATCAGGTGGAAAGAGCTTTTGGGTCTGAAAAGAAACAGAAACAATAACAATGAGTCCTCCAAAAAACCATCTTCAAAGATGGGTAATGAAGAAGTGCAACTTAACAAGACTCATCAGGTCAGTAATGCTGCTAATTTTTTTTGTTCTTTTTCTTGCTTTGATTAGATATAGATTTGGCACATATGTGATTAAATTTAATTAAGGGTAATATTATCTTTATTGCAGGAAATGGTAAATAGTGATGGAGGTTTCAGTTTTCAAGATTCAGAAGCATAATGAGCAAGAAAAAAGAAGAAGAAATTTTTGATGAAGTAAAAGTTATCTTTTTGTAGATTGGGGGAGTGAGATTTTGGGATTAATTTATTTTGTTGTTGTTAAGGAGAAATGGGTGTAAACATTGTTTAAAGCTGCTAATTTTAGGATGACCAATATTTTAGGGCGGTGGTGGTGGTAAATGGTGCTTTGTTCTGTTTTTTATTTTTTTGTGTGTGTTTGTTTGTTTTTTATTTTTATTTTTGGGTTTCATTTTGAACTTCAAGAAGTCTGTTCATTTTCTTGATTTTCTCTTTTGTTAATGGTGGTCTAGTTAACTCTCTTTAGCTAGGGGTGTCTCAGTGTTTTCTTGACTGTTGTTCTATGTATAAAATGTTTGCAGCTGAGGAAAAACTCTCTTTGATTTCTATCTCTCTCTACCTTGGATAGATTTTAAGTACAAACAATGAATCTAGTGAATGAAATGAACGATGATTAAATTATGGGTCTATGGTAGTAGACTCATAGCTAGGTCAGAAGACTACTTACAAAACAACCTAGTTAGGTCAAAAAACAGGTGACAGCAATCAATGGATATGATTGAATTCATCTAAAAATTGATAAAGATCTAATCAAAAACATGTTGAGTCTGTGTCTCTGTGATGATGATTCAAGAAAAGGATCTTTGTGTCCACTCATAAAAGGTGCCCTAATTTTGAGACACCAAATCCAGACAAAATCAATTGTTAGATTTGAGTCAACTAAACTAGAAGATGGTCAAAATTGGGTATTATCATAACTTTAAAACAGAAACGGTTGAGGGTCTGCTCTGATTACTGTGGTGGTCATGGTGGGATAGTCAAGAAATAAGATGAAGTACAGAAACTTTTGAATCTCACTAAGTTCGGCGGGAAATATATTTATTACAGAAAGTTCTTCCTTATCTCTCTCGATATTCCCATCTTGATTTTCGCTAATGACTTGGCAAAATTTATGGGCATACTGACATTTCCCATATTTAAAAATATTTCACAGATTGGTCTTTTTTTGTTTGGAAAGTAACTGATTTACCCCACTTTTTTTCCATCCAATTACCTTTTAGTAAGGGTCAAGGAGCATCCACGATCATAAAGTCATAAATTATATATGGAAGATAAAAAATCGGGAGTAGTTAGGGATGTTAAAAATGCTAAAAGCTAAAAAAACCATGTAGCTAAATTAGCTATTCAATTTGACAAAAGCTAAATATGACTAGATATATATCACGACTGCGATTAAAGTTGGACGAATTTATAAATAGCATCCACAATTAAAATACGTTTAATAAATGTATTTGTATTTGAGAAGCACTTAATAATCTGTTGTAGACGTAACTTGTATTTGAGAAGCACTTAATAGTCTGTTGTGGACGTAACTTATATGTGTGTTTCAATGGACGTAACTATTAAACGCGTCCCAAACCTAACGTTATTTGTAAACGCGTTCGAACGAGACGTAGATTAAAAGTGTATTTGGTGAAACGCTATGAAAATTTGCGTTTGAACTAAAACGTGGGTATAAAATGCGTCTCATTCCCAAACCTAAAATTTGTATGTGCTAAACACTAACAGTAATTGAAGAACAATCATACATGTTTCTCCAAGAGCTTTTAAGAAAATCCAATTAAACTTCAACCATTAACAAACTATAAAACAAAAAAATAATAAAATAAAATAATAATTAACTTTCAGTTCTTAATCAATATGAAAAAGGTTGTATTCAAGGGGTATTAAACATACCTTTCAACTGATTCGAATGTACAGTGCTATATTGATCTGTTTGTCAACTCAATTGATGGTATTTAGGGTTGTTTCTGAATTTTGGGGTTCGTCTTTCTCTAAGAACTAAGGTTCGTATGAGTAGAAGTGGGAAGAACATAACAAACGCAATGGTATAACTGTGTTTCTCCAGACGCATCTAAAAACTATGTTTTCTCATACAGTAACTTCAGTTACGTCTGTCTCTCATACAAACTATATACGTGCGTCTCACTTCGAACGAAGTTCTTAACTACGTCCAAATATAAACGCAACTTATACTTGCGTTTCAATTAGACGCAATTGCTAATTCTATATGATACCAGACCTTGATTCTCATAGCGTCTGAATTCAGGTTGATGGTCAAGACCGTGCCACAGCTATAGTTAAAAGCCAAATTTGGCTTAGCTTTTATAGATTTTAAACTTGATGATTGTGGAAGCTCTAAGTGAATCTGGCAGCTAAATTCTATTTTAACCAATAACCCCTTTATAAATAAAAATACAGGTGACACATGCGAGTGGCTGAAAGAAGTGGCCTTATATGTTATTGAAAGAGCGGTGAAATTGATCTTGATGTGGTAAGAATAATTAGAAAAAATAAATTAACTTATTAAAAAAAATATTTTTAGTTTGATGTGATCTTGAATTGTTTGTGCAAATAGCAGGAACAAAAGTGTATAGAGGATTGGCACTGAAAACATGACAAAAAACATTGGATATGAAAGTTGTTACAACATCCTAAAGTCGGTAAACAAAAATAATCCATCTATGTTGGATTGTCTGCAGAAAGTGTCATCTAGATCCCAACACTCTCATGCTACACCAAATTCTCAAGGATTTCAGCAAGTGCATACTGACATACCTATTAGTAATCCCTCTCCAAATTCGAATTCAAAATCAATGTTGGTAAAACCACAAAATTTAAAGGTATATGTCAAAAAGGATAAAAAACCCAGAGAAAATAAGCCCAAGAAAGATATTCAAATGATTTAAATACTGCCGAATTCAGGGAGAACAACCAACATGCAACCAAATAACAAATAACAACTAAATATATTTTTATAGAAAAACAGATTAACAAAAGTCATCTTTGCTACATAAACATTACTCTAATTGTGAAAGGCGTAAGATTCTTTCAGAGGACGCTTAAGAAAATGAATGAGCAACAATATGGTTTATTCAAAGGAATTTTAACAAGTTACAGGAAGTCATTGACGAATAAGAAAATTAACAATTGGTTAACATTGCTGAAGATGATGAAGTTGATGACCCTTATACTGATCGTCTAAACGATAGCGCATCCATGCCACAACCAATATAATGCATGTAATCAAGATTACCTTGTATTCTTGGAGAACCCCTTTCAATACTATTATTTGAACATCTTTGTTATCAAGGTTTTATTAAAACCTTGGACTAAAATGTTTCGTTATTGTTTCGTAAAACATTAAGAGATTTTGAAGTGTTGTTGTTTTACCCATATACAAATGTACTCATCAGTGGCATCCGCTGGACACCCATAACATGGAACTCTAAGTGGTGCAGCCACTTTTTCTTCATGACTATATCCTCGAATATGTTGTGCATCATATTGATAATTAAGTTTAGGTTGTACCTGACAAAGATATCAATAATCTTTTGAACCAAGTGGCAAGGCTCGCAGAATTGACGCTGAAATCTTAATCAAAGTACACATATCAACGAAGGAAATAATCATACATCAACTCATAGTGTAAAATTCCACCCCTCGAAACGTCCATGCATCTACTTGAGAATACTTGTCTTGGCTATGGAAGGGTAGGTACTTGTCCTGACTGTTGTAAATACCAACATAGTTCCTCTCTCTTACATATCCGCATTTGACTCATCATTCAACTGCTATGATATCTGCAAATATTTTAGTTGCTCTTTATTATATTGAACGATGCTCATTTCCATCTCCTCATCGGAAGAATCAAAAGTATGATCCATTGATCAAAAATTATATTGAGAGAAATGATAAATTTATTATTTTTTAAAGTAAAAACTTGTGAAAATTGATTTGTGTAAAATAAGTGTGAGTTAATTGAGAGTGTGATAGAGTAAGTTATATAGGATTTGGGGATATAGTCGTTTCACATGATGCTACCGATAAATTATTTACCGCTTAACGCATTTTTCCATAGTCAAATAGCCCATTTTCCAATCCACGTTGGCTTGTCAAGTTGAGTTTTTTGACAGGTCACATGGACTTTCCCTAAGAATTTAGATTCTTAATATATATAAATGAATCATATCTAGTAATCTAATATTCAAGAAGTTGGAAATATGGAAAATAAAAAATGTGTTTAATATCAACATCTGGAATTTTTTTAATTAGATACCAGATATCTACCCACCTATAAATAGATTGACCAGTTATTCCCAACAATTTAAAATTGGAAAGTAATCTACTCATCAACCACTCTACGTGGAATGACAACATTCTTCCAATTTGTTTCCCAATTGAAAAACTATTGTAAAAATCAAAAATATGAAGCCTGAGGGAAATGGGAAAAAGGATATGTTATATAAAAAAAATGGAGATTTTTCTGTCAAATCTCTATACAATTCGTTTGTTGATGGAACCTGAGCGCTCCCTTAACCTTGAAGAAAATCTGAAAGTTATAAGTTCCTCCTTCTACCTGAATACGCTTATGGTTGTGGAAATGCACATATGCACATATGCACATACGTTTATAGTCTCAGATTGGCACTACTTACAAAATGTGTAATAGAAATATGAAAATTCTATCTCACCTATTTATTCTCCATGATTTTACTACAGTAAAACCTCGATAAATAAATGACCTCACCAAATGAATAATTTTTTTCGTTCCGACTTACATAAAATGGCTAAATGAATAACTTCGTTAAATGCATTAATGAATTAAAAAAATTAGGTCCTTAAAAACCCTATAAAAATATAAATTAATGATGACTAAATTTTATACAAAAAATATGTATATATAGGCCATCCAATCAATAAAGCTCGTATAAGAAGTTATTTCTTTTCAAAAAAAATGTAACTAAAGTTGATTGTTTTTTTTTCCACCTAAACCAAAATGAGTTTCATCCTTAATTTTTTGTAGTGCATGCATAATTTTTGAAATATACTGTTGGTGTTGTAGCAAGTAATTTTTTTATAGTGATTACTGCGTAAGGCTTCTTTTGATGAGACGTTTGGTATGATACTACTATCACATTTGGTTCAAGATCATTTTTATTATTTATTACTGCCTCAATAAAAGAACTTTAAGAAATAATTTTAACTTCTTAGATGTAAAAATAGTAATTATCAAAAAAAATAAAAAAAATAAATAATACCCTCTATATAAATAATTATCCATTTTTTGATAAATAAATAATCTCGTTAAACGAATAATTTCATTCATCGAGTATCTATTATAACAAGGTTTGAAGGAGGTTATGGTTCTTCTATAAAAATGTGCATGAATTCATTTTGATATCCATAAATGGATGAGCAGTTGGTGCACAAATCGTTCAAAGTATGAACAAAATAGGCAGTGGATTGAGCTCTGCGCTATTGCCCTACATATCACATTTGGAAAGCTAGATTAGTTATTTTTCTTTTCCTAAAAAATCAGCCTATGAAGTTTCTAGAAAAATTACAAAATACATCATTGTTCACCAGGCTATTCTAGAAAAAAAAAAACAAGGATAACCACAACCACCTAACATATAACTCTAACAAGTTAGAAAGATGGATATCAACTTCAGAAGAAAAAAAAAACCTCATGAATTCCTAGCCAACATGATTAGTATCCAATAACCTTTCCTCGTCTCTTTAATTTTGTAGGGAGTTATACCTTTACCAGCTTAAAAAGATATGGAACACATGAGTTGATGAAGATTTCAAATAGGCTATTGAGATGACTATGAAGATTGAGTTCTATGACAACCCAACTGAACTTCTTCAGGTGTTGATTAATAGGAATGCAGAAGCATTATCCCTAATTCTAAAATTAATAAATTTTTACTTGTAGCTCACTATTCTAATAGAGCAACAAATATTAGGTTTTTTTAGTGAGTCCCGAAGATCCAAGTAATGGAATGGATATGTGCTCAACAACGGCTTTATTCATCACTTCAATAAAACTTTTTGTTAACTACATGAGGAGGGTGAAAGTAACTGGTTGTAGAGCTTTATTTTTTGACACTCTTTTTCCACTATATATGGTAGAGTAACAGTTGTCAGGTGGTATATTTCTGTTAATCTGTAACTACTATACTCACCTGTTTGTTAGCATCTTATATGATTGCTACACGTGGTGTTCATCTAAGGGTTGATTGTAAACACTGATCCTATCTCAGTGTATAAATATGTATGTTTGTATTACTTTTTTTATTAATAATAAATCTTGACTTTTTTTTATGTGTAACGGTATCAGACGAAAATCGTGAGGACTTCTTGTGGTTTAGATGTTTTTGCTTTTGTTCTTCTTCTACAACTCAAATCTTTCTTATCATCTTCTAATTTTCCTTTTTCTGTTTTATTTTTCTTTTACCGAATGAATTAAAAATCTATTTTAATGGAAAATCCGACTTCAATTTC
Organism: Papaver californicum; assembly: GCA_023531435.1. Classification (NCBI taxonomy): domain Eukaryota; kingdom Viridiplantae; phylum Streptophyta; class Magnoliopsida; order Ranunculales; family Papaveraceae; genus Papaver; species Papaver californicum. Next base: position 1,759,158 of record JAJJMC010025396.1, on the reverse strand, counting down.
CATCTCTAAGGTTCGTAAAAATTAATTGAAAAAGTATCGTTTCTTTTAAAGTCAAAGATGATAATTACTTGACCTGGAATCATTGATGCTTCCGGTGATTCCCAAGTTCAAGATTATGAAGTCTCTCGATGGATCTTATGTATGTCCTATTTGATTTCCATCTCGGTATAATACTACTAATGGAATTAAAAATCCTCTTTACACAGATTGGATGGATGAGAATGTTATCATCATCATGTGGATCAATTCGAAAATTTCTGATAATGTAATTTCTTATTTTGCTAATGTCACTTCTTTTCATGAGCTTTGAGATCGGTTTGCAAGAGTTTCTTTAACTCACTCAATTCAATTGAGAACCAAGTTAACGACAATCAAGAAAGGTAATTCCACTATTGATTCTTATACAAATGAAATCAAGAATATTACATATCAATTATCTGCAGTTGGATCTATTATTTATGATATAAAATCATTGTAATTACTCTAGCTGGTTTAGATTTTGATTTTAATGCTTTTGCAACTTAAGACTATGTGATCCTCATGTTTTTTTGGATTGAGTTACATAACCTTTTATTAAGTGAAGAAATAGTTATCAAAGGTCGTCTAGGTGTTGTTATTATTGAATCTTCAAATAGAGTTTTCTTTTCCTCTGGTATAAGTTAAGGTAGAGGGCCTAGAAATTTCAATTCCAACTTTCACAGAGGAGGTCGTGGCTTTTCATCTGGGAGAATTTTTGGCAGAACTACTGGTAATTCTAGCATTATACCTACTCCATCTTCATCTTTTCCTACATCTGTTGCTAGACCTCTTGGTATCTCCTCTATTGACAAGCCTACTTGTTAAATATGTCACAAGTATAGCCATGCTGCTGATGAGTGCTAGAAAATGATCAATTTGGCCTATCAAGAGAGGAAGAAATATGCAATAAAACACTTGCACTCTATGCTTGCTACTGCTAATGTCCTAGGATAAAATCCTTGGTACATTGATTCTGGAGTAAATCATCTTCTTATCCCTGATGTCTCCACAATTGTTTCTAATTTTGGATTCTAGTGGTTCTCCATCACAACTGCTAATGGTGAAGGTATATATGTCTTAAATTATGGCTTTTCTTCTATTTTATTACCTCATAAATAATTTAATCTAAACAATATACTTCATGTTCCCTTAGCTTCTCAAAACTCAATTTATGTTCAAAAATTTACAAGAGAGAACAATTGTTCTCTTACTTTTACTTCCACTGATTTCATTGTCAAGAATCTTCAGACAAGGAAGATTTTATTTCAAGGGTTCAATAAGAATGTATTATATCCTATTTTGGTACCAACTCATTTTCTCAGGTGCCGACACACCTTGTCATGTTCTAAAGCTTCATCAAATATTTGACATAGAGGATTAACTCATCCATCTTTTTAAACCTTTTCTACACCCACTAGATTGTTAGAAATTTTTGATATATGCACTTAATCACTCAATTATACTGAGTGTCATACACAACCTTTCAGTATGTTCTTGTATGTTTCTAGTACTCCACTTTAACCTTTTCACATGGATGTATGGGGTCCTTCTCCAGTCTCTTCTGTAAATGTTTCCAAATATTATGTGAATATAATTGATGATTTCACAAAATTCTATTGGATTTATCCTTCAACTTCAAGTCTTATTTTAGAACCATTTTTCTTTATTTCAAGTGTTATGTTGAAAACTTACTAAGTTTGAAAATAAAGGTAATAAGAACAAATAAGGGAGGTGAATTTCTTAAAAAGGTACTAGAAGATATTCTTTTAACTTCTGGCATTGTTCATGAGATAACTTATCCATACCGTAGTCCCACAAGATTTTGGATTTAAGTTTAAATAGGCTTGGGTTTAGGGTAATTATTATGTCTTTTGGGTAAAAATATGTAAGAAAGAATTGAATGTTTGTTTCGTTAAAGGGGATTTTTTTTAACCCCAAGACCAAATTTCCCTGGCTTCGTCGTTGTCCACATACCCTTGAACAAAATAAAGTAGCAGATTAGTCTAAACATAAGCACCTTATTGAAACTACAAGAATATTTCTTATACAATCTTCATTACCTTTTGAGTTGTGGTTTGAAGCTTTATCTATTGCTAACTATATTAACAACAGACTTCCTACAAAATATCTATCTTTTTTCAACACCTTACACTTGTGTTTTTTAAAAGAATCCAGACTATCTCTTTCTCAAATCCTTTGGTTGTTTTTGTTTTCCATGGCTCAAACCTTACACTCAAAATAAATTACAACTAAGAATTTTTAAATGTATTTCTTGGTTAAAGTTTTCAAAACAAAGGATATAGATGCTTAGACCCTGTAAGTGGTGAAATTTATGTTTCAAGACATGTAGTCTTTCATGAAGAAGTTTTTCCTTTTTTTTTTTACTACTTACCAACACAAGCTCATATAATTGATTTTTTAATTCTTCCTACTGGTTTAGATGAATCTGACTTTGCATCTATAATTCTGGATACTTCTACCTCACTACAAACTAATGATGATACTTCTTGTTCTGCTGAAACAACTACTACTAGTAGTGATTCTATAATTACCACATATAGTAATTCTAGTATATATGCTACACCTACTACTTCAGGTACTCTCATACTTTAATTTCTAGTATTCACTTTTTTTTACCTCTTTTTGGCTCTATAACACATAATGCACATCAAATGCAAACAAGAGCAAATGATGGAATATTCAAACCTAAAGTTTAATTCTTCACCAAGTATGCTCTTTCAATTGTAACATATTTCACATCTCCCATTCCAACTCCAACATGTTATTCCTAGGCTGCCAAAATACTAGTATGGAAAAAGTCCTTGGATGTTGAATATCATGATTTGCAAGCTGCAGGAACTCGGTGTTATGTTCCTTTTGATCCTTCACAAACATGATTGGTTGCAAGTGGTTTTTGTAAAGTAAAACATAATGTAGATGGTTCCATATAGAGGTATAAGGCTCGTCTTGTTGCAAAAGATTTTCATCAACTATAAGGATTACATTATACTGATACTTTCAGCCCAATGGTAAAACCTGCTACCATTAGGTTATTTTCTTTTCTTGTTGTTCATTTTGATTGGAAAATCAAGCAACTAGATATTAGTAATGCCTTTCGACATGGAGATTTAAAAAAGGAGGTATACATAGGTCAACCACCAGGATATCAAGAAAAAAAACCGCTTATGTTTGTAAACTGTTTAAATCATTATATGGTCTTAAACATGCTCCAAGAGCCCGGTATGAAAAACTTATGGATGTTCTTGTCTCCATAGATTTTTTTCCCTCACTAGATGATTCATCACTATTTTTTTTAAAGATTGGATCTAAGCTAACTATTATTTTGGTATATGTAAATAACATCATCATCACTGGAAGTATTATTTTTCACCGCAGTTCTATTATTTTTACTTGTGTTCTCAGTTTCCTTTCAAGGATCTAGTAATTTTACATTGCTTCTTAGGCTTAGAGGTAACTAGGAATGCCCCAGGTATTTTTCTCTGTCAAACAAAGTATACTTTGGAATTATTGGCAAAGACTAATTTAGTGGGTATTAAGCTATGTTACACCCCATGTCCAGCAAATTTCAAATTATGTTCCAATGATGGAGTTATTCTCTCTAATCCTACTAAGTATAGGTCTATCGTGGGCTATCAATAATACCTTAACTGGACAAGACCTGAAGTGTACGTTGTTGTTAATCGAATCTTCCAATTTATGCATTCTCCAACTACTGCACACTTGTCTGCTGCCAAGAGGATGATGAAATATGTCAAGCCCACTCTAAATAATGGAATCTTCTTTGCCAAAGGATTTAATGCTCTTCAAGGCTTCTCTGATATTGATTTGGCTGGGAATCCAATTATAAGAGATCTACTAGTGGCTAATGTGTATTCTTTGGTACTAATCCATTAGTTGGTCTTCCAAGAAACATGTTACAATACCCAGATCAAATACTGAAGATGAGTACAAGTCTTTCGCTTCCATTGCAGATGAGGTGGTTTGACTATGTCCCTTACTAAAAGATTTACATATTTTCGGATCAACATCTTCTACTAATGCTTGTGATAACAAGAATTCGATTGCTCTAGCTTCAACCCTGTTTTTCATAGCAGAATTAAACATCTTGCTCTAGATTTTCACTTTTTTAGAGAGCTAGTGCAGTCCAAGTCATTGAAGGTGATTTATATTTTCACATTAGAACAGGCTGCTGATATTTTAAGTAAAGGTCTATCTGCCCCAAGATTCGATTTTTTTGAAGAACAAACTGAAGGTTTTATCACCTCTTCAGTTTAAGGGAGGGTAGTAATATGTCATATAGAGCTTTATTTTCTGACTCTTTTTATACTATATCTATTAGAATAACAGTTGTCATGTAGTATAGTTTTGTTACTCTACAACTATTACAACTCACATATTTGTTAGCATCTTATATGATTGTTATACGTGGTGTTCATCTAAGGATTAATTGTCCTATAAACAATGACTTTGTCTCGGTTTATAAATATATGTGTTTATAATACTCTTTTTATTTATGATAAATCTTGATATTTTCTTCTATGTAAATAGTTCTAATTAATGAATATATTTTTTTATTTTTTTTACAAAAGAAAAATCTCATACAATAAATATATCAATAGAAAAACAAGTACCATATTGTGTCATGTAAATTGTTGGTTATCCAGCGAAGGGTGGGGAATGTTATAATATTCCCATCCTTTAAAATTAAATAAACCGGATATCAGATGCTCATTTCCGGTTTATCCTATAAATTTTAATGTATGAGTTGGATCCATAGTTTGTCGTACATGTTGATATAGGCCCCTATTGTATAGTATTTGTTGACATTGATCCAAGATCCTAAGTTTATATTTATTCTCGGGTATCCGGTATGAATCCTCCGATACAGACCTTATTTGTGCCGTATGAACTCTTATTCGTCGATATGTACGAACATATACCACCTAATAGTAACATATACAGAATATAAAAGACATAGAAACGCTAAAGCATATTGTATGTCAACTAGAAGACCAAAGTCAACCATTTACAAGTTATTTATGTTGCACGTATACGGGAAACATTTAAGACACAACATGGTTACAGGGACACGTCAAATCTCTAAAAAGAAGGTTGTGGTGACCCGGTATATATGTATTATAAACCATTAAAATGAAACTTTACAACACTCTATTTAGAAAAATAATTATTGTTATTTTGAAATACTTGATTACTAATTAAATAATAAATTAGTATCACATTTAGTTTATTTTAATTGTTTAAACCAATATGAATCATTTATGGCGTGTCTGAAAGTGTCAAATCAGTGTCCACAAAGTGTCCAATATCGATTTTTATGGAACACATGATGTGGCGTGTCCGTCACATGTCGGAAAAAGTCATACATGTATCGTATGTACGACACGGTTGCGGCATCTCCCGTGCAACCTAACTAGTTATTCAAATTTTGAAGAAATTAATTCGAACTTTAATGTTTTTTTAGTCTAAATTTGTGCACCCTCTAAAACCGGGGTGCACATTCCGGCCTCTTCTATTGGGTAGTAGAACGGCATAATACCAATTTTTATCTTTTGTTATTTGAACTTAAGAAAGATAGCAGGTTTCCTACAACTTTTATTTTTCTTATCATGTTTCCCAAACAAGTGGAATCTCCGGTCTTTTCTCTGTTCAATATCATTGATTAAAATCAATTTCTTTTTAGATTTTTTATGTGTGCCCTTGATCTTTATATTCTCTCAAAAATTTCAATGTATCAGGGTTTTTTCTTTTCATAGTCAGAGTGTGAATTTGTTTAGGGTGTGATAAAAATCCTTGAAACAATTCTCATTGCTTTAACTGATTGTCATTGAAATCAGTTTAGATTTGAGAAAGAAAACCTTTTCAAGTTTTAACCCTAACATGATATGATAGAAGATTATTTGAGAAATTTAAATTATTCCTTAATAGACTAAAATTCAAGAGAATAAGAATACTATTCGAGGTTGTAAACAACAAACCTTAAAATTACTTATCAACCTAATTTTAGACTTTAATTAGGATGAAGATCTAAGAATCCTAATTTGTAATCATGTTTTGATCAAATCATAAGTGCTAATTTGTTATTCGAATCTTGATTCCTGATATCAAAAACACCTATGAATAGGTAATTAAAGTCTATAATTTTAAATTATTATTCTATTAATCATGGTTGATTCCTTAATCTCGGTTCTTTTTAAATTTAGAAAAGATATCGGTTAAAATTGAAACAAGGAGATGTCGTTGATGGTATCCTCTTTTTTTTTGAAGTATAATGTCGCTGATAGTTGATGCGCGTCGCTTATATAACAAATTTATTTTTTTCTTTCCATAAAATTAACTGGTAATATTATGGCAAGGAGTTCGTTCCCACAAAGAGCAGTAAGTTTCTAGTTGTTATAAAGTAATCAAAAAAGTTTTTTTAAAATTTTGAACGAAAGTGAATAATAAAAAGTGAATAATAAGATTTTATTTCAAATAATGAGAAGAAAGATAACTAAGGAATCCTTCGCCGTCAGTGAACCGAAACTTAATCATACAAGTTTATTTCTTGTTGAATTTATATTGTTACCAACGGTATAATAGCAATAAGTTGTGCTATCCCCGGAATTTCTTATTTCACCAGATACGGAAGTGCTCGACTACCAGATTCTATCCAACTAACCCACCAAGAGTAAGCTCTCAAGGTGTAAATTAGTGAACGCTTTACACTTTGTAAATTAGGTTGATCCTAGCATCAGACGCATAAGCTCGGCCCGCTTACTAGTGTTATCTTTATACACAATTGCTTAACAAAATCCCTCTGTCAGTTCTTGCAATGTACTACTTTTGTAAACAGTCGAGTGACAATTACATGTATCACACAACTCAGAACTAGTAGAAGAAATATTAATGAATTGATTTAACCGATCACTTTAAATAACTCATTAATATTCTTAGACAATAAAAATAATAGAGATAATCAGCAATAAAAAAAAAACTGAAAACAAACTTGATTTATAAAATTAAGATTTCATTATTCCGGCCTTTGAAATCATATCTAATCAAAAAGAACTTAACAAGATATAGATAATAGTATTCTTAAAAATAAATAAAGGAAAAAAAAATTAAAAAAAAACGCAAACCAAAAAAATTGTCGCAGCTAAAGAAGGCCTCCAGTTCTCTTGTTCTTTTCTTTCTGTTTCTCCGTGTACTCGGTGTGTTTTGGGTACGACTACACATAGGTATATATAGGCAAAAACAAATCTCGCACACGGCCAAATTTGCTTTTGATAAGGATTGAAGGCCGGTTGAGAAGAGTTTTCTGATTTTGAAAACAAGTGATCATAATACGGTGTAACTCGAAATAACTTAAATAAGTGTCTACAACTCCTGATTGGCTAAGAATTCTAGTGGGTTGATGTGTCTCATTAGGAATGGGTTAAACATCCAACTTGATATATCAAACTGTATCGGATTCCCTCTTTCTCCTTTAACGCATAAGAAAAGTTCTTTCTGAGATAACTCACTATTTTCTTCTTATCAAATCTTAATAAGGAAACTAGTTCCCAATTTTGTTGAAACTCTAATCGCAGTTCCAAATCTCGATCCAACCTGCCGTTAATAATTTCGTGAGTATCTCGACCACAAATCTACCTCACCATCTAGCCAGTAACTCGAGCTCTTCTCTGTTTCAAATATCACAAGCCTCTCTTATCAGGTTCGAACAATCACTCCTATTTACTTCTCGAACACCAACCATCACAGTGTCTTCTCATGTGTGCAATTTCAATCTAAACCTAACAACGAATCCACGATACAGTCCAAAATGTTAGCTATAGGTTAGTTGTTTCTGTTTTTCTTTTTTGAGTTTACTGTTTCAACTAGCTTGTTACAATAAGACCTATTTTTTAGGAGAGATAAGGACTGTTTTCTAGTCACTACACTATAGGCTTGTAAAGCGTAGAGTTTTTTCTTTATTTTTCTTCTGTAAAAGGCTATAAATAGCCACTAGTCTGCTGAATTGAATAATACATCCCTCTATTCAGTTTTTCTAAGCTTTCTAAGTTCTGATTTCCAACATTTGGTATCATAGCAGGTTAAAGGGACCTAATTAAAATAGGAGTCTGAGAGTAAGTGAAGCATGGAAACCTCAGAGAAATTCGTGACTCCAAAGTTTGACGGCTATTACAACCATTGGTCGATGTTGATGGAGAGTTTCTTGAGGAGCAAAGAGATGTAGAATCTGGTGGATGAAGGGATTCCGTCACCAGCAATAGGAATTTCATTAGCAAGTAAGACGCAGAGGAAGGGCGTCGAGGAAACTAAGCTCAAGGATCTAAAGGTCAAGAATTTCCTGTTCCAAGCAATTGAAAGAGAGATCATGAAAACTATTCTTGACAAAATTACGTCAAAGGTGATCTGGGATTCGATGAAGCAGAAGTACCAGGGATCCACCAAGGTGAAGTGAGCACAGCTGCAGGCATTGAGGAAGGAGTTTGAAATGCTGACTATGAAAGAAGGGGAAAAGATTGATAGCTTTGTTGCACGAACTCTAACAGTGGTGAACAAGATGAAAGTGAATGGTGAAAATGTGCAGCCAAGCACAATGGTGGGTACGGTTTTGAGATCTTTGACTCCCAAATTCAATTATGTTGCATGTTCAATTGAGGAGTCAAATGATTTAGATACCATGACCATTGACGAGCTTCAAGGAAGTCTGCTTTTTCAAGAACAAAGAATCCATGGGTGTCAGGAGGAAGAGCAAGCCTTAAGAGTCTCTTATGATGATAAGACAGGAAGAGGAAGGGGCAGAGGCTCATTCCGAGGAGGTCGAGGTAGAGTAAGAGGGATGTCATCTCAGAATAAAGCCACTATAGAATGTTTCAAATGCCATCAGTTGGGACACTATCAATATGAGTGTCCTGATTGGGAGAAGCAAGCTAACTATGCTGGACATGTAGAAGAATAAGAACTTTTGTTGATGTCTTATGTCGATTTTTATCAAACCAAAAGAGAAGAAGTCTGGTTCCTTGACTCTGGGTGTTCCAATCACATGACCGGAAACAAAGAATGGTTCTCAGAGCTGGAGGAAGAATTTAAACAAACGGTGAAACTTGGTAATGACACCAGAATAGCAGTGGTGGATAAAGGAAGTGTACGCCTTCAAGTGAATGGCATCACTCAGGCAATTTCAAAAAAAATTTACATACCTGAGTTGAAGAACAATTTATTGAGCATAGGAAAACTTCAGGAGAAGGGTTTAGCTATTTTGATTCAGCAAGGGACTTGTAAAGTTTATCATCCTAGAAGAAGGTTAATTATGCAGACTGACATGAGTGGAAATAGAATGTTTTATCTATTAGCATATATGGGACCAACAAAGAATTCTATGTGTCTTCAAGCTGAAGCTTTGTCTGAGAAAGAATCACATTTGTGGCATCGTTGCTTTGGCCATTTGAATTATATGAGGTTGAGAATGCTTGCATGCAGAAAGATGGTAAATGGTGTGCCTCCGCTCAAATTTCCAGAGAGATTATGTGAATCTTGCTTGGTTGGCAAACAACAAAGAGAATCTATACCAAGGAATAGTTCATGGAGAGCATCGAAGCAGCTTCAACTTGTGCATTCTGATCTATGTGGACCTATCAAACGAGCTTCCAACAGTGGTAAAAGATAGAGGAGGTGAGTTCAACTCAAATGAATTTGGGGAATTATGTAAAAATCAAGGTATAAGATGGCAGTTGACAGCGGCGTACACTCTACAGCAGAACGAAGTTGCTAAAAGGAAGAACAGAACAATCATGAACACAGTGCGCTCAATGTTAGCTGAGAAGAAAGTTCCAAAAATATTCTGGCCCGAAGATGTAAAGTGGTGTGTGAACATTCAAAACAGGAGTCCAACTGTGGAAGTGAAAGAAAAAAACTCCATAGGAAGCATGGAGTGGTGTGAAGCCAACGGTGGATTATTTTCGTATCTTCGGATGATATCTCATGTTCACATTCCAGACCAGAAGAGGAGTAAGTTGGATTCCAAGAGTAAGAAGTGCATATTCTTGGGTGTTAGTGATGAATCCAAGGCTTATAGGTTGTATGATCCATCCACTAAGAAGATTATCAGTAGCAATGTTGTTAAAAATCCAATTGTACCTGGTACAAAGCTGTCAAAGGATGAAGGGGGATCTAAAGTTGATACAACTTTGTTCAATCAAGTAGTTGGGAGTCTCATGTATTTAACTGTGACTCGTCCCGACTTAATATATGATGTAAGTCTCATTAGCAGGTACATGTCTAGACCAACCATGTCACACTGGTTGGCATCCAAGAGGATTCTGAGGTATGTGAAGGGGACAACTAAGCTAGGCATTTGCTACAAGAAATAAGAAGGCATCTTAAAACTTTTGGCATTCACGGACAGTGGATATGCTTGTGATCTTGATGATAGGAGGAGTACTTCTGGATATGTGTTCATGATAGGGTCTGGAGTTGTATCATGGTCTTCTAAAAAACAACCAGTGGTGGCTTTGTCTACCACTGAGGCCGAATATATCGCAGCAGTTCTTTGTGCATGTCAGTGTATATGGCTCAAGAGAATTATGGGGAAGATTGGAATGGATGAGAATGAAGGTACTATAATTCAATGTGATAGGAGCTCTGCCATTCAATTGGCTAGGAATCCAGTCTTTCATGAAAAAAGTAAGCATATTCATGTGAGATTTCATTTCCTGAGAGATTTGGTGAATGATGGTGTTGTGGAATTGAGGTATTGTAATTCTCAAGAAAAAGTTGCAGATTTGATGACAAAGTCAGTTAAGCTGGAGCAGTTTGAAAAACTTCGTGGTATGCTTGGAATGGTTAATGCATCAGAAGTAAGCTAAATACATATGTTTTTTTAGCTTAAGGGAGGGAATGTTAGCTATAGGTTAGTTGTTTCTGTTTTTTTTTAGTTTACTGTTTCAACTAGCTTGTTACAATAAGACCTATTCTTTAGGAGAGATAGGGAATGTTTTCTAGCCACTACGTTATAGGCTTGTAAGCGTAGAGTTTGTTCTTTTTTCTTCTTTTTTTTTTTTCTGTAAAAGGCTATAAATAGCCACTAGTCTGTTGAATTGAATAACACATCCCTCTATTCAGTTTTTTTAAGCTTTCTAAGTTCTGATTTCCAACACAAACCCACCTCACATACTTCCTTCTTTCCCGATTCGAGCTTTCCCTCTGTCTTCCTCACAGCCATGATGATCAGTCACCATCATCTCCACCGAGAAACATTTAACACCATTAATCATCGAGTAACCATCCATCTTCATCTGCAGACACTATCTCGAATCCATTAATTCTTGGCTTAAAACTAAATCTCAAGGATGACTCAAAATTTCTAACAGTTGTGACTTCAACAAAGTTCTTTATGGCCATTAATCCCATCATCCCATCCAACTACAGCTCCTCATAGATCCATCGACCTCTCCATATCACATCCACCATCATCACGATCTCGAGTTCTTCTGCCACCATCAACCCATAATCACCGAAACCTCACTACTACCACCGAATCATGATCATCAATCAATGATCAACAATTCTTCCTAAACTGGTCGCGTGAGAAAGAAGATGGTGGTGCCCTAAATGGTTACCCTTGGTAACATTAGTCATTGGCAGCCCCGAGTAATCTAGTGTTTGTCTTTAACACTCTTTGAATTCCAGGCTTCCCCCCAAGTAAAAGATATGTCTGTGTTTAGCATTTCCCTTGATATCTGGCCCTTAACGTACAATGGGTTGTCGATAGTAGTTTCCCGGAAATGACCAATTTGTCCTTAGTTCTTGTTTTGCTTATAACTTTCTTATACGAAGTCGGAATGACATCATTCTTTCACTGTTGGATTCGTTTTTTCGTTCTCTACGTGATGGTGACAAGAAATCCTGGATTTGGACAATTTACACTTGGTCTTTGGTCATTCTTCACTTGTAGCACTTCTTTAGTTGCACAATTAAGTACCATTTCGGTTCTTTTGGACGATTCCACCTTATAAAAGACAAATAAAAAAAACGTAATATACAATAATTCACAAGAAATATAGAAAATAAGTGTATGAAATTGACATTCTCAGTATGTAAAATATGTACTTATCAAATTCCCCCATACTTAGCTTTTGCTAGTCCTCGAGCAAACTATATATCCTAAACTAACCTAAAATATAACAACTCCCTTTCGTTGAGGACACGGTTACACTTAGCATGTGTAACAAGAGTTTAAACCCCTATGTGTTCCTAGTGGACGAGTTATAGTCTTGTGAGGGTTTACAAGAAGTATACCCACAAAACCTACTCCAACTTCAAAGTCACAAGTATCCAAAGAGCTATGAGGACATAAATTTCTGCGCACTAATAATAAGAAGTTAGAAATGCCAAAGAACATTATTCTCATGCTTACCTCTTGAGTTAGGAGAAAACTATATTAAACTTTCCTCATGATTTTGATGTCGCTCTGTTTGTTGATGATGATATGTTTCTATAGACCTGTTGTTATCGAGAGAATGGTGCCAACTGCAAACAAGACTACAAGAAAGAGTTAGCGATTCTGATGGCACGCTCGTGATTGAAAGAAATAGCAATCAAGAGATCAAAAGGTAGTGCTTAAATTGGTGCGAAGTTGGGTAGCTCATCATTCTACCTGGAGTTTGCATAGATGAAACACTCTCAATGGAAAATTTTAGGTTTGGTGCGTCACTCATGGGTATTGAATGATCAACTTCTCTAATATTGTATTCTCTACCAGCGGTTTAAGCCCATTTTTGTCAGCTCTAGTTCTCTAATACTTCTAAGTTCAATTAATTTGGTAAGAACTCCGTATGTAAACTTAGATAAAAGTATACAAAGTGACTCTAAATTCTCTACAAGTTTGAGGTTATCATGCAAATATGTACAAAAACTTTAAAGATTCTACCTACAAAAGTGAATACTAAAAATCTAAATTCATAACCACTCCCCCACACTTAAACTTTAAATTTTACTCAATGTAATTGACTCCTCCAATGTAAAATCAAGATGGAAAATCCTAATATGATATGAAAAACTAAAAATTAAGATCGAAAAATAGAAATACAAAACCAATGGGTTGCCTCCCATTCAGCGCTTGGTTTAAAGTCATCAACCCGACTGTCTACTCGCCCTATTACTTTTCCAGAGGGAGAAAATAATGAAGCTCAATCTCATTGACATCCACCATAGTGAAACCTTCATAATATGGCTTTAGTCTATGGCCGTTGATCTTGAAATGTTTCCCAGTTTAGGGACTAGAAATTTCAACTGCACGATGAGGAAATAGTCGGAACAACTGTGGGTCATCTGAATCAAATAATGCTATCACAAAGAGAAAACTACAACATGCCAAGAAAATGAACAAACCGAGCACACCCTTATCTAGTTTTCTGTTTAAGACAACTACTTCTAGCTGTGGTTCAGGTTCAGGGTCTATAAAAGGGTCTAGATAAAATATTTTCATGGGTTGGATTTCCTCATAGGCATGATCAACAGGATCAGGTTGTAAAGTCTGGAAAAACTCAACTAAGAACTTAGAAGCACATAATAATAACCCGAATAATTGTGGATCCTCAAAGTCAATCAGATTTGACCCACACAGTTGACTACTATGAAGGTGGTCATTCTTAAGCAAATGTGTCGATTCCCTAAAGTAATTAGGTTTAGTCTTAAAACTTAATACGTGACACATTTGAAATTCTAACGTTCCCACATATAGAAGAAAATATTTTGGTGGGAAAACAAAGTCAATCTGGGTATTATCGCCTAGGTAAACCACATCGACCAGAGGATGGGTTTCTAACAACTGAACTTCTTTATGGACATGATTAGGTTCAGGAAACAGTTCTTGAAGATAATCTCTTAATATGGTAGAGGCACAAACATCAAGTCCCAAGTGAGGGACTTCTAAAATAGTCAAAGGTAAAGCACAGGGAGAATGATAATCACCCCGAAACTTAGAATTTTGGGTGTCTCTAGATAGACTAGTCACAATTTCCTTAATTTCTAGATCATCAGATTCTCGAAAATTGTCAATTGCTTCTTCTAAGTTATAATCAAGTGGTGCATCCTCACTCATATTTAAAATCTCTACGGGTCTATCTTGGTTATCTACAACTATTGTTTCTAAATCGTTGGACTCTAAAATAGTATTCTCAGGATAAATCTGTTCCTCTAAACCATTATCGGTTTCAAAACAAGAGAGTTCTACATCGTCTAAAACAGTGATATCTCTAGTCAAATCCTCTTCCTTTTGAATAGGTGAATAATCATTAAAATTATTTGAATTACTAGAAATAACACTATCATCGTGAAGCACAATTGGAGTGACAGTTTCCTGATCACTCTGCCTGTATATTTCAAGTTCTTCATCAACACTATCCTTATCATCATAATAACATGAAGATGTTTGAACCTCGTCTAAATAAGCAATGTTACCAATTCTATCCTCGTCCTCTTGACTAGGTGAATAATTATCAAGGGTAGCACTATATTGGCAATTAAGATCATTTTGAGCAATATTGTTCCTTGCAGAAATTTCATTCATACTTAATACGAACCTATTTTTATCCTCAATCATCTGCTTGTTATTCTCATCTATCAGCTTGAGAGTGTCTTCTAGAGTACGAGTTGGGCTACTAATTGTCACCCCCATACTTAATTTAAGCTCATGTGTTGCCTCAGATAACTTCTTGAGTGATTCTTCTAGAGGTGTAATGGGTTCATGATGAGTGATGGGTTGAAAGTGCTCTAGGGCATCCCTCCAAGATAACGAACTCAAATCATCATGGGGAGTACTAGATTGCATCTGCTTTAGGGCATCCCTCCAAGATAAAGAACTCAAATCATCATGGGGAGTACTAGATTGCATTTGGTTTAGAGCATCCCTCCAAGACAAAGAACTAGAATTTTGCTCACTTTCATGTTCATAAGACGGGTGTATGTACGAATAGTAATTGGGATCACCTTGGTATGGGCAGTAACCTCTAAAAGGTTGGTGTTGGTCCCGACTACTATCCATACCATGATGATAGTATGGATAATGTCTAGTTTGAAATTCAGTCGGATATTCATTGTATTGGTCCTCATAATACCAGTTCGACATTTTCTAACAAAAACTTCCTAATATATACAAAAATAAACTCTAAAAATAAATCCTACCGGAAGGGGTTCTAAACATACACACGCAAGGCCGACTCAACCAAATCAAACCTATTGAATCTAGCAAACAAAAAGCATGATGGTTCCACTTAGATTGTTACTAGACCAGCTTCTATTCTTTCAAAAAGCAACTGGTTACAATTTTAGCAAACCTCTTAGAACGATCCGAATTAGATTAAGTCGAAGAGAAACAGGATAAGCTCTAAGGATCTTTGATAACCCTGTCTCTTTGGAACTTTTCCCTGGGTTACAAGGCGGCTCTAATCAACTTAAAATAATCTTCCTGAACTTCGAGTTAGGCTAATAAAGTAACCAGTACAGTCCTTTTGAATGATTTTCCAATAAGCTCGATACCCTATAGGTCTCTTTCTAGTCAAGATTTTAGGCTTAGGTTCGCGTAGGTTTCGTTTTCCTAAGGCGGGCAAGAAGGAGACGGTGATGAAATCCGAAACCTTATCTTATATGGCCAGGCTTTTCCCTTTACTATGCAAAAATTAAAGTCCGTATTCAGTCCTCAGCATATATGCATACAAAGGCGTCCAGAAAACCCACTGACAGGAGATTCGTGGGTTGGTCGAAGTTTACCTCCCGTACCAGACGGGCGATGAACCGTTGAAGTCGACTCGGGCCACTAATATCCTTTTCAATAGTGTGCGAACCCGAGAGGCCGAGACAATATCGTAATTGTCGTCCTTCCCTGCACACAGTTTGATATTTATAACTACCCTTCCGTAGGGTTTAAAAATAATAAAATGTCCAAAAAAAAAAAAGTGTCCAAAAAGTGTCCGAAAATAAAAGAAAAATTACAGAAATAATAAAAACCCTAATACAATTTTCTAAACGAATTAAAACTAATTAAAATAAACTAAAAATCTAATTAAGAAAAATAAAATCTCCGATCTTCTTTTTCGTTCTTTAAGCTTTTCCCTTTAACTCCAAGTCTTTAGCTTTAATTCCAAAACTTTGGCCTACTCACTTTCGATCCAAAATTCAACCTGTAGCAAAAAGAGAAATACCAAAAGAAACGTAAAGTAGAACAAAGTAAAATAATAAAACTAAAAATAAAACAAAAATTAAATCTAAAACCCTAAACCTAAAAACAAGTCCCCGGCAGCGGCGCCAAAAATTGATGTGTTTTAGAATAGTGGTAAAAAGAGTTCGTTACTAGACTTGTGAAGATAATGATTTTAGAAAATAATAGACTTAATCTAATTAAATAAAACAAAGCAAAACTAGAGATGATTTTATCAAAGATGGAGAAAACCAGGAATCAGGACTCAGTTATTTCCAACAAATTATGTGATTAATCATGTAATTCTTTTTAAATAAGTTAAGCTCAAATATTGCCAAAATATGATTTTATGTAAACAAGCAGAGGTAAATCACAAGCATGGGACATCAGAGGTTGTCAACCCAGCATGACCCATCAAACAAAAACACCACTACTGAATGAAAACCGTTTTTCTATTTCAAATCTATGCAATTTAATAAGTAAAGAATTATAAAAAAATTAAATTAAATTAGACTTACCACATAATATTGAGGGAAAAACCTCCTCCATCATCCCAGTAAATATACTTAGCTCATGGTGAAGAAAACTTGCTCAAAATACCCTTTCATTGCTCAAAAAGTTGATTACAAGATGAAATAATGGTGAACAGCTGAACCGGGACGTGTATAAGTGTTACAGGGACAGGGTTCAGCTGTTGCAAAAGATTTAAGCAGCAAAAAGAGGAAAGGGAAAGCGCAACATGAGCGGGAACAATGGCAACAGGAACTGCAACACATAAACCTGTTGCTTTGGCTTCTTCTTCCTTCACGTGAAGAACCAGGAACTTGCCGGTGATAGGGTGCAGTTTTCGGCGACTCCCAAAAACGATTCTCTAGGCTTCTCTTGGTATTTATAGGTTATACAAACCCTAGGGAGAGTTCTAATCCTAATAGAACTCCCCAAAACTCTCCAAAATTCTCCCAAATCCGAATCAAAGAATGACTCTTTTTTCCGTACAAATTCACTCTGGGAGCCACTTTTTCCGGCTAAAAACGTGTAGAATTGGTTGTGTGGGTCTTGTATGGATATCTTCTAACTTGTGGGACACTTAGAATCGCAAATCAACACAAAAATTACGTGAAAATAGTTCACAGCAGCTTCTCACGGGATGAACCCGTGTTCCCGATGAGTTGGGCCGATTTGACTCGCTGAGTTGGCCGATCCGACTCGTTTCGATCCTGGGGTGCCCCTTATCCAAGTTGGGGTGCCAATAACACTTTTTTGAGCCAATTTTTCAACAAATCTTTATTCTTCTAATGTACCTACAAAAGCATAAAAACACGTAATAAGTGCAGAATCTAATACTAACTCAATAGAAATTAAGGTGAAAATTAGACACTAAAATGTGTCTATCAATTACGTATCTCCTCTAGCTCAATGATTTGTAGTTACCTTTGTTTCCACGCTTTATCATACTCTATGTTGCACATCTTTATCGCCCATAAATCCTTATGTTCAAGTTCAATCAGGAAGCTTTGTCATAAACCAAATGATATGGAGACACACCAATCGTTGTCTTGTATGCCGTTTTATACGCCCATAATGCATCATTGAGTCTCAAGCTCCAATCTTTCTGTGTAGTATAGACGGTTTTCTCTAAAAATATAAAACCAATGGGTTGCCTCCCATTCAACGCTTGGTTTAAAGTCATCATCCCGACTCTCTACTTGCCCGTATTATTCCTCCAGAGGAAGCAAATCATGAAGCTCAATCTCATTGACATCCACCGTAGTGAAACCTTCACAATATGGCTTTAGTCTATGGTCGTTGATCTTGAAAAGTTTCCCAGATTTGGGACTAGAAATTTTAACTTCACCATGGGGAAAAACATTAATAACAATAAATGGTCCCACTCATCGGGACCTTAGCTTGCCAAGAAATAATTTCAGGCGAGAATTAAATAAAAGGACTTTTTATCCCACAACAAAATTCTTTCGAGAAATCATCTTGTCGTGAAAGAGCTTAGTTTTCTCTTTGTATATAAGAGAGCTCTCGTATGCACCATTACGTATCTCTTCTAGCTCAATAATTTATATTTTCCTTTGTTTCCCCGCTTTATCATACTCCATGTTTCACATCTTTATCGCCCATAAAGCCTTCTGTTCAAGTTCAATCTGGAGATGACAAGCTTTGTCATAAACCAAACGATATGGAGAATACCAATCGGTGTCTTGTATGTCGTTCTATACGCCCATAATACGTCATTGAGTCTGAAGCTCCAATATTTTTGTGTAGTATTGGCGGGTTTCTCTAGAATCGACTTAATTTCACGATTTGAAATTTCAGCTTGCCTACTAGTTTGTGGGTGGTAAGGCGTACCGACCTTGTGAGTAATGTTATACTTCTTGAGGAGAGCATGGAAGGATTTTCGAAAGTGTGAACCTCCATCACTAATAACCACAGGTGGTGTGCCATGTCTAATGAAAATATTTTCCTTCACAAACTCATAAACATCTTGAGAATCATTAGTAAATGTGGCTTTAGCTTCCGCCAATTTTGAAACATAATCCACAACAAGAAGTATATAAATTTTTCCATATGAAATAACAAAAAGGCCCATAAATCAATTGCCCACACATTAAATATCTCCACATGGAAAATCAGCGTGAGTGGCATTTAATTTTGAGCACCTAGATTGCCCGTTCGTTGACATCTATCACATGATTTGCAAAAACTATATGCATTCTCAAATAGATTGGGAAAAAGATAAAAATACAAAACCAATGGTTTGCCTCCAATTCAGCGTTTGGATTAAATTCGTCATCCCGACTTTCTACTCGCCCGTATTACTCCTACAGAGGGAGCCAATCATGAAGCTTAATCTCATTGACATCCACCAAAGTGAAACCTTCATAATATAGCTTTAGTCTATGATCGTTGATCTTGAAAATTTTCCCAGTTTTGGTACTAGAAATTTCAACTGCACCATGAGGAAAAACATTAGTAACAACAAACGGTCCCACCCATCGGGACCTGAGCTTGCTAGGAATTAAATTAAGGCGATAATTAAATAAAAGGACTTTTTATCCCACAACAAAATTCTTTCAAGAAATCATCTTGTCGTGAAAGAGCTTAGTCTTCTCTTTGTATATAAGAGAGCTCTCGTATGCATCATTATGTATCTCCTCTAGCTCAATAATTTGTAGTTTCCTTTGTTTCCCCGCTTTATCATACTCCATGTTGCACATATTTATCGCCTACAAAGCCTTATGTCAAGTTCAATCGGGCGATGACAAGCTTTGCCATAAACCAAACGATATGGGAACATACTAATTGGTATCTTGTGTGCATTTCTATACACCCATAATGCATCGTTGAGTCTCAAGCTTGATAGACACGTTTTCGTGTCTTATTTGATCTCAATTTGTATATTGTTAGAACTCATTTGTGTACTTATATTGTGTTTGTAAGTATTTTTGGAGAAATAAACATTTGGGAAAAATTGGCTCAAAAAGTTATAAAGGCACCCCCGGAATTGATAAAGGCACCCAGCATATGGTTAAGGGCACCCACCTTGTTTGAATTTGAATTCAAAAGTTGGCGGGAAAATAATTTTCACAAAATATTAACTGCATGTGTATTTGGGAGAGATTTTGTGGAGATTTTTAGGCTTTAAAGACAAGAATATTCTTGCCATTTCGAAAGGATATATACACGGTTTGAACACTCAAACCATATCTCTCACAATCACGTAAAAGGGAAATGTTTTCTCTCGGGTTTTATTGGATAACAAAATTCTGTGCAATAAGAGTGGGTTTATGGAAGAAGATTTTGCTCGAGTTTGAAGAGGAAATAAAATGAAAATAAAATCAGGATCAAGTTAAATCAAGGAAGAAAATCAGATCTTGAGATAAAAAATGGCCGAGAATAATCTTTGCATTAAAAGAGAAGATATGATTCGAGATTTGAGAGTAAAAGTGGTCGTACTATATAAAGGAGTCGATTATAAGCATTATGAGGGGGACTGGAGAGGCCATAAGCGTAAAATCAAAATTCAGAAAAATTCCTTTGATGATGAAGATGAAGAAAACGTTGCGCAAAAAGGTTGAAGTTTCCGTGGCCAAAAGGTTAAAGATTTTGTTGCTAAAGCTTTTAACTTTGCAACATTTATCTTTATTTGCAACATTTATCTTCAGTGAAACACTTTTCCTTCTGTAACAGTGAGTCTGTAACGCTTATAAACATTGCAAACTCGTTGTTTTCATTACTTTCACTCTTTTTCATCATTTGTAAATACCTTTTTGAGCTATGAATTAGTATTTGAGAGTGTTTTCAACATGAGGAGCTAAACCCCTTTGCTGAGGTGATGGAGGAAGCCATTGTTCCAAGAAAAAGTGATATATTTCTATTTTAATTGATTTTTGCAATTTCTTTTATGATTATTTGCTTTGATTAAAAAATTGATTTAAGGATTTTTATTAAACAATTGTGATTTCTTTTGATAGAGCATGCTTAGCCTAGGGTTTTTGATGTTCCATGCTTTCGATTTACAATTGTTATTTTGAGAATCTACTTTTGCAACATATTAGAATCACTTTAAACGTAAAGAATTGCATGAATATTGATTAGATTGAATCACTTTAATTGGTTAATGGTGAAATCCATAACCTCGGTATTTGTGAATATTATTTTCATCTTTTGTGTATATTTTCTAGTTTAAAAATTAGTTTATCAAATCTAAAATCAGTCTTCACAAGTCCGAGAGTTTGAAACCTTTACTTATCACTATAACAAAATCATCAAAGCTCCAATCTTTCTGTGTAGTACTGACGGTTTTCTTTAGAATCGACTTAATCTCACGATCTGAAATTTTAGCTTGCCCACTAGTTTGTGGGTGGTAAGGCATACCGACCTTGTGAGTAATGTTGTACTTCTTGAGGAGAGCATGAAAGGATTTTTTAAAGTGTGAACCTCCATCACTAATAACCACGAGAAGTATATAAATTTTTCCATATGAATTAACAAAAGGGATCATAAAATCAATTCCCCACACATCAAATATCTCCATAGGGAGAATCGGCGTGAGTGGCATTTGATTTCGAGCACCTAGATTTCTCGTTCGTTGACATCTATTATAAAATTTGTAAAAATATATATGCATTCTGAAATAGAGTGGGCTAATAAAATCCACAGTCAAGAACTTTGAGAGCGGTACATTTAGAACCAAAGTGTTCACCACAAGCATAAGAATGGCAAAAAGATAGAATGGATTGAAATTCAGAGTTAGGTACGCACCTGTGGATAATCTGATCAACACAATATTTTTACAAGTAGGCCTCATCCCACACATATTGTTTGGATATCTTCTTAAGATTTAGATTTTGAAATCTAGACATTGTACTGGGTACTTGCCTTGTGACCAACTAGTTTACTATATCATCATACCAAGGTGTTGAAGCATCGATAGAGAAAAGTTGTTCATCCGGAAAACGATCATGTAAGGGAAGTTCTTCTTCAAAAACAACAAGTCTACTAAGGTGATCTGCAATAGTATTCTCAACACCTTTCTTGTATGTAATTTCTATGTCAAACTCTTGCAACATGAGGATCAACCGTATCAACCTCGACTTAGCTTCCTTCTTCTTAAACAGGTACCGAAATGCTGCGTGATCAGAATATACAATCACCTTTGTACATACTAAATAAGATCTGAATTTCTCTAATGTAAACACTATAGCTAATAACTCTTTCTCGGTGGTAGAATAGTTGATTTGTGCATCGTTTAGGGTCCTGGATGCATAATAAATCACATGCAACTGTTTGTCCACTTTCTGACCCAAAACAGCTCCGACTGCATAATCACTTGCATCACACATCAACTCGAATGGCAAACTCCTGTCAGGTGACTTAATAATTGGTGTATTAGTCAATAATTCTTTTAGTTTTTCAAAGGAACCTTACACTCCTGGTCGAAGTTAAAGGTAACCTCCTTTTGCAAAAATTTGCACATTGGCATTGAGATTTTGGAGAAATCCTTGATAAACCTCCTGTAAAAACCTGCACGACCAAGAAACGAGTGAATCTTCCTCACCGAAGTGGGATATTGTAAGTTTCTTATTAGGTCTATCTTTGCTTTGTCTACTTCGATCCCTTGAGAGGACACAATGTGACCAAGCACTATACCATGGTTCACCATAAAATATCATTTCTCACAGTTAAGAACAAGATTAGTGTTTATACATCTTTTAAGCATAAGTTCAAAATTTTCTAAGAAAATATCAAATGAATCGCCATAAACACTAAAATCATCCATAAATACCTCAATGATGCGTTCCACGTAGTCAGAGAGTATACTAACCATACATCTCTGAAAAGTGGCAGGCACATTGCAAAGAACAAACATCATCCATTTAAATGCAAACGTACCAAAGGGACAAGTAAAAGTAGTCTTATCCTGATCCTCCGGTGCAATAAATTGTAGCCCGAATAACCGTCCAAAAAGCAATAATGTGAGTGTTCCGCTAACCTCTCTAACATCTGATCAATGAAAGGAAAAGGAAAGTAATCCTTGTGAGTAGCCGAATTAAGTTTTTTATAGTCTATGCATACTCTCCATCCTGTTTGAACTCGTGTAGGAACAAGTTCGTCATCTTGATTTCTGAAAACGGTAACACCAGACTTCTTAGGTACCACCTGTCCCAGACTAACCCATTTGTTTTCAGAAATTAGGTAAATCAACCCTACACGTAGTAATTTGAGGATCTCTTTCTTTACGACCTCCATCATTGGTGAGTTAATCCTATTTCTTGGCTTTCATATTTTTGGTTTGCATATTCATAATGATACCATGAGCGATTTAGGGCGTCCACAAGATATGTTTTCAGATACCGCTATAAATGGTTATGCTCCCGAACTGTCCTCTCCAGGCAGGCCTAGCCCGCGAATCTGGGGATAAAATATGACTATTCAGGGGGTTGGAGTGGGTAAAACAGTCCTTATCATGGAATTGATCAACAACATTGCCAAAGCTCATGAATTTGGTCTCTTTTTTCGGACTTGCACTAAAAATGCCCTGCTCTAAATCCGATGCTTTGAATTCAGTAAACTCAGAAGAGAAGAAGTATAAAAACGGAAAGAAAGAAAAAAAAGAGTTTTTAGGTAGCCGATTCTCTAAACCAAACCTGAACTACCTTTTTCATGGGTTTGGATCCCCCTCTTCGTTCTTGACTTATCGCTTACACGCTTGTGACTTGGTCTTGTTTCACAGATCACGACTGCTTTCAAATGTCTTACTTTCGGCTTTTTTGCTGACCATCACGTACTGGCTTTGAATCTTCTTCCATTAGGATTCTATTCATGCACATGGATGGACTAATGCCTTTGATGTCATCAATTGTGCAACCAATGGATGTTTTGTGCTCTTTCAGAACCCTAATCAAGCGCTCTTCTTGTACTGTTGTGAGATTCTTCGCAATAATAATTGGAAGCTCTTCCTTATCACCCAAGTAGGCATACTTGAAGTGATCAGGTAGATGCTTAAGTTCTAATTTAGGTGCCTTCACAACAAAAGGTAAAGGAATTTTATTAGTTACGGGTAAAGAGATGTATGAAATGTTTCCGTTTGACTTCTTGTAATATCGTTAAGGAACCACACATATCCACCAATTCTTTCGCAACATCGACGTCCAATTTAGGCATCCCATGGAAGTTAATATCAATATTGTGTCGCAACACAGTCCCAAGTTCGTCTTCACGACTCAAATAAAACATCTGTTGAGCCAACGAATCAATAACATCAATAGAGAATGCAGAATGGACATCACTTGGATAGTGCATAACTTCAAAGATATTGAAACGTATAATTTCTTTATCAAACTCCATAGTAAGTGTCCCACTATCGATATCAATCTTCGTCTTTGCAGTCTTCATAAATGGTCTCTCAAGAACTAATGAAGTAGATGAACAATTATCTTCATTCTGCATATCCACAAAATATAAGTCAACTGGAAATATTAACTCATTCACTTGAACTAACACGTCTTCCACGAGTCCCTTAGGATATATGTTGGACTTGTTTGCCATTTGAATGATAATCCTTGTCTTTTTTAATGATCTGAGATTCAAAGAATCATAAATATCGGCGGACATCACACTAATGGATGCTCCCAAGTCAAGAAAAGCACGCTCAAACCTCTTAGTACCAATAGTAATTGGCACTGTAAAACCCCCAAGATCACTGCACTTTGCTGGCATCTTCTTCAATAACATAGCTGAAGCACTCTCACCCACCTGAGTAATCTGGTTAGCAATCAACTTATACTTCTTTGTGCACAATTCCTTTAAAAATTTAGCATACGTAGGTACTTGTCTGATATCCTAAATAAATGGGATGTTGATTTGGATCTTGCTGAAAATATTCATAATCTCCTTATCTTGCGCTTGCTTCCTTGACTTGGAAAAACGACTAGGGAAAGGTGGGGGAGTAGTAAAAGTAAGCACCGTGTCCTTAGGTTATCCGGTTGAGGTTTGTTTTTTCTTTGGTACGGTTTCTTCCTTTACTTCCTTTTCTAAGTCACCACTAACCTTCTGTTGTTGTTGTGGTTCTTCAACTTGCCTTCCACTTCTTAAGGTCACTGCATTAACGTGTTCTCTCGGGTTCACAACAGGTTGTGATGACAACATGCTTGTGCCTTCAGTAAATTCACATCGGTCGCCAATTGCCCCATTTGTCTTCGAATATCCTTATTGCCATATCCTGGTTCTTCAGAATTACCTCTTGATTCTTCGTCATAACCTTCATCATCTCCTCTAGACTGGAGTTCTGAGTTTGATGTTGAGGTTGAGGCTGAGGTTGGAATTGTTGTTGTTGAAAACCACTATGTCTCCCATAATCTTGTGGTATAAGAGCTGCATCTTGCTTGTTCACATAACTAAAATTTGGTTTATCTTTTCAACCGGGATTGTAGGTATTAGAATAAGGATCATACCTCGACCTTTGATTAGGAAATATAGCATTCACCTCCGCGTCGTCTTCATATGTAGGAACAACTGCAGAAGTTATCCGTTGGACCATCTTTTCCACATTACCCATTGGTTTTTCCATGTGTGAAGAATCACTCATCTCACTAAATTTTTGAACTGTCGATGATTCTCCAGTGTACAACTGTTGCGTGTTTGCATCCATGCTCTCAATCAAACTCGTAGCTTCCTCGATAGTTTTGTTAACTAACGCACCACTACTAGCAGCATCAATTAAGTACCTCTCATGCGGTAGCAACCACTCATAAAAGTACGTGATGATGAGTTGTGGTGGTATCCGATGGTATGGGCAGCTCTCCAACAATCTCTTGTACCTCTCCCGGTACTCATATAAAGATTCTCCAGTAATCTTCAGAATGCCACTGATCTCCTTACAAAATAGATGCATCCTTAGAAGCAGGAAAATACTTCTCCAAGAACATCTTTGTCATTCCAGTCCATGTGGTAATACTTCCAGAAGAAAGGTAGTATAACCATGATTCTTCTTGGTCCGCCAGTGAGACCGGAAAATCTTGTAGGAAAGCTTTGTCAGAATCGTCATCACTCTTTCTCAAATTTCGTATTGTATTCTGAAACTGTTGCAGATGTCGATTAGGATCTTCACATGAAAGTCCCTTGAACTTAGGAAGCCAATGAAAAAAGTTTGATTTTAGTTCCACTGTGCCATTCACAGTAATACACAGTGGTTGAGAGTCCAAACATGGGGATGTTAGATCTTTCAACGTCTTCCTTTTTGGAGGTAGAGATGGTATAGGATCGGCCATCTCTTCTACAAGTGGATCTTGTAGCAAAAACTGAGGTTATTGAGTATTGTCCCCTTGCGAGTTTGAAAATTCCGCACCTTCGGTAATCCCAACGTTTAGGTGCCAGAGATTAAGTACATGAAAACAAAAAATCTAGAAAATAAAGTTAAAATAAAATCTAAGAAATAGATATTTAAGAAATTTAAAATAAAGAAAACTAAAAAAATAATAAAATAAAAAATAAAACAACTAAAAACTACCAACTGCTCCCGGCAGCGACGCCAAAATTTGATGCGCGTCGCTTATACAACAAATTAATTTACTTCTTTCCACAAAATTAACAGATAATATAATGGCAAGGATTTCGTTCCCACGAAGAGCAGTGAGTTTCTAGTTGTTATAAAGTAACCAAAAAGGGTTTATTTTTTAGATTTTGAACGAAAGTGAATAATAAGAATTTATTTCAAACAATGAGAAGAAAGATGACTAAGGAATCCTTCACCGTCAGTGAACCGACACTTAATCATACAAGTTTATTTCTTGTTGAATTTATATTGTTACCAACCGTAGAATAACAATAAGATGTGTTATCCCCGGAATTCCTTATTTCACCAGATACGGAAGTGCTTGACTACCAGATTCTATCCAACTAACCCACCAAGAGTAAGCTCTCAAGTGTAAATTAGTGAACGCTTTACACTTCGTGAATTATGTTGATCCTAGCATCAGAAACATAAGCTCGGCCCGCTTACTAGTGTTATCTCTATACACAATTGCTTAACAGAATCCTTCCGTCAGTTCTTACGATGTACTACTTTTATAAAGAGTCGAGTGACAATTATATGTATCACACAACTTAGAACTAGTAGAAGAAATATTAACGAATTAATTTAATTGATCACTTTAAATAACTCATTAATATTCTTAGACAATAAAAATAATAGAGATAATCAATAATAAAAATAAAACTGAAAACAAACTTAATTTATAAAATTAAAATTACATTATTCCGGACTTTAAAATCATCCCTAATCAAAAAGAACTTAGCTAGAAATAACTAATAGTATTCTTAAAAATAAATAAAGGAAAAAAATATAAGAAATTAAAAATAAAACGTAAACCAAAAATATTGTCGCAGCTTAAAAAAAAAAAGGCAATTCTCTTCTTCTTTTCTTTCTTTTTCTATGTGTACTCGGTGTGTTCGGTGTGTTTTGGGTACGGCTACACATAAGTATATATAGTCAAAAACAAATCTCGTACACGGCCAAATTTGCTTTTGATAAGAATTGAAGGCCGGTTAAGAAGAGTTTTCTGATTTTGAAAACAAGTGACCATAATATGGTGTAACTCGAAGTAACTTAATTAAGTTTTTACAACTCTTGATAAGAATTCTTGTGGGTTGATGTGTCTCATTAGGAATGGGTTAAACATCCAACTTGATATATAAAACTGTATCGGATTCTCTCTTTCTCCTTTAACGCATGAGCAAAGTTCTCTCCGAGATAACTCATTATTTTATTCTCATCAAATCTTTAAAAGGAAACTAGTTCCCAATTTTTTTCAAACTCTATTCGCAGTTCCAAATCTCGATCCAACCTGCCGTTAATATTTCCGTGAGTATCTCGACCACAAAACTGCCTCACCATCTAGCCAATAACTCGAGCTCTTCTCTGTTTCAAATACCACCAGCCTCTCTTACCAGGTTCGAACCATCACTCCTATTGACTTCTCGAACACCAACCATCACAGTGTCTTCTCATGTGTGCAATTTCAATCAAAACCCAACAGCGAATCCCCGACACAGACAAAACCCACCTCACATACTTCCTTCTTTCCCGACTCGAGCTTTCCCTCTATCTTCCTCACAGCCATGATGATCAGTCACTATCATCTCCACCGAGCCACAGTTAACACCATCAATCACCGAGCAACCATCCATCTTCATCTGCAGCCACTATCTCGAATCCATTAATTATTGGCTTAAAACTAAATCTCAAGGCTGACTAAAAATTTCTAACATTTGTGACTTCAACAAAGTTCTTTACGGCCATTAATCTCATCATCCCGTCCAACTACAACTCCTCACAGATCCATCGACCTCTCCATATCACATCCACCATCATCATGATCTCGAGTTCTTCTGCCACCATCAACCCATAATCACTGAACCCTCACTACTACTATTGAATCATGATCATCAATCAATGACCAACAAGTCTTCCTGAACTGGTCGCGTGAGAAAGAAGATGGTGGTGCAGTAAATGGTTACCCTTGGTAACATTAGTCATTGGCAGCCCCGAGTAATCTAGTGTTTGCCTTCAACACTCTTTGAATTCAGGCTTCCCCCAAGTAAAAGATATATCTTTGTTTAGCATTTCCCTTGATATCTGGCCCTTAACGTACAATGGGTTGTCGATAGTAGTTTCCCGGAAATGACCGATTTGTCCTTAGTTTTTGTTTTTCTTATAACTTTCTCATACGAAGTCGGAATGACATCATTCTTTCCCTGTTGGATTCGTTTCTTCGTTCACAACGTGTACATAAGAGATCTCTCGTTTTCAATTATTACGTATCTCCTCTATCTCAATAATTTGTAGTTGCCTTTGTTTCCCGACTTTATCATACTCCATGTTGCACATCTTTATCGCCCATAAAGCCTTATATTCAAGTTCAATCGGGAGGTAACAACCTTTTCCATAAACCAAATGATATGGAGGCATACCAATCGGTGTCTTGTATGCCGTTCTATACGCCCATAATGCATCATTGAGTCTCAAGCTCCAATCTTTCTGTATAGTATTGACGGGTTTCTTTAGAATCGACTTAACCTCACGATTTGAAATTTCAGTTTACCCACTAGTTTGTGGGTGGTAACGCATACCGACCTTGTGAGTAATGTTGTACTTCTTGAGGAGAGCGTGAAAGGATTTCGAAAGTGTGAACCTCCATTACTAATAACCACATGTGGTGTGCCAAATCATGAAGCTCAATCTCAATTACATTCACCGTAGTGAAACATCATAATATGGCTTTAGTCTATGGCCATCGATCTTGAAAATTTTCCCAGTATTGGGACTAGAAATTTCAATTGCACGACGAGGAAAAACATTAGTAACAAAAAATGGTCCCACCCATCGGGACCTTAGCTTGCCAGGAAATAATTTAAGGCGAAAATTAAATAAAAGATATTTTTATCCCACAACAAAATTCTTTCGAGAAATCATCTTGTCGTGAAAGAGATTAGTCTTCTCTTTGTATATAAGAGAGCTCTTGTATGCATCATTACGTATCTCCTATAGCTCAATAATTTATAGCTGCCTTTGTTTCCTGGCTTTATCTTACTCCATGTTGCACATCTTTATCGCCCATAAAGCCTTATGTTCAAGTTCAATCGGGAGGTGACAAGCTTTGCTATAAACCAAACGATATGGAGACATACCAATCGGTGTCTTGTATACCGTTCTATACGCCCATAATGCATCGTTGAGTCTCAAGCTCCAATCTTTCTGTGTAGTTTTGACGGTTTTCTCGAGAATCGACTTAATCTCACGATTTAAAATTTTAGTTTGCGAACTAGTTTGTGGGTGGTAACGCGTACCGACCTTGTGAGCAATGTTGTACTTCTTAAGGAGAGCATGGAAGGATTTCGAATGTGTGAACCTCCATTACTAATAACCACACATGGTGTGCCATGTCTAGTGAAAACATTTTCCTTCACAAACTCACAAACAACTTGAGAATCATTAGTAGGGGTGGCTTTAGCTTCCAACCATTTTAAAACATAATCCACAACAAGTAGTATATAAATTTTTCCATATGAATTAACAAAAGGACCCATAAAATTGATTCCCCGCACATCAAATATCTCCATTAGGAGAATCGGCGTGCGTGGCATTTGATTTTGAGCACCTAGATTGCCCGTTCGTTGACATCTATCACATTATTTGCAAAAAGTATATGCATCCTCAAATAGATTGGGCAAAAGATAGAAATACAAAGTTATAGTTCGCCACCCATTCAACGCTTGGTTTAAAGTCGCCATCCCAACTCTCTACTCGCCCGTATTAGTCCTCCAGAGGGAGCAAATCATGAAGCTCAATTTCATTGACATTCACCAAAGTGAAACCTTCATAATATGGCTTTAGTCTATGGCCGTTGATCTTGAAAATTTTCCCAGTTTTGGGACTAGAAATTTCAACTGCACGATGAGGAAAAACATTAGTAACAACAAATGGTTCCACCCATCGGGACCTTAGCTTGCCAAGAAATAATTTAAGGCGAGAATTAAATAAAAGGACTTTTTATCCCACAACAAAATGCTTTCGAGAAATCAACTTATTGTGAAAGAGCTTAGTCTTCTCTTTGTATATAACAGAGCTCGCGTATGCATCATTACGTATCTCCTCTAGCTCAATAATTTGTAGTTGCCTTTGTTTCCCGGCTTTATCATACTCAATGTTCCACATCTTTATCGCCCATAAAGCCTTATGTTCAAGTTCAATCGGGAGGTGACAAGCTTTGCCATAAACCAAACGATATGGAGACATACCAATAGGGGTCTTATATGCCGTTCTATACGCCCATAATACATCGTTGAGTCTCAACCTCCAATTTTTCTTTGTAGTATTGACGGTTTTCTCTAGAATCGACTTAATCTCACGATTTCAAATTTTAGTTTGTGCACTAGTTTGTGGGTGGTAACGCGTACCGACCTTGTGAGCAATGTTGTACTTCTTGAGGAGATCATGAAAGGATTTCGAATGTGTGAACCTCCATCACTAATAACCACACGTGGTGTGCCATGTCTAGTGAAAACATTTTCCTTCACAAACTCACAAACAACTTGAGAATCATTAGTAAGGGTGGCTTTAGCTTCCGCCCATTTTAAAACATAATCCACAACAAGTAGTATATAATTTTTTCCATATGAATTAACAAAAGGACCCATAAAGTTGATTCCCCGCACATCAAATATCTCCATAAGGAGAATCGGCGTGCGTGGCATTTGATTTTGAGCACCTAGATTGCCCGTTCGTTGACATCTATCACATTATTTGCAAAAAGTATATGCATCCTCAAATAGATTGGGCAAAAGATAGGAATACAAAAGTTATAGTTTGCCACCCATTCAACGCTTGGTTTAAAGTCGTTATCACGACTCTCTACTCGCCCGTATTACTCCTCCATAGGGAGCAAATCATGAAGCTCAATCTCATTGATATTCACCGTAGTGAAACCTTCATAATATGGCTTTAGTCTATGGCCGTTGTTCTTGAAAAGTTTCCCAGTTTTGGGACTAGAAATTTCAAATGCACAATGAGGAAAAACATTAGTGAAAACAAATGGTCCCACCCATCGGGACCTTAGCTTTCCAGGAAATAATTTAAGGCGAGAATTAAATTAGAGGACTTTTTATCCCACAACAAAATTCTTTCGAGAAATCATCTTGTCATGAAAGAGCTTAGTCTTCTCTTTGTATATAAGAGAGCTCTCGTATGCATCATTACGTACCTCATTTTGCTCAATAATTTGTAGTTTCCTTTGTTTCCCCGTTGATCATACTCCATATCACATCCACCATCATCACGAGCTCGAGTTCTTCTGCCAGCATCAACCCATAATCACTGAACCCTCACTACTACCACCGAATCATGATCATCAATCAATGATCAACAATTCTTCCTGAACTGGTCACGTGAGAAAGAAGATGGTGGTGCAGTAAATGGTTACCCTTGGTAACATTAGTCATTGGCAGCCCCGAGTAATCTAGTGTTTGTCTTCAACACTCTTTGAATTCCAGGCTTCCCCCAAGTAAATGATATGTCTGTGTTTAGCATTTCCCTTGATATCTGGCCCTTAACGTACAATGGGTTGTCGATAGCAGTTTCCCGGAAATGACCAATTTGTCTTTATTTCTTGTTTTGCTTATAACTTTCCCATACGAAGTCGGAATGACATCATTCTTTCACTGTTGGACAATTTGCACTTGGTATTTGGCCATTCTTCACTTGTAGCACTTCTTTAGTTGCACAAGTAAATACCATTTCAGTTCTTTTGGACGATTCCACCTAATAAAAGACAAAATAAATAAAAAAACGTAATATACAATGATTCACAAAAAAATATAGCAAATAAGTGTATGAAATTGACGTTCTAAATATGTAAAATATGCACTTATCAATAGTGATGGAGCTGGCCATGACATTGTTGATGATGGGGGTCGTTGTGTAAGGAAAATAAGAAGAGGTAGACGGTGAAGAACTAAGAGAGAGAAAATATTTCTACTCCGCAGTAAAATTGGTTGGTTTTGTGTTTGAAAAATTATCCAATAAGAGAGGCCAGAATATATATCCCGGTTTTAGAGGGCGCACAAATTTGGACTCATATTTTTTCATATTATTTTATGACTAGTGGAGAAATTGAAAAATGCTCGGTTATATACTTATATCAAATGTAATAATTTAGTTAAATTACAACAATTTTTGGGTTAATGATGGAGAACGATAATATCCTAATTAGACATAATCTCTTAATATTACCATTATTTATAAACCTTCAAATGGGAAATACTCTCATAAATTGGGGATACTCAAAAAAAAAAAACATTATAATGTAATTTAAAAAAAACTCTCATACAAATAATTTTTATAATGTCTAAATTATCCCTGAATATCCATCAATGTTGTTATGATTAAACTTAGGCGTTTGGTTCATACGGGCACTTTCTCAAACACTTTCTGTGCATTCTGCAAATGATTCACGGATAGACTTATTGGTGATTATAATCACCAACATTCTCATTCCCTGCAAAGTTGAAAGAAACCATGTCTCCAAACACTAAACAGACTACCAAAATACCTCGAATCCCATCCACTTATCCACAAATCATACGGCACGAACTGCCATTGTTTCTCCCTGTTTTTTCGTTCCAACACTTCACCAAAACTTCATTTGAAAAAAATCAGTGAACCACTTTGTTGCCATAGGTAAATTCAGCTCGAACCCAAGTTTCATTTCAATCTCAACTTCCGGATTCTCTTCTTACTCTCACTGACTCTCTTCCATCTTACTTCAACAACCACAGAAAACACTATCACATCTCTGTTTTCTTGATTCAAAACTAGAGCAACAGTTCCTTGTTTGCGTGAACTCAACACAAGCTTAACCCATTATTTCACGGCATCCTGTCTTCTTGTTCTCAAACTTACCCAATTCTTCAAACTTGCTGTAAAATCGAATCCATCACAGACCCATCCTCCTAACCCTTCTCAAACACACAAACCCACCTTAAACTCTTAAATACCACTTCAATCTCATCCATTTGACCATCGCAGCAGAACCCCATCTTTCTCGATGGTATTTGAGTTCAAGACCAACTCAATCTTTCACGAATTCGTTTCACTTCTTCGTATCCCTTTTGAATTTAACAACCAGGTCTAACCCTTCTCTTGCAACCACCAGACTCATGGAATTGCTGGCTTGAGATTCTCTTGGTGAACTGATCTCCCTACTGATAGTGGCAGCTGCTTTTCGTCTTTGTTGTACAAGACTCAGTGAAGAGCCTGATAAGAGAAAAACTGGTTGTGACCTATTTTTTAACAAATGAAGGAGAGAAGAAGAGGAGAAGAAGGGGAGGAGTCAAGTCGGTATTGAAATGTTGAAACGAATGGATACTAAATTTATGTTTATTAGTTTTTTTATTATAAAAAAATATTCTCTTAACGAAAATACAATTCCATATAATCATATATAGCCCTTAATTTATGAGAGTATCCTGAGAGTTCTTATTTATCAGTACCACACCGATACATGATACGACGTACCATGGTCGGATCATTCATATAGGGACTCTCCGACTAGTTATCGGTATGGAGACTCATGTATCCTAATTTGATACTCAACCTATATGTAACAGTAACACGCATTGATAGTGTCAGAGCAGGAAACATGTGTTTAAATGCTGGACTCGAACATACTCACCATACTTCCAAGCACTCATTCAATGAATAAAACCTCTGTACAATTTAATCAGTGAAGTTATCGAAGTTTCGTTCATTATCCGTTTATTAGATTTTTTTATTTTGTTTAGCCATGTAAAGAAACTGATTTGATATGAATAAAAGTAAAGGAATTGGATTTCAGAATAGGAAAACCAACGACAACAAGAGTGGAATTGATAAATACAAATGGATTTTTCTACTAATCCCATCTCAAAGATCCATAGGATTAATTATGGATCCAACAACAGAAAGAATGCCCACTTAAACAATTACTCCTGCAAGGAGAATTAGATTTTAATGTGAACTTACAAACACAATCAATTGAGTCCAAAGCTGTTTCCTTTTCTCGCTCTCTTTTTATTTTTCTTGTTAAATGGCTTCCTTCCTTTTCTCATTTGTTGTTAGCTTATAAAAAAAGGCTTAATTCTCAATATCTTACAAAATAACCCAAGTTTCAGTTAGTTGTGTGATGACTCTGATTGCACCTTTGGGCTGTTTTTGTCATGTTTACTTCGATTTGCTTCAACATACTTTCATTTGCTTTTATATTGTTTGTTAATTTTTGTAAAGACCTAAACTGATTGACAATCACTATTAATAAAGCCATCAGGCCGGCCAGCACCAAATTTACTTTCATTCATGGTATCAAGGATCTAGCATTACCAAATAAACAAAGGTTAGTCCGGCCAGCACCAAATTCGCTTCCGATAGATCACCTCTTCGAATCCTCTCAAGGTCACTTGGAGGTTTCAAGTGTTCCAAAAGGATGAAACAAAGCACCTTTGTTGTATGAGGATGAGTTTTGATTTAATAGGATAAACAATAAAACAATGATAGACATGCACCTCAAAGTAAAGAGAGAAAGTTAATTGAATATCTGAAGCTACTCACTGTTAATTGACGGAATCATTAAAATACATCATCACTGCCATGCTCTAACTCTTTTGGTTCTCAATAAAAAAAAAACAGTGGGTACCTTTCATGAATAATAACTCTTTTGAATTCTATAACATTACGAAATTATTAAACCCACTAAATTATGTGCAGTCCCAAATGATCTTCTTACAGCCTTTTTAAGTTTTAACAACCCTGTCACCGACCCCTACGTACAAGCCTACAAAATTATAATCATCTAAGAACTTTCACAGTGGGACGATTAAATCCCGGACTAAATCTAAATTTAATCTTTGGTCCGGATAAAATTAATTACAGTGGTGTAAATGGGTTTTGGTCCAATTTTACCACTGTTTCGGATCATATTTGATCTGAGAACTGGACCAAACACAAATATAGTGGAGTTTTAACTTACCCGTGTGTCTCGTGCCAGGTGTGACGCTGACTCTCCGTCTTGTGTCAGGCGTTTATCTAGACGTGCGTCTGAAGATTGACAGACGGTTGTCTAGATGAACGCCACATCAGGCGGTTGTCGCTACGTCTGTCACTTGGGCGTGCTGTTAGACGTGCGTCTGAAAATTGACCAGGCGGTTGTCTAGGTGAACGCCCCATCAGGCGGTTGTCTAGGACTACGCCTGAAGATTCACCAGGCGGTTGTCTAGGTGAACGCCTGATGGGGCGTTCGTCTGGGGCTACTCCTGATGATTCACCAGGTGGTTGTCTAGGTGAACGACTGATGGGGCATTCGTCTGGGGCTACGCCTGATCAAAATTTACTCTCTACCCGTTGTGTTTCAGGCGGAGTAAACCCAATTTTTTTTTATCTTTACTCTTTGGGTTTAGTCGCACCATTGTGGATGCTCTAAGAAGTCTAATCCTTATCTACTTTTTTTTTCTTTCTATTCCCCTACTTCTTGCCCACACTATAGAGGAAAGGGATGGCGGTTACCGTTGTACATTACAATGTACTTTTTTTCTTGCTATAGTTCACTTTGTTTTGGTATGTGATGAAAATTAGATAGAATGTCTAAATCTTTTGGAGAACAAGTCTTAAAATTGGTTGTAGTTTACATTAATCATTCATAATGTAATGCACAAAGATGTGAATCTCCCTCCAATTTTCCTTTCAATTGTTATCCAATGCAAAGATTAACCTCAAAGTGTAGTGTTCTCCGTGTAATTTGGTATTAGTCTGATAAATTCATCACGTGGTGATATATGTGAACGGAGGTTAAACCTGTCTACAATATAATTAACTGCTAAAAAGGGCCAAAATAAAATATGTTAGTTGGAAAAAGAAAAGAAAAATCAATATTTTAAAATATTCTGACCCATGTAAAAAAAGTAAGAATTGAATATCACATCTTTTTTTCTCTTGCAAAATAGAAAAATAAACACACAACTCAGGTGATGATATATGTGACCTATGGTTAAACCTATATACAATATAATTAACTGCATAAAATATGTTAGTTGGAAAAAAAATCAATATTTTGAAATATTCTGACCCATGTAAAAGAAGTAAGAATTGAATATCACATCTCTTTTCTAATGCAAAATAGAAAAATGAACACATACCTATCAGGTGGTGATATATGTGACCTGAGGTTAAACCTGTCTACAATATAATTAACTGTTAAAAAGGACCAAAATAAATTTGTTAGTTGGAAAAAGAAAAAAAAATATTTTAAAATATTCTGAACCATGTAAAAGAAGTAAGAATTGAATATCACATCTCTTTTTTCATGCAAAATAGAAAAAATAAACACACACCTATCAGGTGGTGATATAGGTGACCTGAGGTTAATACTCTCTACAATATAATTGATTGTTAAAGAAAAACAAAAATAAAATATGTTAATTGGAAAAAGAAAAAAAGAATCAATATTATAAAATATTCTGACCCATGTAAAAGAAGTAAGAATTGAATATTACATCTCTTTTCTCATGCAAAATAGAAAAATGAACACACACCTATTTGGCTATTTCCTAAAATTGACTAGATTATCATAATTCTGTAAACCCAAATCCATGTTTACGATCCATTTGATCATCATGAAATATGAACCATAAAACAAGATTAAAAAAAAAGTAAAATAATATGAAGTGGTATATCTCAAGACTGGAACTTGAATTTCCCTTCTTGTGTTGTGCTAGAATTCTTGCAATGAGCAATTGCCGCTTCAATTGCACTCTGTAACTCATCCATGCTACCATCTTTCACTGGGGTTGGAAGCCTATCTCTTGCTTGCAAAGGACCAGAGGTAGTAGTAGTAGTTGATGTTTGAAAGGATGCAGGTGCTGAATTCCTTCCATCTCTGTCTTCTTTCCTCGCTTTTGTATTCGGGTAACTCGATGAAAACGAATACGGTCTCATTTGCCATTTGCAATTCTTGCTACTCAGTCCTTTGAAAAACAAAAGAGGCCTAACCATTCTCAAGTAACTTTTTAATATGATACCAGCATCAAATCTCACCTTCTTTTTCATTACAGTTTCCTCATTCTCTTCTTCATCTTCTTCTCCTTGATCGACTTCACATGGTTTTCGCCATTTCATAGGCCTGAATAAGGAAAAAGACTTAACCTTGATTCTTCTCTTTGTTCTAAAACTATTGCTACGATTAAATGGTTTGTTGTTTATCGGTTTCTTATCTTCTAAAACATCTTTAATGGGTTGAGTAGTACTAGTAGAGCAATCAAATGAATTGGTTGTCGAACGACGAGGAGACATGGGAAAATGAGAAAGGAAATGAAGAGGCAGGAGATGTCCATGAAAGAAAATTTCATCAGCTGGCGAAAGATCAATTGCGAATGAAGAAGGAGATGATGATGGTGATAACTTATTAGTGGGTTGAACAGATATTGTAAATGAGAATTCATGAGTAGGAGATGAAGATGGTGATGATGAAGTAGTAGTTGTTGTTGTGGTATTTGGTGACTGTTGTTCTTGTGTTTTTTCTTCTTCTTCTTTCATTTTTCCTTGTTGAATATCCATATTTCTGTGTGAAATGTTGGAATTCTCTTGTGTATCTGTTGTTTGTTTTAGTTGTAGGATAGATAAGAAATAAGCAAACTAGAATAAAGTGGCTGTGGATGGTCTGGCTTTTAGAGAGAGAGAGACATTGACATATTGTTACATTTGTTTTTGGGTAGAGCCGAGTAAATTTAGGCAGCAAGTGGCTGTTTAAAGCTAATCAAGTTAATTCACTAGACTTCCGTTTTAAAATAATTTCACTCGGATAAAAAAAAAAGGCTTTTCACGTAAAAATGGGTTGGGCTAATACAAGACAACATATTAAGAAAATAAATACAGTAGAGATACGTATATTATTATGGAGTTGCAGACATAGTAGACATAATTGAATTAGAAATGATAATAAATTTAGAGGTGCAGCAATCGAGGAGAAGTTTATTCAACACCGATTTAGATGATTTGGACATCTCTAACAGAGATCGTTGAGGCGTCAGTGCCCACTGATATCATAAGTCGTGTTGTAAACACAAAAAAAGATAAGGATCCACCAAGATTAATATGGGAGGAAGCAGTGAAGAGAGATTTGAAAGAATGGAATGTGTCCAAAGGGCTGGCTTCGGAAAAAAATACATAGAAGTTAGCGATTCACGTATCAAAACCATGATCTAAGAGGTAACATTAGAGGCTAGTACTTTCGTTAGCGACTCGGTATCAAGAACTTAGAGCCTAGGACATTGATCCCTAAAATGTATATATTAGAGTGTCATTAGAGTGTCAGTATTACCTTTATGTTTAAGTGTCAACTAGGTGTAAGTTACTTTTAGTCTATCTTTTGTATACCCTATATATATGAGGCACTACTTGCTTCTAGGGTTCAACTCATCAATAACAATGTAGATCATAAATCTTTTATGGTATCAGAGCCTCCAAGCCTCACGGCGTCGGATCTTGGATGCAACCCTAATTTTCACTACCACTACCATTAAAATCATCATCATCATCTTTCCGCTTCTTTTTTTAATTTCCGGTAACATTCATCTAACAAACACTGCTTCACTGATTTGAGAATCTGATGTTAACCCATCTCAGATCTCTTCCATTTCTTCAACTGAGATTCGATCCATTCCTACAACTCCATCTACAGAAGCAACAAAGCTTCATAGGTCATACCACCACCATTTTTTTTTCAACCATCAAATCATCAATAACTCATTTTAGTTCTTCGCAACAACAACATACACAAAAATCACCATCTCTTGTTCATCACAGCAGCAACAACTCTTATCATTTTATTTCACTGCCAAACCTTCTAATCTGAGAAAAACCCTCTCTTCTATCTCAATCATAAAATCAGTAAAAACCCCATGAAATCTTTCCTTCAACAGCGAATAACCACCATACCTTTTTTTTCATCTCACATCCAACAACAAGCAAATGAACCCAATATCTTCTCTGTTGAACATCTCACATCCAAGCTCAAATCACAGATCCAGGTATTGATTACCACCATTAACACCAACTACCAACCTTGACCAGATTCAAATTCACCTCCACTTCTCACTGAATTTTTTCTCTCTCTGATTGCTTCATCTTCTCAGCCACTTGAATCTGTAGTTTAATGTCAGATCCCATCTCGAACCCATCACAACCCTAACTTTCATTCTCTGCATTCAATTCTTCATGGAAAATATATATTTCTTTCTCAATTCGTGCAAGATATGCAACCCATCATAGGAATGGGGTTTGGTTAAACGATGTTGTTGAATCAATGGGTGTTTCAGAGTTTTGAGCTCGAGTTTGTTTAGATACGAACAATAAAAAATCAGAGATAGAGATTGAAGTTAGGGTTTACCGTCAGAACAGATTTGTGGACTTTTCTTTTGGTCTGAAATTTGATTTAATTGAGAATCAAATCTTAGAAGAAAGAACGGATGGGTTTTTTGAGCTAGGTATTGAATGTGAAATAAAGAATAAAAGATGGTGGTGAAATGATGTGGTTGCATTCGATCTCAAGAGAGATGTGTGAAGCAAATGGAACTGGTTTATGGTGGTGATGATAGTTCTGCTTCTACAAATTGTTTTCTTCCATCTTCACCATCCGTATCAACACCAGTTTTAACAGGTATCATTTCCCTGTTTCAAATTACAATCCATTAGTTTGTTTTTGCATAAGCTCTTAGGGGTTTTGCTAGTGTGATTTGGTTCTGTCAAAGCAAGAAAAAGTAAAACGCACATCAACTGTTTGTGGAAATGCCTGAATGATATGTTTTTCATTTCCAAGAGTTGTTTTCAACTAGCCATGGTGTTGGTGATGTTAGTATGGGTAGAGAGGCTATCACAAGGCTTCCTGCTGCTTTCGCTATGTTTGAAAGGGTTTTTGGGTAAGAAGATATAAAGGTTTTGGATGAGTTTTAGTGACGATAAATTAGTAAAGAAGTGGAGTATTGTTGCTGGATTTTTGGCTTGCATTTGAGGTTGAATTTTATAAAGGAGTTATATATGGAGGTTGAAAATACCATAACAAACTCATCCCTTCACCAACATCTAAATGAAGAAGAAGAAGAAGAAGAAACTAAAGAGTTCCCAATAGTCACCCTTGAAATGTGACTGGGTTGAAGGATATAAATTTCCTTAAAAAAAATTGAAGGATATAAATTTCCTTAAACAAATTGAAGGATATAAATTTCCTCAAATAACTTCTGAAGAGGCATTCCGACTGTCTCAAACAACTTCTGAAATGGAATTTCGACTTCCTTAAATAAATCTCAACCGCAACAACCTGAAGAGTGATTTCGACTTCTCTAAAGGTCAAACTGATGCAATCAACTAGTATAGCATCTGTTTGAGGGGGAGTATTAGAGTGTCATTAGAGTGTCAGTATTACCTTTATGTTTAAGTGTCAACTAGGTGTAAGTTAGTTTTAGTCTATCTTTTGTATACCCTATATATATGAGGCACTACTTGCTTCTAGGGTTCAACTCATCAATAACAATGTAGATCATAAATCTTTTAGTATATTAGTATAGTTAATATTTCAATCATTACTAGCATTGGTGGTAGCATTGCTATTATTTTTCTACTGTCTTTTTTATTTTTCTGTTCTGGTTTTTAGAAATTTTAACATGAAGTTTATTTCTAACCAACCTCTGACTTATTTGGGACTGGAGGTTTGGTTGTTATTGCTCACGTAAAAGAAGTGCACGGGGTCTGGGCCATATGCCATTTTCACCCTTGGATAACCTGGTCCTGGTGTATGCAAATCGCAAGGCAACTTCTTTCACATCTCTAATCACTGTAAGCAGTTCAAAGTTATAATTGGCTAAGGGTATTAACAGTGTAAGTAGGTGGTGATTTTGATATGGAGTGATCTGGGTTGTCGGATGGGCTTACCGAAAAAACTGAACCGTCGGATGTTAAGCAGCTAATGGTTAACCAAACGGCCATAGTTTTTTTGGTTCACCGAACAACCACGGTTTTCAGAAATTACGACTACTATATCTGTTCCAAATGCCTGTGACGAAATTAGTGTTGTTGAATATTTTTGTGACGGAAATATTTGTCTCAAATTTGACACGCTAAAATGATCCCTACAATTCTTCCGACGACGAGTCGTGAAGCGCGTACATGCCCACTTATCACTCGTAAGCAGTTGAAAGTTATAACCGGAGCAATAGTGATCATACAGTAAAAAAAAAAGGAGATTAACTTTAATTTTATATTAGGCTCCTACGAAGGAATTTTTTTTTTAAAAAGGGTGTAGTGTGGCTTTAAGACTTAGGATATGATCAGAGGACCACATAATGCATCAACGGAATTAACGAGTTCATGTTGAGTTACTTTTACAATTAGGTTTTTGAGATCCACTAATACTAAAATCTATGATTTGCTTTCAATCTAAATTTCTATTTTTCTCTTTAGAATCACCAATAAGTTTCAAGTTATGTGTCTGGATTCACCCAGAATGGACCACATGATTCAAATAATTTAGCTGGAAAAGAAACCTGCCAAGTGGCGTCTTGGGATGCAGAAGGATTTCTTTCAGCTGTATGTAATACCAAAGAGGACAATGTCACCTATTAGTGGTTCTAAATGGTTGATGAGTTGTTTATTTATTTTTCTGAAGAATTTGGCTTAATGGATATGAGAAAAGTCTGGATCACATATACTTAACCCTAAAAAAACTGACAAATTTGTCAATTTGGTTTACTTGTTATAGTTTGTAAGTAATTCTGGTTGGCTCTTTGACTCTTGATTTCTCTTGTTGGAAGTTTGATTAATTTTTAGGTCGGGAATCTCCACCATCCATAACTTTCCTGTTGATAAGCTGAGTTTCTTGCTTATTAGTTGAGTTTTCAATGATTTTGGAATTCAGCTAAAGTTAACATTTCCAAATACATTTCTCTTCCTTACAGCAGCATTGCTGATATTTACTTGTAACGTATTGCCAGCCAATAGCTTCAGTCTTCACAGTCCAATGAAAAGAAGAAAATATGACAGACATTTCTTTGGTACTCTGAACGTTTTTGAAACACAAGAAACAACACATGTTAACAGCTCCTCAAATGAGTTCCGAATGATTTATCAGATTTATGTCTTGATGTCTCCAGATAACGTAAAATATATGTTCACGAGGCCGAGTTAGACTGAAAACTTGTATAGATTAAACTCTCCGACAATATTACAGTGAGTCGACTTCCATTCACTCTTATAGCTCTCTATAAAATGAAACTCGTATACAATGGATGGAACCAGAAGAAAAGAGAAAAAAGAAAAAAAGAAAGGAAATAAAGAAAAGGTTAGTAATCTGGGGTAGTTCAGACGTGAAGGCATAGTTGAATTCATGAATAGCTTTGGAAAAATCCCCTGATTAGGGAAGAAGCAAACTAGTATTCATCACACTTCAGAAGCGCAAGGTGATGGTATCTTGACTTCATGGTGACTAAACTAGAAGATCTTAATCTTGAACCAATCAAATGCCCGAATCCAAGCTCTTCCAAACAATAGAATTAATATTCTGAAAATTATCCTGATATCTGATTCTCCCAGTTTTAAAATAATCGTCAGTGCCGAGTGTAGAAACAGTACAGTGTTGCTGACTTCTAAGGAAAAAGGATCCACTAGTCACTATCTGAATCATCTCTACGACAGTCTGAAATGAACAGATAATAAATCAATGTTAGGTTACTGAGTCAAACTTTGTAAAAAAAAAAGAAAAAGTTGTTACTCTGCCATACTTCCTGATGCTCTCTTTCCCTCCATTGCTTCTTTCTTTGTTTGACAGGCAGAGCAAAGGAATGGGCCATCCCACGGACGAGAATTTCCTGGATTTTCTGAACCAGAATGTATAGAGATTCCCTCTCCAGGTTTCAACTCGATCTGACAAATTGCACACCGAAACAATTTGAACAAGTTGCACAGGGGATATTCAGTCTCTAATCTGCAAGCCACAAAATAAAATGAGTCAAAAAGATTGACGTACATACTGAATGACCTTAGAATTATGGAATTATCATAATGAAGCAAGGAGAACGAAGGGTGTTATTAAGAGAAAATAGGTGACCTTTCTGAGAGAAATGCAGACCCTTCCTCAAATAATTCCTCGACAACATCTGGCTCGGCATAATCTTTATCCAAATAAGAAGATGAGTCGCATGCCTTTTTGCGAAACATGGACTTAAAAACTCCTTTTGTTTGCTTTTTTGGTTGTGGCTGTGGAGGAGTTGACTTCTCTGGTGGTAATAGATCGACCACAATGCACGTTGTATCATCTCTGAGCCCCTTTAAGCCTACAGCCTCCTGCAAAGTGTAGGAGGGCTTGGGTTAGTACATAGAATCAGAAAACAAGATAAAAGCTCATATGGATAGCAATGTTACTTTAACAATTTGAGCAGCTGCGGCCTCTGGTATCATCCCACGACAACAGTTCAGAACCACTTCAGTGGACAAAGCATCCCAAACACCATCACTTGAGATAACCAGTCTACCTCCAGCACTAGAAAGCTGCAGGAGTGATAATAATAAGTCAGTTACTATCAAGCACCTTACACATCAAAATGGAATAAATTGACAAAACAGACGATAGCCACTGTAAATTACAACCTGTTATTATCTCCAATGAGTGCAACATGTAAGTGTTTCTAATCTCTTAACGAATTAAAGTGGTTGGTACCGTTCTTGATATTCATGCTAATTGTGTATATAACCAGGGAAGAAAGAAAACCTTAATTTGCTTTACATGCGGGACAGGAACAATGAA
This sequence comes from Papaver californicum, assembly GCA_023531435.1. Lineage (NCBI taxonomy): Eukaryota > Viridiplantae > Streptophyta > Magnoliopsida > Ranunculales > Papaveraceae > Papaver > Papaver californicum. The sequence continues at coordinate 1,715,034 of JAJJMC010025396.1, read as the reverse complement.
CTCCCCAACGTCCATATCTCCAATTGATCTTGAAAGGCACAATCCACCAGGCCAGCATCTTAGAGGCCCGATCTGGAAAAGTAAGGTTTAACGCACATATCAACATCTCTCATACTCAAGTACATCAATCCATTAAAAACAACATCAGACCAACACAATGTTAGGTAACGCTTTAGGAAGAATTCATGCTTCATATTTCCAGAAAGCTTGAGCTTTTCCAGCTAGATTCTGCACCAACATACCTCTTACTGTGTTTACATTATTGGAGGTTAAAACTCTAAGAGATCTATAGCTCGAAGTCAGATGTTCCTCCTTGTAATCAGTTTCTTCGGAGGAGGGGGGTGGGGTGGGGTGTGTGTGTGGGGGGTGGGGGGTTTGGGAATCTTCAATCAATTACATAAGAATAACTAGATCTGCTTCAGGAGTGTAAAGGGACACATACCTCTGCACCACCACCAGCATTAAGACGACCAACCTCACCTCCACTAGCCGTTATGCGGTCCCTTCTGTTGAAGTATAAGGAGTCAAACCCTGATTAATAAAAACATGATTTTCCCAAGTAACCCGCATAAGTATCAAAAAACTTACTCCTCTTCATTGGTTTCGAGCCGATGGTCAGCTGACAAATTATATACGTCACCTTCAGCCGATTCAAATACACAACATGAATCACCCACCGATGCTACAGTTACGATCCATCCATCTATTATCACAAAAGTGCAAGTCGTTCCAGACGTTTTTGCTGAAAAAATAACGATGTGGTCGGTAGTACATCTTAAATATTAATCCATTACCCGGTACAAAAATTAACATGCAGCACAGCAATACCAGCAAATTACTCATAATGTTCTTCCCTCTTACCTCTCTCTTGAAAGTCTTTATCAGTTTTTACAAACCCTGCGACCATTGCTCTTGGCAATGCTGCAACCCACTCTTCTCTGCTAAGATCTGAAGGAATAGCACCCACGATATTGTTCAGAAGATTCTCCTTAGAGTATATGGCGGCTCCAGATCCATTATGCCCATCAAAGAGCTGCATGACACGAGATGAATGTATAACTCATCCTCATCAACCAACAGAGACAAATTAATATAAATTGCATATTTAAACTACAAAAACAACCAACACCACGGTTCTGCAAACAAAATAGAGTGTATGATTTTATTCAAAGCCGAAGGCTCTTTAAACTTCTAATATAGAATGCGGATGGAGGATAGTCAAACATTTCTGGTTAACAAAGCAGTTTTCAACGTTCATCTCAATTTCGTTCATTATATCAAAGGAGGACCAAGCAAGTAGCCACATCAATTTGAAGAAAGCAAACACCTTCAGTTTTACACTGAGGACACTAATGAAATGACATGTTGGCCTGAATGAAGCATTTGTGCTTCTTAGATAATATGCATAAAGAGAAGTTTGATTATAACTCTCGAGAATGAGATTCAATAAATGCCCGCTTTCCTCTTAACTGAAGCTAACAGAAACTAAAAGAAGGCAACAAAATCATGTGGAATTAAAACATGAAAGAAGAAAAAAAAGTTTCACTCACTGCAAATACTGAAAACATCGTACACCCATCTCCAGGAATCCTTTCGCATTCCGTTTTCAAAAATGTGAAATCCTCCCCTTTCTTGCTTTGGTTAAACTCCCCATGTATGATATCTGGATTCTCAATCTTCTCATTGTCTAATTCGCGCTTGAGCAAAACCCCCAACGGGACCATCTGGTGGTGGTCATTCTTCGTGGACATTCTTATCTTTTTACAACCCCTTCAATTCCAAAAAAAAAAAAAAAAAACTTCTCTACCATCTAGGAAACATCTCAATTCCTCTAGTCTTCGACCATGACCATAACACTTCAATCAATGAAAATTCTTGTACAATCTGCATACATCGAACAAACTTGTTCCTTCAAACCTCTTGTATACCCACAAATTAACTTCTAATTTATCAACATTTCATCAAAACATCATACAAAATTAAGGGACAAAACAAAACAAATAATCACAACCAGACCAAGACATTTTTCTAGATGTAACTGAATCAAAAAAATTTAAGATCTTCAAAACAACACGTACAACATTAACATGGAACAATTGCGCACATTAAACACGAAAATAAATCGCACAAACAAGAATGTTACAGCGATTCTTTCGTCACGATCATCAAACAAACACAAATAAATTTGAAATAACTCGTAATAAAATTGTAATAAAAGCCAATGTACACACAAGATTTCCCAAAATCAACAAGATTCATTCGTAATCAACCATTTCATACAAAATCCAGATGAAATTAAAATGTAAAACAAAAACAAAAATCAGAGAAGTCTCTTATAAATAATCTGTAGTGAATCAAGAATTCTTACACGTGAAATGAAGATTAGGAAAATGTAATGATTATATCTCTGGTTAAAATCGATTTGAGCGGATCAATGAACCCTCTGCAAATTTTCCATTAGAGAGGGGAGAAAGAGAAATGGGGAGTTTGGTTCTTCTCTCCTTCCTCTCTCTCCTTCCTCTCAACCTTTTTCAAGTGATGACGTGTAAACAACCAACAGCCGAACTTAGCTAGAATTTTAGCATACAAAATGTGGGACCCACTTTTGTTTTGTTTTTTCATTTATTTAAAAAAACGCGCCACAAGGTTCCGTGTCCTACTAGACGCGCTAAAATAATAACACCCGCCAGAATAACGTGTGGGGTCGAACTTATCTTTTAAGTTTTACCTCGTCGACTCTCTTTGTATTCACTCACCAGCAAAGACGCATGCTCGATGCGCCTGCAGCTCCGTTCATCAAAAAGAATTTTAATTTTATTTGTTTTATTCTCCCATAATGCTGTGCAAGCAGCATGTCGTATCTAAAGTAAGACAGTAAAACTAATACCATTAAGGAATTCATTGGCTTGTGATTAGGAAAAAAGGGTCAGCTGGATATCTAATTAATATGTAAACTACAGTAAAAAAGTATTTTTTGATGGAGTGCATATTTAAAGTGACATTTTTTTTATAGCAGTAGTGTCTTAGACTCTTAGGGATCAAAATAGAGATTGGATACAAAACAAATTCTGTAACTTTTTAGTTTATAAGGTTAGAAAATTAATAAAATTTTCATGAATGTGTGTTCCTTACCACTATTTATTATTATTATTTAATGATCATTATTGTTCTCATTTTCTATCTATTTGTCTATTTATCTATTTTCAGAATTCATTAATTTCACATGGATTGATCGTAACTATCTGAGATTTGTGAGATGAATGAAATTTCAGTTTGTATTTTTTCTTGCATTAACATGGATGAAACTGGTATCATTATATTAAAGACCTTAAATTTATGAGATGAGTGATATTTTAGTCTGGTATTTTTCTTGTTTAAAGATGGATGAAACTGGTATCATCCTGTCTTACACTCAAAATTTTATGAGTTGAATGTAAATGTTGTCTGTTTTATTTTTCTTGTGTAAAGATGGGTGAAACTGGTATCATCCAGTTTTAGATTTGGTTGAATTTATTTTCATCAATGTCTAAACTAGTATGAAACTGTTATCATCCTAGTTTAGATGAAACTGGTATCATCCAGTTTTAGATTTGGTTAAATTTGTTTTCATTAATGTCTAAACTAGTACGTGATGGGATTTAGATTACCCTATATAAATAACCACAATCGCACGGCGTCTAACTAGTAGACAACGGTAAGTACGGGTCGAACCCACAGGGAGCGGGAAAATACTGCAATCAATATCTCTAATCAACTAACCTGAAACAATATTTTGAGATTTTTAGATTAATAAATAAAATATAAAACAAACTAAACTAATAAAATAATTAAGCAGAGAGAGTCGGTAACCATGGTTTTCACTATCCACCACTATTTCTATTTAATTACTGAAGTGAAACATAACTCATGAATATTTAGGGTCGCAAATATCACTGAGACGCTCTAAACATGGTGCATCAAAAAGCCCTGGTCTCAAGCATACACCATAAAATTGCGTTAGCGAGAAAATTGTACGAAACTAATTATAGGTCCACAAATAATACCTGGCTATTCTAAGCATACCCCATCAAAGGATTTAACCCAAGCATGAAATATCAAATAAGTAGACAAATATATTTGCAACAAGTAGATTTTCAAAATAACAATTGAATACCAGAAGCATGGAACATCAAAAACCTAGGCCAAGCATGTACCATCAAAAGACGTCACAATTGTTTAATGAAATTCAATAAATCAAAATCATGGAATTAATCTATTCAAATCATAATGGTCTGTATCAAATATTTTATCTAATTGATCTAAAACTGTAAGTGGTTTCAACATTAAACCCTAGTTACAAATTAATTAGAACATGGAGATGGGTTTCTTAAAATCCATAAAAATAATTAAGAAGAGTATAAAAGAAAACCAGGGTTCCTTAAAAATGTCGTCTTTATTCTCTATCCAGGAGACCGGCTTCTTCTTTCTGAAGCAGCCGTCCTCTTCTTTTTCCCCTGGTATTGTCTCAGTCTGTGCTACTTTCTACTGGAAAAGAAAACCTCCAGCCGTCCTCTCCTGTTTTCTCCTCCTAAAAGAAAAGTTTTAAAGCCTCCAAGCAGAACCCCCGTATATATCAGCCGTACTTCTCTTTTTATAGTCTTTCTAGGGTTACTTTTCTACCACCGTACAGTAGTAGTCCCTACCATACCGTACAACCTCTCCCTAACCACTCCTAGCTAGTTGTTCCCTAGTCAATTAACATCATAACCACCTGCCGCCTACACTTCTCCATTCACGTGAACCAACATCAAAGTATAGTTCTTTCTAGTCTTTTACTAATCACACCCAACGTCCAATTCCCCAACTTCACACTTGTCAAACCACCCATTCTCACCTTCACGATGTCAGTCTTTTAAAGAAGTATTAATAGAAAAGCTAAAACAAGTTTAGCCTTCACATGGGCATATACCCCACTTCACTATTTCATACTCTTAACAACTAATACCACTCTCTCCCTTGTATCATACGTCCGGTCCCTATACCTAGTTCTCCCTCTCACTTTTATGTGTTCGGCTCCACTGGTTTGGTCAGCCTCTGCCACGTACAGGCCTTGCTCACTTCATCTCTAGCTACTTCATCACGTGTTGTACTTTCTTGTCTCCCTGGGCTTCCTCTCTTCATGCACAGCCTACTTCTCTTCCTTCTCAACAGTAGACTCACTTCAATTCAGCAGCAGTACCCTCTCCATTTCACATTTTTATTCCGTAAGCAGCAGTTGGAGTGTGTTTCATTGCAACGCCAATTAACACATATTTTAACGGTGTTTAACTTATAACTTCGAATTTTATACGAACCACCTATTAACAATAAAATGATAAAATTAATATAAATCAATGTACTAGAAAAAATATAAATTAGGTGATATAAATATATAAATTAAGTGGCTATCAGTATGAAACTGTTATCATCCTAGTTTAGATGAAACTGATATCATCCTGTTTAAATTTGGTTGAATTTGTTTTCATCAATGTTTGAACTAGTATGAAACTAGTTTCATCATGTATTAGATTTGGTTTAAATTTTTTTCATCCATTTTTAAAATGGTGAACTGGTTTCATCCTGTTTTAGATTCGGTTGAATTTGTTTTCATCCATGTTTAATCTAGGATCAAATCGGTTTCATCCTATTTTAGATTGAGTTGAATCTGTTGGAGAATATTCCTGTAACAGTGAACAAATCAAACAGAAGCTTGAAAAGAGTTAAGGGTTAGAACAGATAACATACTTCAGACAATCACACAAGCACAGAGAGATGGAGTCGCCCGTTCAACAGACTTCCCTTAACTCGATATTTGTCAGGTACACCTTTGGAAAAGTGTTGCTATACCTTTAGAGATGACAAATCGAATCCAGGATAAAACCACCTGATACCAACCCAGTTAGCAAGACTCGTTGGCCCGTTGTGAACTTAACAGTAGAAGAAGATGAAAATAAACTAGTGCGCATGCAAAGCAAGAAGAGGGAAAAGTCGTCAGTTCAGTGGCTGCGACTGGGGTAAGTGAAAATCTGATTTTTGTTTTTCTTTTAAAGAAGAAGAAGACTGTTGAGTTTTTCAAATGGTCAAAATTCATTTAATTAAACATATTTAATTCGAGATATTTAATTAAAAGATTTTGTTTATTAAACCTGATTTAATTTATAAAAACAAAAGGGTAAAATATTTAATGTATAAAATTAAAATATAAAACCGTTGGATCTTTGATGGGTACAGGTATGCACTCGCAAGGCACACGCAAGGAACACGCCAATGGTCACGCCAAGGCTCGCACCAAGGCTCGCACCAAGGCTTGCACCAAGGCTCACACCAATGGTCGCACCAAGGGTCGCACCAAGGCTCACGCCAAAAGCACACGCAAGCTCCGCAAGCCCGCGGCCCGCGGTGCTTCGGTGCGAAGCACCGCACATGTGTGCATTTGCCCACTAGTCCATTTCCTAAGTCCATATCCAATCCACTAGTTCTTTTTCCTTATATAGAACGTTTATGGTAATAAGGATAAACTTCCTCCTTGGTTTGCCCAATATGGGACAAACCAAAGGTTTCTCATTCACTAAGAAGTGAAAATGGATGGCTCAATTTTTCCACGCCAAGTTTGGACTAGTGACCCTAGGTCCCTTTAAGATATATTAAGTAAAAAAATTAATTTTAAGTAAGAAATCCATTTTTAATTCTAACAATCCCCCACATGAATGAAGAAAGCGATAAATCAGAAAACCAGAAAACGAGAAATACCTCTTAAGCAATAGGTGTCCATAAGGAATTGAACCTCTGCTTAGTGAGAAGTACCGGAACTACTTGATGGACAGTGAACGCGATGTCTTGAACTGCCATGGTTTGGTGTAATTCATCAATAGCTCCTTACGCGAGATATCTCTCAAGAGTGTTGTTAAGTTCACGCCGTTGTGTCCGTTTTGGCCCTGGACATATCCCGTTTCTCAGAATGCTCTAGAAAATCAGCTTAATTCTCATAGGAAGCGACCCACTTCCCCATTCAGATAGGTGAGTTCTGTCAAGAGTGTTAACTGCTACACCCCATTTCAATCTTAAATTTAAACTATAGAATTCATTAAGACTTTATTATAAGTCATCCTCACATGCAGTCACACTATCACGTCTACACCATAGGGAAGGGACAGAGAAAATAATTCCCTGATAGTGTTTAATTTTTACCCGCCACAAATTAGTTGTCTCATTCAAAACCTTGATCTTGGGATCTCCAGTCATCAAGGTTGAGTATCCTTCATGGCAAGTTTTAATTTATGAACTTAAGTCCCATCCCCCTCGATGCATTACTAACTATCTCCTTGGACAAGCCTTTCGTCAAAGGATCCGCGATATTCTCCTTAGACCTCACAAAGTCAACAGAAATAACGCCAGTTGAGATTAGTTGTCTTAGAGAATTGTGTCTTCTCCTAATATGAATAGATTTTCCGTTATAGTTGTTTTTTTTTAGCATTAGCTGTTGCAGCTTGACTATCACAATGTATAGATATAGCTGGCATAGGCCTATGCCAGAGAGGAATGTCTTCTAAAAAACATCTTAGCCAAGCGGCTTCCTCTCCTGCTTTATCTAACGCAATAAACTCGGATTCCATAGTGGCTCGAGCGATACAGGTATCTTTGGAACTCTTCCAAGACACTGATCCACAGCCTAGAGTGAATACGTATCCACTCGTAGACTTAGACTCCTCTGAGTCTGCTATCCGGTTTGCATCACAGTATCCTTCAAGAACAGCGGGGTGTCTTTCATAACTCAAACAGTAGTTTAAAGTGTATTTAAGATACCTCAACACTCTGAAAAGTGCATCCCAATGCTCATGTCCTGGATTACAGGTATACCTACTTAGTCTACTCACAACATATGCAATGTCTGGTCTTGTGCAGTTCATTAAATACATCAGACTTCCTATGACTCGTGAATATTCAAGTTGCGAGACTCCATTGCCTTTGTTTTTCTTAAGTTTGCAAGAAGGGTCAAATGGAGTACTTGCAGGTTTACTATCAAACTGGTTAAATTTCTTAAGAACTGATTCAACATAATGAGATTGACTAAGACTGAATCCATTAGACTCCTTTCTAATTTTCATCCCTAGGATTACATCACCAAGACCTAAGTCTTTCATGTCAAAGTTCTCACTCAACATGTTCTTAGTGGAATTAATGATTTCTAAGGTTGTGCCTAGTATAAGCATATCATCAACATACAAGCATACAATCACACAGGCATCATTTATAGATTTATTGTACACACATTTGTAAGCTTCATTTATTTTAAATCCACTAGAGAACATTACATGATCAAATTTTTCATGCCATTGTTTTGGTGCTTGTTTCAAGCCATATAAAGACTTTTTAAGTCTACACACTTTGATTTCATAACCCTTCACTAAAAAGCCTTCGGGTTGGTCCATATAAATTTCTTCATCTAATTCACCATTTAGGAACGCAGTTTTTACATCCATTTGATGTATTTCTAGGTTATAAATTGCAGCGATTGCAATTAGCATCCTAATGGACGTAATTCTAGTGACAGGTGAATAAGTGTCAAAGAAATCTACACCTTCTATTTGGTTATAGCCCTTAGCTACTAGTCTAGCTTTATACTTTTCCACAGTTCCATCTACCTTACGTTTTCTCTTGAAGATACATTTACAGCCAATGGGTTTGCACCCTGGAGGTAAATCTACTATCTCCCAGGTTTCATTCTGAACAATAGAATCCATCTCACTAATAGTGGATTCTTTCCACCATGGAGCTTCAGACGAAGTCATGGCCTCTTTATAGGTTTGTGGATCAGTTTCAACTAAACAGGTTATGAAGTCTGGCCCAAAAGATTTTTCTATTCTAAGTCTTTTGCCTCTTCTAGGTTCATAAACAGATTCATCTTCTTCTATCGGTAAAATATGGCTAGAAGAAGGGACATCTAGGGGATCATCACATATCATGCGAGATTCAGATTTTAACAGAAACACATTTTCAAAAAATATAGCATCCCTAGATTCCATAATGGTGTTCACACCAATTTCTGAGTTTTCAGAACTCACAACCATAAACCTATAAGCAGTGGTATGTTGGGGATATCCTATGAAGACACAATCAACTGTTTTAGGTCCTATTTTAGTCTTCTTAGGTGGACGAATAGAGACCTTGGCTAAGCACCCCCACACTTTGAGGTATCCATAAGAGGGTTGTTTGCTTTTCCATAATTCATACGGTGATTTGACTGATCCTTTAAGGGGCACCCTGTTCAGGATATAGCAAGCTGAGAGGACGGCCTCCCTCTACAAGTTCGTCGGTAGTCCTGAACTGATTAACATGGCATTCATCATCTCCTTAAGGGTTCGGTTTTTCCGTTCAGCCATTCCATTAGATTGTGGTGAATAAGGAGGAGTTACCTCATGAATAATGCTATGTTTTGCACAAAAGTCTCCTATAGGGATTACATATTCACCCCCACGGTCAGATCTAATGGTTTTAATTGTGGTGTTCAATTGGTTTTCTACTTCTAATTTATATAATTTAAATGCTTCTAAAGCATCATCTTTTTTAAGCAAGTAAATATGACAGTATCTAGTACAGTCATCTATGAAAGTGACAAACCATTTTTTACCACCTCTGGTTTGGATTGATTTCATATCAACTAAGTCTGAGTGAATTAACTCTAAGGGATTAGAATTTCTGTGGAAATTTTTCTTAAAGGGCTTCTTTGCATATTTTGATTCTACACAAACTTCACATTTATGTTCATATTCCAAATTTAATTTTGGAATGCAGCCAGAGTATGCCAATTTGTTCATTGATTTATAATTTACATGACCAAGTCTACCATGCCAGATATACAATGAGCCAACAACATAAGAAGAATCAATTTTATTAACTTCAACAGAGGTTATAGATAATTTGTATAGGCCTTCAGCCTTATAGCCCTTTCCCAAAAAATCCTTTCCCTTAGTGATAATCACTTTCCCAGACTCAAATACAATCTTAAAGCCCTTATCATCTAGCACACCACTTGAAACGAGATTCTTGCAGATGTATGGTACATGTAAAACTTCATTCAATGTGAGGATTTTCCCAGAGGAGAGCTTCAGCGAAACTTTTCCTTTTCCTCCAACCTGTGCTGCAGATGAATTACCCATATAGAGTTTTTCTCCTTCTCCTACCGTCTGATAGGAGGTGAACATGTCTTTACTTCCGCAGACATGTTTGGTAGCTCCAGAGTCTACCCACCAGTCTCTCACATTGGTAACTAAGTTAACCTCATACACCGTGCCAGAAAACTCATTTTTACTACTTTCAACTAAATTTACATTTGTTTTCTTAAAATTCGCATCTTTGCGTTTTCTACAATGAATTGCCATATGTCCAGACACACCACAAACATAACATGCTCCCTTAATTTTACCAATAGTAGATTTTGGTTTTTGAAAGGTACCTTTTCTTTGCGGACCAGGCTTGTGCTTGTTGTGGTCAAGACTTAGATTAGCAAATTTGTGTTCGATAACGTGAGCTTTGTTTGACATGTCTCTTGCAGAAGAAACATTCTTGTCCTTTGAACACATCAATGCTTCAACTTGGATTTTCTTGCCCAATTCTACCATGGAAATTTCTCCAGTTTCATGCCTTAGTCTTCTGTTGTATTCATCCCAGAAATTTGGCAATTTTTCAATAACAGCAGAAACTTGAAATGTTTATTCAATAACCATTCCTTCGGCAATTATTTCATTAATAATTTTTTGCAGCTCCAGAAACTGATCAACCACTGATTTATCAGTTATCATTTTATATTCTAGAAAACGTGCAACCAGGAATTTTTTATTTTCTGCTGTTTCTGCTTCATATTTATCTTGTAGTGCAGTCCATAAATTGTAAGCATTGAAATTATCCTTAGCATTGTAAAAATCATATAAAGCATCTTCTAGGCAGTTTAAGATATGATTTTTGGCCATGTAATTACTTCTCTTCCAACTTTCTAAGTCCTGTAATTTTCCAGGTTCATTCAGAGACTCATCAAACGGCTTCAGAACCATATCATCTAGCGTGTGGAAACTCAGGAAAAATAACATTTTTGAATGCCATCTCTTGAAGTCCTTTCCAGAAAACTTCTGAGGTCTGTCAACATCAGTCTTCACCATTGTTACAGAAGTAAAATTTTTAAATTAAACAATTATCGAGATAAGAATGTTGGAGAATATTCCTGTAACAGTGAAAAAACTAAACAGAAGCTTGAAAAAAGTTAAGGGTTAGAACAGATAACACACTTCAGACAATCACACAAGCACAGAGAGATGGAGTCGCATGTTCAACAGACTGCCCTTAACTCGATATTTGTCAGGTACACCTTTGGAAAAGTGTTGCTATACCTTTAGAGATGACAAATCGAATCCAGGATAAAACCACATGATACCAACCCAGTTAGCAAGACTCGTTGGCCCGTTGTGAACTTAACAGTAGAAGAAGATGAAAATAAACTAGTGCGCATACAAAGCAAGAAGAGGGGAAAAGTCGTCAGGTCAGTGCTGCGACTGGGGTAAGTAAAAATCTGATTTTGTTTTTCTTTTAAAGAAGAAGAAGACTGTTGAGTTTTTCAAACGGTCAAAATTCATTTAATTAAACATATTTAATTCGAGATATTTAATTAAAAGATTTTGTTTATTAAACCTGATTTAATTTTATAAATACAAAACGGTAAAATATTTAATGTATATAATTAAAATATAAAACCGTTGGATCTTTGATGGGTACACGTATGCACTCGCAGGCACACGCAAGGCACAGCCAAGGCTCACGCCAAGGCTCGCACCAAGGGTCGCACCAAGGGTCGCGCCAAGGCTCACGCCAAAAGCACACGCAAACTCCGCAAGCCCGCGGCCCGCGGTGCTTCGGTGCGAAGCACCGCACATGTGTGCATTTTCCCACTAGTCAATTCCCTAAGTCCATATCCAATCCACTAGTTCTTTTTCCTTATATAGAACGTTTGTGGTAATAAGGATAAACTTCCTCCTTGGTTTGCCCAATATAGGACAAACCAAAGGTTTCTCATTCACTAAGAAGTGAAAATGGATGGCTCAATTTTTCCACCCCAAGTTTGGACTAGTGACCCTAGGTCCCTTTAAGATATATTAAGTAACAAAATTAATTTTAAGTAAGAAATCCATTTTTAATTCTAACAGAATCTGAACAAACTATGATTTATATTCTTAGATGTATCCAGGTACATCCTATGTTGATTACTGAAATTGAAATAAGAATGACAATAACAACACTGGATGTATCCGGTTACATCCTGTGTTATTGCTTGATTTACCTGAGTACATCCTGTGTGGACATTAAATTGACTTTCGATATATTTGTGTTCTCTATTTTCTAACCTTTAAAATTTATTAGCTACTGAATTTATTATTTATCTGCTGGCATCCAGTTGGATCATTATGAGTCTATAATGTTATTTTAAATATTAGTGTTTTTTTTCTCTTTTAATATTTGTCGTCGTACGTTCAATAGTTTCTCATCATAACAACTTATATTTCAAAAGATGGGCCTAGTATCACAACAAGTTAAAGAATAGATAAATATAGGTTAGCACCTAAACGAGTTTAAAGGATTGTTGATGGTTATGAATTAGAGGTCCCTTGATGGTTTAAATTTCGAAGTCAAATCTTAAAAGCAAGATTTTGTTTTCGTTTGATGTTTATCTGGTTGCAAGATATTATACTAGTTATGAATATGTATTTATTATTTTAGTTTTGAACAAGTCTAGATGTAATTAGGCACTTCAATTTAAGGACTCACGTTAGGGGCTGCGTTATTAGTCTACAAAAGTTGATAGAACCCACTCAATCTGCCCCTAATACATATATTAAATGATGATGATGTATGTGTATACCAGCTGAATTTACATTGTCAAGCCAACTGCACATAAAGTGTTTTGGGATTAGCACAATTTACAATGTTTTATTATGGTAGTTTGAATTTTGACTTCCTTATATTATAGTGCTATTACTATGTGTGTGCTACAAGGATCTTGAATGCTAGGCATTTTACAGATGGTGTCTTTAGTGAAAGCTTCGAAAGCACCATAATATAAATGACGAGACAGACCGACCAAACACATTGTATAAGTACTGATTGGGTTATCGCTACACTTGGTTATACTGTTTAATTTAAGACTCTATTTGTTTGGGCCAAAATTCTCATCAACCCAAAACAACCAAAAATCATAGTAAAAGAGCCATAAAAATGAGACAAGATCACACAAGAAATTTCCATTAATCTTTTTATTATAGTTGAAAATGAAGTACCCCCAAAGTCCCCCTCTTCTTTGTTTCTAAACTTCTATTTATAAGTATAAATAATGTGATAATTATTAAAAAGCCCTTCGCCATATGTCATCATAGTTCGCCACGTGTCGATAGTGATTCTTCTAAGCTTGCCATGTGTCCTTATCGTTCTTATCTTCTAAATGATCTTTATCCAAAAGTTGGTGCGGAATTGACTTGGTCTATCGAGATTGACTTGATGCATCGAGATTGATGACGTCACTTTGGAAAATGATGACGTCAGATCGTGCCAAGATGGACATCGTACTTGATGACGTCGTATCGGGACATGATGACGTCGTATAGGGAACGAACCATGACGTCACTCCGAGGTATAATGACGTCGTATCGGGATCGATCCATGACATCGCTCCGGAGCATGATGACGTCGTATCGGGAAATGATGACATAGGGATCGTACCATGACGTCGCCCCAAGAAATGA
>JAJJMC010025396.1:1584004-1701225 GCA_023531435.1 Papaver californicum | reverse complement strand
CCCCAAGAAATGATGACATAGGGATCGAACCATGACGTCGCCCCAAGCAATGATGACATAGGGATCGTACCATGACGTCGCTCCAAGAAATGATGACATAGGAATCGAACCATGACGTCACCCCAAGAAATGATGACATCACTTCATGGGAGATTCATTTTATCCCTAACACTACTGATACGAATGCGAAGGTATTCACATCCGAAAATATGTCCATTCAATTCTTAGTGGCCAACACTTTCGTAATCGGAGGGTCGTGTATTGAAGTATGTTTTACATTGGAAAATATTTAAATTTAGTGCAAGTTGTCATATTGGAAATTTGGTCCCAATGGAGTGCTATGTACGAAGCCAAGGTAAATATTAGTATTGTTACTTAATATTGTATATAATTACCTCTAAATTGGCACCAGTATATTTGTTTGTTGATGGGTGTGTGTCCACGACAGATGGAAGAAGGGTTAGCCAAGATAAGAAAGAACAATCGATCCTTGCATTTCCCATATGACACACCATGCCACCACGGCCTTGCCATTATCAGTCTATTTGGAGTTGACTCGGTGAAATAATTGTGTTTTTGCAAATAAATAATAGTTTTGTGGTTGTGTACGGAATTTTCGAGTTATATAAGAACACAAGTATATATCTACTAAAAACTGAAGGATAATTTAGTCAAAATATATTATTTTTTAATCAAATATGGGTAGAATGTACAAAATGGATACTAGGAAAATATACTTATTAAGTTTGGATATTTGAGAAGTATATTATTTTGGTTGCCTTCTAAACCCATAAAAATGATTTTAAGAGTTATTAAATTAATTAATTGTAAATTTTAAACTTAATAAAATAATAATATTTTTAATCTCAAAATATCAATTTTTATAAGTTCTTTTACATGCTTGGTTAAGTATTTTCTTTTTCTTTTTTTAAGTAACCCCGCTTTATACGCGTGTAGAGATATAAAAGTTGACGAGTAAAATCATAATTATTTTATAAATTAAATAGGAGTAAAAATGGTGGCAGACAATATAAATACGTTATCACAATACTATATTAGGACTTTAAGTATAACCACATTCCAAGTTACCCTTAACACGTGATGCGTTTACCGAATTCATCGGTTTACTCCACGAAGGTATTATATTGTAAGGTGAGTACATAACCAAATGGCATATGAAGTAAATATGTCATAATGTGAGGCTTTAAACTTCAATAATCTAATACTCTTTCCCTGGAAAAGTGTTACTATCATTTTTTTATTTTATTCTAAAAATAGATCAATTTAAAAAAGTGATAGTAACTCTTTTCCTGAAACGGAGGTAGTAATATTTATATTCTTAAAATTATTTATATAGTATATAATTCAAAAATAAAAGTAAAAGTAGATTAGATTACTAAAGTTGTATATCTGATTACATTAATGGACATAACCACAACAAAGATAAAATGAGAAACAAAATATATAGCTTCAACTAAGGATTATTGGCTTTATATATAATATTTTATCTTCGTTTCAACAGAAATGTTATCATTATTTTTTCTATTTTAATCTATTTTTAAATTAAAATGATAATTATATTTTTATTAAAACGGAAAAAGTAGATAACCTCGTTTATTCGGATTTGTTCTAGCCAGGCACATGTTAGAGAAAAGTGTATTGGATTTTTTCTGTTACTTACGTTTGTGATCCATCTAATGCTTCTCTGTAATCACCTCCTTGAAGCGTAATAGTGTGGACCACTCGACCACGTCAAACCCACCAGCCAGACCTATGGTGTGTTTTTTTCTTTTTAAGAAGCATGGAGTCATAGACCATGATGTTATATGTATTCTATAAAATGTTGGCGAATTTTAAATATAAAAATTACAAATGCTAGTAAGAGTAACTTATCAAATTGAATTTGGCAGTGCTCTCCAACATAGGTGACTAAAAATGATCGAGCGAAGCAAGTTAACTCAGTTTAATGCTGAGACTGTAAGTGTTACTTATGTGGAGCCATTAGCCATAAAACTCTAAGAATATACGTGAAAGACACTCTCGAGGTGATGAGTATACGTAGAGTGAAAGAACTAGATACAAAACTTCATTAATGGGTTCAAATGATGTTTCTAAGACGATATGGGACCAAAATTAGAAGCCTTATATGGGGCTGTAAAGTCTATAGAGGGACTGCATTAGGATTTAGGGTGATCAAATAATCCGTTAAGGGGTAACCTATGGGCTATATTAAATGTTCATATCACCCTTCTATTTATGAAAAAAGTCTAATTTGCCCTTCAATCTATTAAAACCTAAACAAAACAGAACCTTATAAAATTTTCATTTCAATTCAAAACTTTTCCCTCTCCCTCCATATCTCCTCCTTCTCCATTTAAACCGAATTTCTCCATCGAATCAATTAATTGGCGATTCAAAAATTTCATCGTCGATTAAACTTTAAAGTTCGTGATGAAGAATCCTACTAAAGGTGTAGAAGGTAGTAGTGATGACAATCAAAATCAAACTAAACAACCTAATCAAGATATTGAAGAACAAAACGGCGGTGAAGGAAATCAAACTCCCCAACCACAACAAATGGTGTATATAAGCTATCCAATTGAACCCATGTTATTTTTAGAACCCTAAAGTGATTGATTTTCTTGTTTGATTGATGGAGTTGTAAAAAAAATTGGTTTCCAAAAACATTTACGGTTGGGTTCGATTGGAAAACCCAACCGTAATTGTTTTTTTTTTCAATTTTACGGTTGGGTTATTAAACACCCAACCGTAAATCATAAGGAAGGAGATGAAGATGATATTTTACGGTTGGGTTCGATTCTGAACCCAACCGTAAACTATTTTACACTCAAACCCAACCGTAAAATTAGATGAATAGATTTGAATATTTTTTCATTTCTATCTTTTAGAGAATTGAAAGACGAAGCCAACCCAAAAAAATAAGGTCAATCGGACATCGTATGAGGGAGTTATGATCAAAACGGTGAAATACAAAAAAATATCCAGGAATAATTACGGTTGGGTTTCTTGGACTCGGACCCAACCGTAAATCTGGGGATTTTGGGTGAGATTTTTGTGTCGAAATCTCGATTGGGTTTATTATGTCGAACCCAACCGTAATTCTTCCTGGACACTTTTTTGTATTTCACCGTTTTGATCATAACTCCCTCATACGATGTCCGATTGACCTCATTTTTTTTGGGTTGGTTTCGTCTTTCAATTCTCTACAAGATAGAAATGAAAAAATCTTCAAATATATTCATATAATTTTACGGTTGGGTTTGAGTGTTTAGACCCAACTGTAAATCTTCCTGGAACTTGTTCTTCAAAATCGACTTCTTTTACGGTTGGGTACGATGCTTAAAACCCAACCGTAAAACTGTTACGATTTGGGTTTCCCATGAAAGTACGGTTACGGTTTGGTTAGGAAGAACGCCTAAGTAAATGGGGTTTACGGTTGGATTCGAAAGGAAAACTCAACCAGAAAAATTTCCTGAATCACAAAAAAAAGTCATCATTTTTTACATAATTTCATCAAATTTGAGCCATAAAAAGACAAAGAGTTTAAGTTAGAGGTATACCTCACTACTCTGGTTGAGTGAATCAAAATTTAGGGTTTTTAAAAAAAACCTAAAAAATTCCATTTCTTATATTTTTTCTTTCCACTAAACCAAAAAAAGAAAATTTTGATTTGATTTGATTAAGTATAAGATTATTTTAGATTAATTATTTTTATCCTAATCTTTTATCTAATTAGTTTTATTAATATTAACTAATCAGGAGTAGTTTAGCCATTATGAAAATATGATGGATAAAGGGTTTTTAAAATTCTTACCTAATGTCCATATTTCGTCTTCACATGGATAGCCCCTCTATAGATAGTGCAGCCCTATATAAGGCTTTCAAAATTATGAGTGTACGCTAATACTTGATTTACAATTAACGTATCGTATGAGTAGAAATTAGTGACCAATTAAACCGCATGAACTCCAAACTTAAAGACAAGAAGACTTGAGATAGTCTACGTTGCCGGAAGCATAAGAAACTCACTTCCCCTTCTCATCAATCTCTTCATGAGTTGAGGTTTCCTTTCTGTCGAGCACAATTCACAAAGTCGATTTAGCTGCGTTAGTCAAGTCAAGTGCTCTATAGTCTCGGGGTATATATATAAAAATAACTAAGGAAAAAAAAGTTTCTCTTACTGGCATAAGTAAGAATTTCCATTTTTAGTTAGCTAAAATCTCCTGGTTATATCCCTATTTTAGTTAAGAGCTGGCCATTTGCAATCTGAAGCTACTATACATCCCCACAGTTATCCTCCAGTTTCTCCCCTTGAAATGGCACCAGTCCAAGGCGAAGTCAAAGGAAATATCATGTTTCGAGAGAACTATGCATGCCCCAGTTAAAATATATAAAAGAATTCCAGAAAAAATGCATGGCCCAGTTACCACTTGTCACTGGAGTGCAAGTGGCAGGCTATGAGAAAATGAGTAGTCAATCAAGTGGATCCATGGAGATGAGCATGAAGTCCTTGATAATGTCACTGCCACTCAGTATGGGTCCGATCAGATAAAAGACATAATTCACTTTGTCAGCCCAGAAACGAAACCACCAAGCTAAAGTAGTGCCAAACAATCCCAATCAAACTAATTAAACGGACTCCATCGAAATTATTGAAAAATACTATCTCCGTTTGAATAATAGTTTTTAGACTAATTTTTCATACTGTCATATTTTTAAAGCTAATATTTTACGCTGTCGTATATTAAAATTTTTGTTCAATATTATATACGAGTAAAAATTATTTTTTAAATTTAAACTTCGAAAGGTGTGCTTTGGGTCATGCCTTTTCATCCCTAAGACACTTAGTCCATAGGTGTTATGGAGAGTCACCGTTAGACATGGTCAATCACCTAGGATAAGGAGACACCTTGTAGAGTCACCATTAACTCTATATAAACCCATATTTTACCTTTGTTTTGATATAAGTTAAAAAGAGTTTTAGAGAGAGTTTTCACAATGTTTTAATAGAATAAAAGTGTCTAGAGTGGAGTTGTGATTAAGAGCACAAATAGTTGTCAACATTTACCGGCTTAGTAGTATTATAGCGCTACTTACTACAAGGCGTGATTGTTGAATCTTGGAAGATGACATCCGTAAAAACGTGAGCATCGTATGCGAGGATGAATTGTCTTTATGGAAAGAGATTACTCGCCTCGATCAACCAAATACGATAAGTATCTTAACTTTCTATTTTGTTAGTATTTTGTTTGCCGTATTGATATGATTTCCGAGAAACCGAAACGCATTATTTTCCAACATCATATTTATTAAGGTTAATCTAATTCTTGTTGCAAACTAAAGATAGCATAGAAATAAAGAAGAAGAAGAAGAAGAAGAAGAAGAAGAACTTTATAGGGATATGACATTTCAAAGGAAATACTCTTTATTTATAGGGAGAAGAAGATGAGCATTTACAATAGAGTTAAGGGGCATGCACCCATTACTTCTAGTGGTGGTGATTACAAAGTAGTGGGAGAAATGAAGAGGTGAAGAGATGATGGTGTAAATGTGATGTAAATCCACCAAATATTTATTTTATAACACTCCCCCTTGGATGACACCACACTACTAACCTTGCCTCATTAAAACCTTGCTGGGACAACCCGAAGGGGGAAATCTAGGCAAAAGAAAAATAGTACAAAAAATATAGAGTAGTGTTGGACACGCATATGCTGCCTCGTTAAAACCTTGACAAGGAAAACCCAGTGGGACAAAACCTTGATGAAGGAAAAAGAGTCCAACGTGATATGTCCAGTAAATGCACCTTTGATGATGGCGCCCCCCCTGATAAGTACTTCAATTAAATTTTGGCTTGCAAATATTTGAGTCGAGATTTTCAATTTCGATGAAAGATTTCTTGAATGCAGGAGATTTTCATGCTTCTCTGAAGAAATTTGCTAGTTGATGAAGTCTTCTTTTGAGTTAATCTTCTAATATTAGTATTCCCAAGTCTTCATGCTTCTTAAAATACATTGAGGACTTGTGTCTTGGATTGCTAGCTTCTTTGAGATGATTATAGAAGTAATTGATGTAGTTTCTTCAATAAAAGACCAAGATGTAAATACATTACCGTAAATGAACAAAACTATATTCTGATGATACCTTATGTGAATCTGAATGACATCCAAATTTCTAAGGGCTTGTTATGTTGATTTGGTCTAACAAAATGACCTAGTTAATGGTGGGAATCCACCAAATAACCGAAATTGATACAACCCCCCCTTGGATGACCACCATGTTGAATTAAATTGCCTCACTAAAACCTTGCCAGTAAAACCCAATGGGACAAAATCTGGACAAAGGAAAAAGAGTAAAATATCAACATTTTGAAATTAAACGTCAATGAGATCTTGCCTCATTAAAACCTTTTCAGGAAAAACCACATGGGACAAAACCTTAAAAGAGTAAATATGGATGCTAACTCAACTATATGAGTAGTATAGAAAACAAGCATCAAAATCATAACTCTAGTTTGTATCATAGATGAGTTTTATGCAAGCATAATATTCAAACTGCAGATTTAAGAAAAATAATATTTATGCTGCTAAAGCGTGGATTTTTGTGTTTTTAAGGACTCCTCAAGAGACCTGTACAGTTAATATCATCAACTAATTAATCCGGATTTTTGGGTTACCAAATTTCATAAAACTCATAAAGTATTGTTAAACCTGACATAATCGAGTCAGGATGGCTGCCTGAGTATAATTTGAATCCTTCATGGATTACAAATTTGAATATGTTCTCCAACGATATTTCTTGTGTAAATGCAATAAAATTCCTTCAAGGACTACCACGCCAAATGCATCATATAAGGAGAACAAAATATTGAACTAATCGTAGGGTCTCAGCTAAAATAAAACCCTCAAAGTGTTTTTACAACGAATGTATTTCTCGTATAACGCATTTTAACTACACCAACCTGTAGTTAATATGCTTGGCATTTTGAAGGTGTTAAGTCTTGGATCCAAAATTGCGTTAATCGAGATACTTATCCAACCTAATTCGGATTATATGCCAACCAATCACATATGTCGATATTCCTATGTAGAGGGGTTAACAACCACCATCATTTATTATTTAAGTATCTACTGTGAATATTCGACAATCATATTAGCTTACCACGATCCCACACAATTCTCAAGTATATAAATATCTTGAAAAATTCACATAATTACTGGTACCATCGCCCTTCACGGGAATTCTAATCTCCTCGTCTTCTATTGAGGAAATATGAACTATGAGAATGTGGATCTTGTTTTGATAGATTTTATTAGAACATTATCTGTAGCCTCTTATAAAATGCTACTTGTTGTTCTATGTGATTGGATTTACTTTTTTAAGGGGCGAAAGCTTTAAAAAAAATCATAATGAGACATTTTCATGTTTATTCAATGACATCCTTTTTCGATTTGATCATGATGGGAGAGAAATTGATATAACTTTTAAGTTAATGAACACCAACATCTAGTATGTATAGTCCCCCCCTGATTATGGCGGAAATATTTATATCTCATATACAAAAACAAGTTTCGTAAAGTATTATCTGATTCATTCGAGGACTTATACTCATAATAAATTCTGTATTTTAACAACACCAGGTTGAACAATAGATTCTGACTTCAGGAGCCATAAAAGAAAATTGTCATAAAATTATAGTCTATTTGACATACAAATTGAACATCAACCATGAATTTATTGGTTACAACCAAAAGCATAAAGTATGCAAATAAATCTCCAAAAATAAAAATAAAAATTATGACCAATAGGCCAATGAGATAATCATTCACTTTAAAAATGAAATTATAGACACTTTGAATATCAAAACAAATTAATATCAAGATTAATATAGTCACTACAAGGACTAATAATAAGGTTAACAAGATGGGTATGCACCCTATGATCTTTAGTGCTCTGACATGTTCCAACTATTAGTGAAACGATTTCAAATTTTAGAGATTTACCATGAGGAAAAATCAAAATTGTTAAGTATTCATAAAAAATGCAGCAATTCCTCGTTTTATTTATATTTTCAATTGTTATCATAGAGGTATTTCACCTTTTTAAGATTGATATAGATAAAACGCTTCTTTAAAAAAAATAAAGTTATTATCGTTAAAAAATCCAATTTGTGGTAGACGACTGGTTTCTTGTAAGGAATAGAAATCAATGGTTTATTATTAGATAAAACCACATTTGAAGGTGTTTCTTGTAAACCTATAATCTGTGTCATTCATTTTCAATTGGCAAAAATTACCGAGTTCAAGATTTGTTGTTATTAGAGAATAGAAATCAAAACCGTTGTTATGTAAAAACCGACAAAAATTAATGTTGCCTCGTATTTTCAAGGACAACTCAAACTTTGTAGATAACCATGATATTGGTTAAAGATATCAATGGTTCACTATATATTAGTGAAAACCCATATTGGCAAAAGTATAAAAATATATCAATTTATTTTCTCACATCTTATAAGTACGATGGAGAAAAACCAATATTAATTGGTTTTTATGATTTATCAAAACCGATCGATAAAATTGTCGTATAATTTCACGCTAAATGGAAAACAAATAAATTATTATAAATGTAACCAAAGAAAAAGGTTAAGAAAGAAATATACTTACCTCACGTGACTTGGGTTACAACCAAGTGATATGTATATATATATATATATATTCTTAAAATCAATTTGAGTGTATATGAGTTACAATAAAAGAATACAGTATTTGTTGATTTCATCATCCGTACTAGATAAATAACTAAAAAAAATCTATAAGATCTACTAATTTACGGATGATGTAGTATAATATGAGTTTGGACATGTGAACGACAGTGGAAAAAGAATCACGTCTCTGTCAATGTTGTATGTTCTCGTATGATGTAACTATATATCAAAAAATAAAAAAGATCACCGAGAGAAGCTAACAAGCATACATAAGTATCAGTTTTGCTTATACTCGTATAAAATTTAACCTAATAAAAAAGGTTTTAGTTTGTTTAAAACAAGGACAAACGATCGATTGTGTTTTAAGAAAACAAAAGAAACCGTGAATCGATTGTAATGTATTGCTCAGTGATTAGAACTACGTGTTGATGACGTGTTGTAAACTAAAGAGAGCAAAAAAATAAAAAAGAAAAAGAAAAGAAGAAGAAGAAGAATTCTATTGGGATATCACATTATAAAGGAAATGCTCTCTATTTATAGGAGAAGAAGATGAGCGTTTACAATAAAATTAAGAGCCTTGTACCCATTACTACTAATGGTGGTGGTTACAAAGTAATGGGTGAAATAAAGAGGTGAAGAGGAGATGAAGAGATGATAGTGTAAGTGTGGTGTGAGTCCACCAAATATTTATTTCATAACAATTTTTAAAATAATCTTAAAATGATCTTTTTACTGTGAATTATGTATTAAGTAGAGGTTTTATTTATTTTTATGATAAAAAAATATATTAGATTAAGAGGTATATAAAAAGTCAAGTGAGGACTTACATAGCTAAAAATTAAATAAGCGGTAAAAAATAGAAATGATATTCTCCACTCTTTTCTCCTCCCTGGTGATGTGTTTGCATATGTAGCAAGCTGATTTGGGGTAAATTTTTCTCCCTCATTTGTGATGATTTTAGTTTCTTTTATGTTACTTCTCTTTGTTTCCTTTTTCCACTTGTTTTCTTCTTTATCTCTTCATCTTTGTTGGTGAATGGTGATTACATTGATAATCAAACTTCAGCCAAAAATATGAAATTTCTTCACTACATCAGATAATCTCACCTCTATTGCCACTACCAGATTAAAATCACCTCCACCAAAATTGCATTTTAGGCTTACTAGCAATACAACTAACACAAGTTCCAACATCAAAATCAAATTATTGATCAAATTGCACATGACCCCTTGTTTAAAAAGCAATACCGTTGTGAACTAATGAATGATCTTAAACATATTCCATATATTGATTTTAATTTTTCATCATTAGATGAATGTGCATCATATTTATTGTCTTGTTATCTTGTTTAGTTAAATCCCTAAATCTCTGATCATATCAATAAAGTAGACCTGGAAAAATTATGTTTTCCAATGGATTAATCTACTATTTAGGTGTTTAAATCTACTACTACTTCTTCTTTCTTTTTTTTCCTTTTTTAAGATGAAGTAGAGGTTGGAAAACTCCGTTTCCCAGTTAGCAAAAATTCAAAGTCTTCACATTCAAAACAAGATCATGATTTCATTTAACAAGATTTTGAAGTTCTTCCTTTGATGTTTGGGAATTAACTAGCAATCATACAGGAAAAAAAAACTAACATAAGCTGAGAAAGAAAAAAAAAAGATGATAAAGAAAAAAAAAAAAAAGAGAGATAAAAAAATCCATATGAATTTTGGTCTGGATTATCTCTTTTTGTGCGTGACGTGTTTTCTTAGTTTTAATAATTTGATGCCACAAGAAAGACACCTCATCAGGGAGGAGAATAGCATGGCCGACAAAAGATGGCTTCCCAATCGAATAATAAGCTTAAGAAATTGATATGAAGTTTTATGTCACACAGATGAGGATAATAGTCCTGGGTGGAGCAAACATCTAGCCTAGATTTACAAAATAAGGTGGAAGGCCACTTCACTCATCGTTTGACAGCTAATTGGTTTGGAGTTGGATATCCACAATTCTAGTATGGTATCAGAAATAGGTTTGTATGAGAGTAAAGCCTAATGGCTACCCATACAAAGGATCCACGTGATAGAGGATGGAAAATACCATATACGTGGAGGGGGCTTGATGAGGATAATAGTACCACATGGACCAAACATCTAGCTTAATTCACCATGTAAGGTGGATGCTCACAATGCTAGCTAGTAATACTGAAGTTTATGGACCTAAATAATTAACCTTGAAAACCGGCTTGCAAGGTTAGGATTGCTCAATTCTTATTAATTTGAGGATCTTAAGATGCCCATATAGAGTTAGACTATTATAAGTACACCCATTCATGTGTAGCCTCGTTGGGTCTAAACACGTGGATATTTAATCAGGTGACGTAGAATAGGTGTGGACATATATCAGACTTATCACACTGTTTTGATACCATATTAAAGTCCATGGTCCTAGCTAACCTTAAAAAACGGCTTGCAAGGTTAGGGTTGCACAAGGCTTATTAACTGCAAGATCTTAAGTTTCCCATACAATATGAGAATATCTTCAACACCTAGTGATGTACAAATTTACTTTTTTTTTCTTGTTGCTGGTTCCAGCATCAGTGTGAACACCATTGTGCAGCACAACATTCTCATATACCTCTTCTACAAATACATGCTCGAAAATCACATCAACTACAAGATCGACAATGAGATCACCTACATGATTGACTGTAAGATCAACTAAAGGGTTGACATCTCATATATTGTCATTAGCAGTGTTATCCTTATGTGTTTTATGTGCTTCTATTACTAGGATTTCTTCACGAAAACCTCATATTGTATACGCCAATACCATTTATGAGCAAATGAATTGAAATTACTTGAAGTGACTGTAATCTATTTCCAATCTTATAGAATTTACAAGTGCATGAGAATGGCGTATTCCCACCACCATTACTATGAGCAAACTATATGAAGGATCTTACACCTTGTATGTAAGGGGTAGACTTACAAGCGCAATCCATTCACGCATTATCAACCTTAGATGACATTTGACCCCTACAATGGTTTCCTAAATAAGATATAACATCCATATAAAAAAATGTTGAAGCTAAGTCAAGCATTGAGTTCAAGTTTGAATTCTTAATCAAATCTAAGTTTTAAGTTTTTCAATATTTTCATACTCACTGAATATAAATAAACACCCAAAATAAAAACTAACATAATACCCAATCTCACAATACAATTGGTTGTAAGTTAAATCAAAATAATCTCTCAATAACTAGCCAGATCTATCAAAAACCCAAAGCTCATAACAGTGCAGCAAAAATACCTGAATCAAAAAGATAAAATCAGAACTTCGTGTGCTAGAGAAACTAAAAGAAGAAACGATACAAATTTTATCACGATTACCAGAGGATGAAAATCAGTTATTCCAACTGTAATAGTACAGTTGAATGCCATTAGAAGTAACTGATGTGTGTCGTAGGTGCAATCAAATTAGTGATCTTATCCACTCAATTAAAGAATAATATAATAGAAGTCAAGTTCGTTCCCAAGAGGAGCAGGGTGTTTAAGTTGTTTAATGTCACAAAAGAGGGGTTTGTTTTAGTATTTTAGCAAAGTAAATAAGAAAGCAATTAAAAAGTAAAGTTTTAAGAAATGAAGAGAGATATGATCGAGGAATCCTTCTTCGTTACTAGACAATCATTGGATTAGTATATTCATCTACTCATTGTTAATCATAGATTATCACCAACGTAGAATAACAGCTAGATCAGTGTTATCCTCGAAATCCTTTATATCATTGGATACGGAAGTTCTTGCCTACCATATTATATTCGTCAAAACCACCTAGTAGTAGATCACTCAGGGTGTAATTTGGTCGAGTGCTTTATATTTTGTGAATTTATAGGTTAATCCTAGAAGTTAGACTCTTAGATCAAGGTCCACTTACTAGTGTTGTTCATACACACAATTGCTACACATAATCTCTCTACAAGGTTTCGTGTTCTCTACTTGTGTACGAGTCAATGGACTATTACTTATCTCACAACTCAATACTAGCATTAGATTAAATTAACAAATCAATTTAGTTGGCCACCTAAACGATCTATCAATCAATCATAAAAATTCTTTGTAGTATAAACAAACGATAATCATATGAAGAAACTCTCACTATTTTCCTAGTTCTACGACTAGCTTCTTATGTTTCCTAGCCATAAGTGGATCTGGATTTCCACTCTAAAAGTGTACTTTTCAGCTCTAACTTCTCAGTTTCACTCTAGAATAAACCTTTTCTCTTTTAGCTCCTTTCAACACCATTTCCATTGATTTTCGGATGATTCACCTAAATAAATAAAATAGAAAACAAAGTAATAACAAGATAATATGCAAGAATGATAGCTAGAACTAGTATGGAATTAACACTTTAAACATGTAAATTATGCACTTATCAAATTCTCCCACAATTAGTTTTTGCTAGTCCCCGAGCAAAATACTATCTAAATTAACCTAAACTAAATACAACAGCCCCATTTCGTCGAGGAGATGGTTACACTTAGTGTGTGTAACAAACCTTTAAACCCTAGGTTTCCCTAGTGGACGAGTTAAATTATTGTGAGGGTTTACAAGAGATATACCTACAAAACCTAGTCCAACTTCAAAGTCACAAACATCCAAAGAGCTACGAGGACATAAAGTTTATGCACACTAATAATAAGAAGTTAGAAATACCAAAGAACATTATTCTCATGCTTAACTCTTGAGTATGGAGAAAACCACCATATGAAAGAATCCAGGTTCGAGTTCGAATTCTTCCTCAGTAGTAGGGTTTTATGAACTTACACTCAAAAGATGCACTTTATGGTTTTCATGTGTGCAGGCAGGAATGAAGATAGAAATCATGCACATGTTGAATGGTGGGAAGGAAAGGTAACCTTATGATTTATATGAAGATGTTATCCCATAGAACGTAGGACAAAAAAGAACCCTTTTTTATGATGATCTCTAAGAAAGGAAATCAACCACTATATGAGGATGAGAATGCTTAATTACCTTCTCACCAAATCGGCAATCATCACCACTCTCACAACATCGAATAGAAACGTCTTCAGTCTTCAACTGTAACTCTTCTTCTCAATTCCTTATTGTTTGAAACTGCTTAATAGATTTTTTATTTCCCACGACCTTATTGAATGAATAAAAAAAAATATACACTAAAACAATGATTAACATTATTTATTTTTTTCCTCTTTTTTTTCCGACTTTTTTTTTAACTCAAAATACAAACTGAAAAACGAAATGAAACTACTATGGTCGTGGAATAAGGACTTTACCACTTGATTCTTCACAACTTGTATTGCCTCACTATCATGAACTTCACTAACTCACTACTTTTGATTTATTTTACTCTTGTACATAATTTTTCAACATGTATATATAATTCTGCTCATTGTATTTTTGCTTTACTTGAATATGAAATTTGCACTTTCTTGTACCGTTGCTTATAAACCTTGAACATCTTCAATTGTCCTTCAAATTTGTAATGCTCGGCTTATTAACAATGATATGTTTCTGTGGACCTGTTGTTGTCGAGAGAATGATGCCAACTGCAAACAAGACTACAAGATATAGTTAGCAATTCTGATGGCACCTTCATGATTGATGGAATTAGCACTCAAGAGATCAAAAAGTAGCGCTGAATTTGGTGCGAAGTTGGGTAACTCATCATTCTACCCGGAGTTTGCACAGATGAAACACTCTAAACGGACAATTTAGAAAGGTATAAAAAATTGAAGTTTTGGTGCCTCACTCATGGGTATTGAATGATCATCTTATCTAATACTACGTTCTCTACCGACGGTTTAAGTCCAATTTTGTCATCTCTAACCTCTCAACAACAAAGCAACCCAAATGTAGTTCTCTAATACTTCTAAGTACAATTATTTCGGTAAGAAATCCGTATGTAGACGTAGCTAGAAGTATACAGAGTGACTTTAAATTCTCTACAAGTTGGAGGTTTTCATGCAAATATGTACAAAAAGTTTAAAAATTCTACATACAAAAGCAAATACTAAAAATCTATATGCTTAACCACTCCCCCACACTTAAACTTTACATTGTCCTCAATGTAAATTGATTCCTCCAATTTAAAATCAAGATGTAAAATTCATAATATGAAATGCAAAACTAAAAAAAATCAAAAGATAAATATAGAAATACAAAACCAATGGGTTGCCTCCCATTCAGCGTTTGGTTTAAAGTCGTCAGCCTGACTCTTTACTCACCTATATTACTCCTCCAAGGGAGTAAATCTTGAAACTCAAGCACATCTACATCCACATAAGCGATGTTTTCGTAGTATGACTTTAATCTATGGCCATTGACCTTGGAAACTGTCCCATCTCGGATACTAGTAATATCAACTACACCTTAAGGAAAAACATTAGTAACAACAAATGGTCCCACCCATCGGGACCTTAGCTTGCTAGGAAATAATTTAAGGAGGGAATTAAATAAAAGGACTTTTATACCACAACAAAATTCTTTCGAGAAATCATCTTGTCGTGAAATAGCTTAGTCTTCTCTTTGTATATACGAGATCTATTGTTATGCATCATTACGTATCTCATTTAGCCCATTAAGTTGCAGTTTCCTTTGTTTCCCCGTTTTACCATACTTCATGCTGCACATCTTTACCGCCCATAAAGCCTTATGTTCAAGTTCAACGGGAGATGACAAGTTTTTCCATAGACCAACCAATATGAAGACATGCCAATCAGTGTCTTGTATGTCGTCCTATACGCCCATAACGCATCGTTAAGCCTTAAACTCTAATCTTTCCCTGTAGTATTGACGGTTTTCTCAAGAATAGACTAAATCTCATGATTAGAAATTTCAGTTTATTCACTAGTTTGTGGATGATAAGGCGTACCAATATTGTGCGTAATATTGTACTTCTTGAGAAGAGAGTGGAAGGATTTATAAAAATATGATCCTCCATCACTGATAACCACACGTGGTGGGCCATGTCTAGTGAAAATATTTTCCTTCACAAACTCATAAACAACTTGAGAATCATTAGTAGAGGTGGCTTTAGCTTCCACCCATTTTAAAACATAATCTACAACAAGAAGTACATAAAACTTTCCATACGGATTAACAAAAGGGCCCATAAAATCAATTCCCCACACATCAAATATTTATATAACAAGAATTGGTGTGAGTGGCATTTAATTTCGAGCACCTAGATTGCTCGTTCGTTGACATTTATCATAAGACTTGTAAAAAACATATGCATCCTCAAATAGGGTGGCCAATAAAATCCACTCTCAATAACTTTGAGAGTGGTACGTTTAGAACCAAAGTGACCATTACAAGCATAAGAATGACAAAAAGATAGAATGAAATGAAATCCAGAGTCAAGTACGCACTTGTGAATAATCTGATCATCACAATATTTCCACAAGTATGGCTCATCCCATAAATAATGCTTGGCTATCTTCTTAAGCTTAAGCTTTTGAGAATTAGACATTAGGTACCTGTCTCGTAACCAAGTAGTTCACTATATCAGCGTACCAAGGTGTTGAATCTTCTATTGAGAAAAGTTGTTCGTCCGGAAAACGATCATGTAAGGGAGGGTCCTCTTCATAAATAACAAGTCTAGTAATATGATATGCAACTGTATTCTCAACACCTTTCTTGTCTCTAATTTCAATATCAAATTTTTGCAACAACAGAATCCACCGTATTAGCCTTGGCTTCGCTTCTTTCTACTTGAGTAGGTACCTAAGTGTTGCATGATCATAACAAACAACAACCTTGGTTCCCACCAAATAAGATATGAATTTTTATAGTGTAAAAACTATAGCCAACAACTCTTTCTCCCTGGGATAATAATTTTTTTGTGCATCGTTTAGGGTCCTAGATGCATAGTAAATCACGTGGGACAATTTTTCCATCCTTTGACCCAAAACACCTCCAACTGCATAGTTACTCACATCATACATAAACTCAAAAGGTAAACTCCAATCAGGTGACTTGATAATTGGTGCAGTTGTTAAACATTCTTTCAATCTGTCAAAAGCATCATTGCATTCCTGGTCGAAGTTAAAAGTAAGCTTTTTTTGCAACAATTTGCACACCGGCATTGAGATTTTGAAGAAATCTTTGATAAACCTCCTGTAAAAACATGCATGAAAAAGAAACGAGCGAATCACCCTCACCGAAGTGGGGTATTGTAGGTTTCTTATTAGGTCTATCTTTGCTTTGTCTACTTCAATCCCTCGAGAGGACAAAATGTGACCGGGCACTATGTCATGGTTTACCATAAAGTGACATTTCTCCCAATTTAGAACAAGGTTAGTGTTTATGCATCTTTTAAGAACAAGTTCAATATTTTCTAAGCAAATATCAAATGAATCGCCATAAACACTAAAGTCATCCATAAATACCTCAATGATGTGTTCCACATAATCAAAAAATATATTAACCATACATCTATGAAAAGTGGTAGGCGCATTGCAAAGACCAAACGACGTCCTTCTATATATGAACGTACCAAAATGATAAGTAAAAGTAGTCTTCTCTTGATCCTCCGGTGCAATAACAATATGATTGTAACCCAAATAACCATCCAAAAAGCAATAATGTGAATGTCCCGACAACCTCTCTAACATCTGATCAATGAAAGGCAAAGGAAAGTAATCCTTCCGGGTAGCAAAATTAAGCTTTCTGTAGTCTATGCATACTCTCCATCCTGTTTGAACTCATATAGGGACAAGTTTATCATCTTGATTTCTGAAAATGGTAACACCTGACTGCTTAGGTACCACATGTACCAGAGTAACCCACTTGCTGTCAGAAATTAGGTAAATCATCCCCACACTTTGCAATTTGAGGATTTCTTTCTTCACGACCTCCATCATTGGGAGGGTTAAGCCTACGTTGAGAATCACGTACTGGCTTTGTATTTTCTTCTATTAGGATTATATACATGCACATGGATGGACTAATGCCTTTGATGTCAGCAATCGTCCAACCACTGGCCGTTTTGTGCTCTTTCAGAACCCTAAGCAGACGTTCTTCTTGTATGGCAGTGAGGTTCTTTGCAATGATCACTGGAAGTTCTTCTTTATCACCCAAGTAAGCGTACTTTAAGTTATCGGGAAGAGGATTCAATTCTAGTTTAGGTGCCTGCATAATAGAACGTAAAGGAACCTCGTTAGTTACGGGTAAGGAAGTATAAGAAATATTACCCGTTTGAGCTTCTTGTAATGCCGTCAAGGCACCATACATATCCACTAGCTCTTTGGCTAATTAAACATCCAAATTCGGTTTCCCATGAACGTCCAATTAAATGTTATTACGTAACACAACTCCAAGTTCATCTTCATTGTTCAAATCAAACATTTGTTGTGCTAGCGAACCAATAACATCGATAGAGAAAGCAGAGTGAACATCACTAGGATAACACATGGATTCAAATATATTGAAGCGAATAATATCCTTACCAAATTCCATAGTGAGTGTACCACTATCAACATCAATCTTCGACTTTGCAGTTTTTATAAACGGTTTCCCAAGTAATAACGAAGTAGAAGAACTATTTTCTCCATTCTGCATATCCACAATATAAAAATCAACCGGAATGATTAACTCATTCACTTGAACTAACACATCCTTCACGAGTCCCTTAGGATATATATTGGAATTTTTTGCTAATTGAATGGTAATCCCTGTCTTTTTTAAAGGTCAAAGATTCAAAGAATCATAAATATCGGCTGGCATAACACTTATGGAAGCTCCCAAATCAAACAAATCACGCTCAAATCGCCGATCACCAATGGTAATGGGCACTGTGAAACCACCAATATCTTTACACTTTGTAGGCATTTTCTTCAGTAACATAGGTGAAGCACTGTCTCCCACCTGAGTCATCTCATTAGCAATCAACCTATCCTTCCTTGTACATAAATCCTTCATAACCTTGGCGTATCTAGGTACAGTTCTGATGGCCTCAATAATTGGAATGTTGATTTGTATCTTGCTGAAAATATCCATGATCTCCTTGTCTTGAGATTGCTTTTTGGACTTGGCAAAACGACTAGGAAAAGGTGGTGGAATAGAAAAAGTAGGTACCGGATCCTTAGGTTGGACGGTTGAGGTTGGATTTTCCTTTGGTACGGTTTCCACCTCTACCTCCCTTTCTACGTCGCCACTACTTTCTTCTTGCTGATTTGAATCTTGTATTTACCTTCCACTCCTTAGAGTTACAACATTGACGTGCTCTCTTGGGTTCACAAAAGGTTGTGATGACAACTTTGTCGAAACTTGTGCTTTCATTTGATTCATGTCTGTAACCAACTGTCCCATTTGAGTTTGCAAGTAACCATATCTTGCTTTTGCAGAATTGCATCCTGACGTTGAGCATTTACATCTTGCTTCTGCATCATAACCTTCATCATCTCTTTTAAATTGGAATTCCGAGTTTGTTGTGGAGGTTGAGGTTGAGATTGGAATGATGGTTATTGAAAACCACCTTTTCGCCCATAAGCTGGCATCGGGGCTGCAGCTTTCTTGTTTGCATAACTGAAATTTGGATGATCTTTTCAACCCGGATTTGTAGGTATTAGAGTAGGGATCATATCTTGGCCTCGGATTAGGGAATAAAGCATTAACCTCGGCCTCCTCTTCATATGAAGAAGAAATTACAGACGTTATACGGTGAATTACCTTTTCAATGGTACTTAACCATTGTTCTGTATGTGAAGAATCTCTTATCTCGCTAACTCTTATGAAATTTGAGTCATGTTTGGTATAGAATTGTTGTGCATTCGAAGCCATACTCTCAATCAAACTAGTCGCCTGCGAGTTCTTTTCAGTAAGTATACCTCTTGCAGCTGCATCAATCAAGTTCCTCTGTTCCGGAAGTAATCCTTCACAGAAGTATTGAATGATGAGCGTTGAGGATATGTTGTGGTGTAGGCAGCTTTCTAACAACCTTTTGTACCTCTCCCAGTATTCATAAAGAGACTCCCCAGTGATCTGCAGAATGCTACTAATCACTTTATGAATAGATGTTGCCTTGGAAGCAGAAAATACTTCTCTAGAAATAGATTTTTTATTTGTCTATGTTGTAATAATCCCTGGAGGAAAGTAATACAACTATTCTTCTGCTAAGTTTGTCAACGAGAATGGAAAGGCTTGCAGCATAGCCGTTTCATTGTCTTCGGTTCCATGCCTAAGACTCGTCATCGTATTCTGAATGTTGAAGGTGATGATTTGGATTTTCACCTGCATGTCCCTTGAACTTAGGTAGATGATGAATCATATTCAACTTCATCTCCACTAGTGCAGCTATGTTGATGCACAGTGGTTTCAAATATAAACATGGAGATGTCAACTCTGATAACTTCTTCTCTGGAGGTTGAGGACCACCCATCTCTTTTAGAGGCGAATCTTATAGCAAAAATTGAGGTTCTTGTAGCATTGTCCCCTTGTGAGTTTTAATTCCGCACCTTGGGTAATCCCCAATGTTTGGGTGCCAAAGATTAAGTACCTGATACCAAAAAAATCTAGAAAACGCAGTTAAAATCTAAAATAATAATAATAATAAGTAACAACTAAAACTAACTGCTCTCGGAAGCGGCGCCAAAATTTGATGCGTGTCGTAAGTGCAATCAAATTAGTGATCCTATTTCCACTCAATTAAAGAATAATACAATAGAAGTCAAGTTCATTCCCACGAGGAGCAAGGTGTTTAAATTGTTTAATCTCACAAAATGGGAGTTTGTTTTAGGATTTTAGCAAAATAAATAAGAAAACAATTAAAAATAAAGTTGTAAGCAATGGAGAGAGATATAATCGAGGAATCCTTTTTCTTAATGTATTGGGAGTCTCCTTATATAGTACTCATGATATCTAGGGCTTAAAATCCTTCGGGGATCGGGTTTTCTCCTTTTTAGAAGTCCAAATCGCACCAATCGCTTTTAGTTACGGTTGGGAACTGTCCCACGACCTAGCCGTAACCAAAACCTCAATTTTCGGGTGATTTTTCAGGGTTACTTACGGCTAGGTCGTGCTTGCATTCCTGGCCGTAACTAAACATGAGTTTTCACTTTTCTTTCTTCACCGTTTTGGCCATAACTCCTTCATCCGACGTCCGATTGACCTCATTATTTTTGAGTTGGCTTTGTATCTTTGTCCTCGACAAGAATTTGTTTTCATAATATTCGTATCTCTTCATTATATTTTACGGTTAGCTTGGATGGCCTAAACCTAACCGTAAGTGAGCCTGGAATTCCTTTTTCAAGACTTCAACTTGTCTACGACTAGGTTGAGATGATTTCCTAACCGTAAATCTGACGAAACTTTCATTAATTTCCTAGTTCACGTCTAGCTTCTTATGTTTTCCTAGCCATAAGTGGATCTGGATTTTCACTCAAATGTGTACTTTTCAGCTCTAACTTCTCAGTTTCACTCCAGAATAACCCTTTTCTCTTCTTAGCTCCTTTCAACACCATTTCCATGGATTTTCGGATGATTTTACCTAAGAAAATAAATAAAATAGAAAACAAAGTAATAACAAGATAACATGCAAGAATTATAGCTAGAACGAATATGAAATTAACACTTTAAACATGTAAATTATGCAATTGTCACTAACATCAGAACAAAAAACACTACAACCAAAACATAAATAATCGATCTAACAAATTTCAAATAAATTATTGAATTAATTGTGGTAGATAGCCTTATAGTGCAAACGGGTTTGGGTGAGAATTGATTGTAATATACTAAAATAGAGTAAAGTTTATTGTATTGTCGAAAGAGATTCATACATATTGAAAAGGGGAAGAAATCCTGCTATAATGAAAATAGGGGTGAAAATATCGACCATGTTTTAATCTAATTTAAATATTGGATAAAAAAAAAAATCTAGTTGTTGCCAGACACACTCACGAGTAGCACATGTGCTTTCATATACTACTGCAATTTGCAACGATCTGCAGCTTGCAAATTTAACAACTACAATAAGCCATTACTAAAATATTTCAATAACCACTTTTTGTTGTGAATTCTCAACTCATACTGTTAGGAAATAAAATAGAAGCGACACGTGTAAGACGATTAAGAAAGAAACAGTGAAATTAAGAAGGACGAGAAGTACACAATCAAAGCCATATTAAAGTAGCGGAACGGGACAGAAGTGACAGGCTGAGTAAATCTCTGCACGATTGACACGTACGATCGGGAAAGTAATATCACACTGATCGAAACAGACAGCATTAAATACATATAGAACGGGAAAGGAAGAATAATGATGAGCATGGAGCGGGAAAGTAAGGTAATAATTACTTTACTGACACATATGTTCGGGACGAAGTTGATATTCAAGGAGTGAAGAGCATGTGTAAACCATGCAACGAACGCACCAAAGATTTCAGGGAATGAAGAGCACGTGTAAACCATGTAAGGAGCGCACCAAAGAGAAAACATGACCTGTCAATCTTATAAGCATCCCGATCGCTAATATAATAAGAAGAACGATAGTTGGTATCGGGACAAATGGGACCCGCTACTATAACTATAAATAGAAGAGAGCATTCAACGAAGAAGGGGTCGGAAAATTAAGGAGAGAAAGAGAGGAATGAAGATTAAGAAGAGCAGAAGAAAAAAGATTATTAGGTATGTACTGTGGATGATTAAATCCAAAAGATAGGACATTCATGATAAAATTTCTTGCTTTTAATAGAAGATGTATTTGGAATTGTAGTTTTGATCAGATTTATGATCTGTAAATGGTTGGATTGTTAAAATGTTTATCAAACCATTATTCTTAAAGATTATTCTATGTATCAGCTCATTTATTAAAATCTTATGTTGATTATACAATCTTTAAATCTTTGGTTGTTAATGCCAATGGGAAAATTGACATAAACACCTACATTGTCGTTGTTAATTTTAGTTACTAAAAATGCATTATTGAACCTGTAACCTCCAGGTGATGAATAGTGTCGTAGGGACAAATATTTGACTAACCTAAAAGGTCATCCATTATATAAGGAAAGTGACTTTTAAGGTTAGGCAAGGGATCTCTCAAGAGCCCTTCTACCCATATTCACTTCTCTTGTAATCTTCATACTAAATGAAACGCCTCAACTCTTTGGATGTATATATCGTTAATAGGAGAACCACGTAAATATTTCTCTCGACATCTTTTTCTCTATGTTTGCTTTGTGTTTATGTCAACTTTTACACTTGCGGTGTTACCTAGACTTTCCTAGCAACTACAGTTATTATTTTAGGATTGATGGTGATATGAGTCGAGTAAAATATATATGCACAATGGATGATTCCTTGATCATTTTCTTCTTATTTTTAGAATATATTCTCTTTGTTATTTACTTTTATTATTTATGTGCATTTCTATTCAAAACTCCACTATTTGGTATGTATAAAAGCTAAGCACATTATTTCATACTTATTATTGTTCTGCTACTTTTATCTTATTATGAAGTTGAGGATTAGAGTTAACGACCCACATGTTCAACCCTTTTCAAAAACTTCTTTTTTGTTTTTTGGAAGTTGCTCGTTTACTGAAAGAATTGCTTAGTTTCTAAAGACCATTCAATTTAAATACTTATATTTACATAAAATTATTTTTTTAGCTAAATGTGGAGCTACTAACATATCACAATGATGAGATCAACAACCCACTTTTATTCGGTTTAATTACTTTATTTATATTTTATTTTATTTTTCTTTAGTCTTGGTTGATTTGTTTTTCTTTTATCAATAAAACAAGTAAGAAATTTGTTTTATGTACCGAGTCTGATGTAATTATTTTTATAGTTAGTCATTTACAGCTAGAGATGATGACTGTGAAAAAATTGGTGTTGGTTATTTTCGACGGGTACTTCGTTTACCAACTAGGGATGACAAACTCTAAGAACTGTTGCACTCAGAAAAATTTAGGCTTCTCTTGTAGGAAGTCATTGAAGAAGAGATAAAATTCTTATCCTTCGCCTTCTACCGCTCTCGAAGTAGAGTGCTCCACTGCATCTCCAACAGGCAGCTGACACCAGAATCAAGAAGAAGTTGAGTATATCGCATAACCAGGCAGTCTTATATCACCGACAGGCTAGAAAAGCTCCTAATCACGGACAACATGTTTCTATGTAAGTTATGTAAGCTAAGTGTGGAAAAACCGACAAAGGCTCCTAATCACATAGCAGATATCATTCTTTTACATTCTTTAACTCTTACAACGTGTTTGGTTGGAGGGAATGAAATCAGTTTCCTGAAAATACTATTCCATTCTCATGTTTAGTAAATAGGAATAGAGGGTGGTTAGGAATATGATTCCCAAAAAATAAGAGAATTTAAAATCCATAGAGGGTGTAGATTTAAAATTTCCCCTATCAGAAAATAGGATTCCTGAAAATATGATTCTCTTCCCACCAGCATGCCGTTAGATTTCTAGTAAATGAGACTTCCTCTAATATTCCAAGGTATACAAGTTGCGTTTAAATTAATAAATTCCAACATTAAAAAATAAAAAAAAAAACAGCTACATCAGCACACGATAAGAAAATAAAAAAAAAGGATCGCAAATCTCTTTTAACATTGAGAAACGTGTTAGTCGTACAACATTAGTTTAGTTGGATATGTACTGGCTTTAATTGCTGACGGAAGTGCAGTCCTCTCTTACCGTCTTACGGACCAAAACGCCGTCCGTCCGTCCGTCCGTCCTTGAGAAGAATCGATTTTTAGTTTTACTCCCCCTCGTAGCAGTACAGAATCTAACGGATCTGTTTATCAACAAAAAAAACAAAAAAAAAAACAAAAAAAAAAACACTGATTTAGATTGAGATAGACAAATCAAAAATGGAGCTAAAACCAGGTTTATCAGCTCTAGTCACTGGGGGAGGTTCTGGAATTGGTTAGTTAAATTCTTCATTTTCGCCTAATCCACTTAATATTTTCCTATTTATTCATCAGACATGCGTTTCAGCTCATACTCATGAGTCAATTTTAATAAGTGATAAGTAACTGAAACACCTTTTTGTAATTGGATTACAAGCATACACTGTAATACTGCCTCTTTGAACTCATAATTTAACTTGATGATTAGTAGAATGTAAAATGATGGTGTTTTGATGTCTATGGGTCTGAAATCTACGAATTCTTGTTTCTGTGGGTATACAGGTAAGGCACTTAGCATTGCTCTAGGAAAGAAAGGAATTTTTGTTACTGTCATTGATTACTCTGCTGAGAATGCCAAGGAAGTAGCGTCACTTGTCAAAAAAGAATGTGCTAAGTTCCATTCAGGCCTAAAATTTCCTCCGAGTTTGTTTGTTAGATGCGATGTTGCAAATACTGGTAAGTTGGTTGTTACATTCATTTGCCCATGTGTAAATCCTTTTACGTTATGAATGTTAAGTACTGAATTTCCTGTTTCGAGCAGGAGAAATTTCTTCTGCTTTTGGGAAGCATTTGGCAACATATGGGGGGTTGGATATATGTATCAATTGTGCTGGTATAAGTAATCCTATACCGTTTAATATAGACACATCTGATGGTACTGCTTCATGGAGACGAACTATCGATGTAAACCTAGTTGCTATAATCGACTGCACCCGCCTTGCAGTAAGCTCTTATGTGGAAACTTAAATTTGGATTTCTTTGTTTAGGAGTTTGATATTGTGTGTGTAATCTATTACTTTATGATGTATAATACTATAATTTATTGACAGATACAATCCATTCAAGCTGGACGGAAGCCTGGTGTAATTATAAATCTGGGATCTGCCTCAGGTCTTTATCCAATGTATGCTGATCCTATATACTCTGGCACTAAAGGTCAGTTGTTTTCACTTGCACTCAACAGTATTTCTACTTACATGATATACACTCCTGTTTCCTCAACTATTCACATCTGTTGGCTACTTCATTTACTTGTTTGTCCGCATGGGACAGTACTTTTGCAGGTGGGGTTGTTTTGTTTACCAGATCACTTGCTCTGTACAAACGTCAAGGAATCCGTGTGAATGTTCTTTGCCCCGAGGTAATAATTTTTGTTTCTGTAGAGTTTCGGGTTCTGGTCAGAAGGAACTGGTTTACTATATTTATTTACTTATTTGTTTTCACATTTGTGGATGGAAATTCTCGACTAAAACTTGAGCCAGTCTTCTCTTGGGGTTTTCTATTTATCGTTAATCTTGAAGAATTCTTGGATATTTTGTAAAACCAACTCTATTTTAGTTCAGCTTATGTTACTGTATTATTACTTAAATCTCTGGTTATTTGACATGCAGTTTGTAGAAACTGAGATGGGACGAAAGATTGACCCCAAGTTCATTGACTCTATTGGTGGATTCATACCTATGGAAATGGTTGTGCATGGTATGTCACTTTGTAAAAAGTAATCGATTTCCTTGTTTGATGAAGTCTACTTTAACGAAACCTGTTTTCCTTTTGCTTTGGTAAGTGTGAATATTTGCCCATATGATAAAAAATTCAAAAGAATAAGACCGAAAACCGGGTCTTTTGCTGGTACCACACTCTTACAAAATCTCTGGAAATCACCAGAAAGCACAAAAATGAAAGGAACCAGAATTAGTAGAAAGGGAGAATAAAGAAAGACGCTAAGAAACAAAGATATTGATGTTCATATGAAATTTCAGCCTTACTCTCCTATAATTATAGAATGTGTACCTGAAGCTGATTATGTGACTTTTAACTTGATATTCTATTGGTTCTAGGTGCTTTTGAGCTTATTAAAGATGAGACTAAAGCTGGTTCATGTTTATGGATTTCAAAGCGCAGAGGCTTGGAGTATTGGCCCACACCTGCAGAAGAAGCCAAGTATTTGGTACCATCTTCAAGATTCAAAAGGGGATCTTCATACACTGCACCTAACCTACAAATCCCTCAGAGTTATGAGAAATTGTTAGTAGAAATCTAGTGTCGCACTAAAGTTCTTAAGTTATGTCATTTAAAACTGATGTTGTTGGTTAGTTGGGTCATGAGAATTTTCTGATGTACAACTTCCAAATAAAATTTCATTGACACTGTTCTTTGTTGTCCAGAATTGTCCACACTTTGACTCACAATTTCCGAAATGCAACTAAAATTGTTCGTACACAGTTGAAGTTGCCCATCAAACCACACCATGTCCTTATCAAAATCATCTATGCTGGTGTAAATG
This sequence comes from Papaver californicum, assembly GCA_023531435.1. Classification (NCBI taxonomy): domain Eukaryota; kingdom Viridiplantae; phylum Streptophyta; class Magnoliopsida; order Ranunculales; family Papaveraceae; genus Papaver; species Papaver californicum. The sequence goes on along the minus strand of JAJJMC010025396.1, from coordinate 1,674,320 downwards.
CTAGTGATGTAAGTTTTTGAGTTATCACTTAAGGGAATTGATGATAACGTTATTTTGCATTATATCAGGGCACTCTATTCTTTCTAATTAACATGTTTATGTGATTGGCAGGTAAATTACAGCTCGGGCCGCTATTTCAGTAATGACAAAGAGCTGGCATCACGTCTTCCACTTGATTCTGGATTTGAGGTGCTTTGAATCTTAGAAACAGTGTAAATCTGTTTTTTTTTTCTAATAATAGATCAAAAATTTCTAATGCTTCTACTATCCAACTGCCAGTTTTCATGTTTAGGCTTATCTAATCAATAATTTGTGTTTCTTTCTAATCGTCTTTTATGGAAGGGTGTGGGATTAATCGCTGCTGTGGGTGATTCAGTCAATCATTTAAAAATAGGGAGTCCAGTTGCAATTATGACTTTTGGAAGCTATTCAGAATTCACAGAAGTACGTTTTTTTGCAGAAGTTTTCCCTCATTTTAGGTGTTGTTTCCTTTTTCATGTTTGATATATTGTTTTTTTCGAGTTTCAGTTGTAACTTCATACCATTTTGCAACTCTTATTTCTTTTGTGTTTTCGAGTGCAGGTTCCTGCAAAACATGTACTTCCTGTGCCTAGACCAGATCCTGAGGTTGTGGCAATGCTTACTTCTGGACTTACTGCATCAATTGCCTTGGAGAGGGTATGTCACTTATTTTAGTAACAAGTTGTTACTATAATCAATATTAGTATTATAGGTCAAATTAGGTATCATCTACTGCTTCTTTACAATGATTGTGGTAAATATAACTTCTTTTGCAATTTGTAGTCGGCACATATGGAATCTGGAAAGGTGGTTCTTGTTACTGCTGCTGCAGGAGGGACAGGCCAGTTTGCAGTACAGGTCTGTCCCTGATTGAGTTTATCTAACCTGGTCTAATTGGCACCACACTTGTGAAGTTCCTGAAACTCAATTTATGTTTATTGCACTAGTCAAAGAATGTAACCATCTCAAAAATCTACTTGTACAGCTTGCAAAATTAGCTGGAAGTACGGTGGTGGCTACATGTGGCGGTGAGAAAAAGGCTTCACTTTTGAAAGATTTAGGGGTTGATCGTGTCATTGATTACAGAAGTGAAAACATGAAAGCTGTATGGTTATTTCTTATCTTGAACTTCTTTCGTGCTGACCATTTCAGTTGGGATAGTTTGTTCAAAAGTATAAGAACTACTGTTTAGTAAATACACCTTCTCATTATTTCAAATTGTGTTTGTTTTACTTTACTTGTTCTAGGTCCTTAAGAAGGAGTTTCCCAAAGGTGTTGATATCGTCTATGAATCTGTTGGTGGCAAAATGTTTGACCTGTGCTTCAATGCATTGGCGGTCTATGGGCGTCTCGTCGTAATTGGAATGATTTCTCAGGTTAGCTTTCTTAACCATCATCTCATCGATACAAATATTAAAGTAGATATTAACTATTAAGGATTCTTCTCTATGTTATTACTTACAGCTACTTGCAAGTGTCTACAGTATAAGTTATTTCTTTGCTAATGAGCCGATGAAATATTGGTTTTTAGTATCAAGGAGAACATGGATGGCAGCCTTCAAATTATGCTGGACTCTGTGACAAGATACTCGCGAAGAGCCAAACTGTGGTATGTACAGTAGTGAGAAATTAATAATTCCCATTATTGCCAGTTTATGCTTTTCATGATCAGCTATCATAATAATCTCTTATTGTACAGTCGGGGTTTTTCCTAGTTCAGTATAGTCACTTATGGCAACAACATTTGGACAGGCTATTTTATCTTTTCTCCTCAGGGAAGCTTAAGGTACTCAATTTTCTTCTTTTCATATTTTATTAAATCAGACTGTATCCTCTTCGTAGCCATCCTTTCAGATTAATGTTTCTCAATCTGGAGTAGAACAGACTTTCCCTTCAGAAATTTGGTTTGACGTAGATTTCAAATATCAGTAAATTGTTACAAGTGCTTGGCAGGATTATATCAGTATTCCATTTAAAAGTTATTACTTAATTAAGTAGCCTAACTTGCTGATCTCAGAAATTTGGTTTGACGTAGATTTCAAATATCAGTAAATTGTTATAAGTGCTTGGCAGGATTATATCAGTATTCCATTTAAAAGCAATAACTTAATTAAGTAGCCTAACTTGCTGATCTTTGTTTCTTAACAGGTTTCTTTGGACCCAAAAAAGTTTACAGGGGTCAAGTCTGTCGTAGATGCTGTTGAGTATCTCCACTCGGGTAAAAGTGTTGGCAAGGTATACGGGTTTTAAGTATTATAATTATTCTTCCGGCGATTAATCATTGCCTTTTCATTTGCAAGTTATGTTTGTCCTGCATCAGGTTACTCGATAAACCTCACTTTATTGTTACTCAGGTGGTTGTTTGCATTGACCCAAACTTCTCCCAGCAAGTGGCGAAGCTATGAAATCACAATGCTAAACAAATCTCTAGAAAGCCCTGTTCTTTCTCTGAATTTTGAATTTAAAAACCCCAAAATGTTGTGCATATTGGATGTTACCAAGCTCTATTAGTGAAACAGAGTGTGAGATTGAGAGCAATATGTAACTTGTTGTACTAAAATAAAGGCGGGAAAGAATAATAAATCATATCTAAACTGTGTCAGTAAATTTTATAGTCTGTAAGGTTCATTCATCTGTTTCAGCTAATAAAATGGATTTGCTCATATCAATTTTGCTTATGAATGCAAAAGTATCTCGTTTCATGTTTTTATGTATTGTACAATACCAAGCTCCATCAGTGAAACAGACTGTTAGACTGAGAACAAGATGTAGCTTGTTGTACTGAAAATAAAGGCAGGAAAAGAACAATAAATCATGTCTAATTTGTGTGGCAGTAGGTTTTATAATTTGTAAGGTTAGTTCATCTGTTTGCAGCTGATAAAATGGATCTGTTCATATCAATTTTGCTTGTGAATACAAAAAATTCCATGTTTGACTTATTCTCCTTTGTCACCAGATAGAATTGCAGCACTTCTGTATTCATAAATTTCCATTACATTCTGGCTAAAAAGAAAAAATTTAGACGTTCTGGTAAGAAAAACAAAATTCCGAAATGCTGATTTCATCTAGATTGCAAAAAATTACACTGTTTTGATAAAACAAACAGGAAGCAATTTGGTTTGCATCCATAAGCTTACGACGCTAGGCAAAAAATAGAAGAGGATACATCCGTGTAAGTGCCAAAATATTGGGATTTGCTTCGTAGGTTATCAAAAAGTTGACTAAATCACTCCAATGACCCTATCTTAGCTTGCATACCTACTTATAAAATTACCAGGGAGCATTGGCCTCAGCTTCAAAATCCAACTCATGCTTCTCTGCCTTCACTTTCAATGTTTTGATATCTTTGTCAAACATTTTTGATGCATCTTTTAGTTCAAGAAGCTTCATTTCAAGAGTTTTCATTCCTCTTCTACAATCGCTCGTTCAATTATAGCTTTTGTTTACCTTTTCAGATCTACTGCTTGTTCTGATTCAGAGGCCAGTTTCACAAGCTCATAGCAAAAAACCCACATTCATGCCAAGGTGCTCAAATGCTTCCAAACTCTTTCTCCGTATTCCAAACTCATCCCTAGAGGTGCTGCTAACTTGGCTAGATCTAATGGCATCAGCAATGTTGATAGTTTCAGAGATGATGCCTGCAACTAATTTACAATTGAGGCCAGCCATAAGATTTTTATGCAGGAACGAATTCTAACTGCAGCAGAGCTCGTAATATGCAGACCGTACATGTTTGGACATTTCTGAATCTATAATCAAATCATTCACTATTATGGTGGAACCCTCTAGGTTCTTGATATCTTGAAACTCGGTCAACAAGACACTTTGGGTGTTTCCCTACAACAGGTTGTCTCGTCGGCTTCATATCATTGCCCGCCTCGCCTAATCTAAACATCAAACAGCATGGTCTAAGTAACTAAATACCAACAGTTTGAAGTTTGATACAAACTGAACAATCAGAAGGATATACCCAACAAAGATACCTGGAGAACTTTTCTTTGCACAAGCTTCCAGTTGTAGAAGGCCAAGAGCACCATCAACTTCTGCTAAACCAGTTGTCCTTACAATGTAAACCTGTAAAACAGAGGAATTGATTGGGAAGATATGAGGAACATATTGCACTGTCAAATTAAGGAGTGACACATACCCAACAATGTGATGATGACAGAACTAATTTTGAAGAAATCACTGCCTTCTCCATATAGTAGCATCTGTAAATAGATAAATGTGAAGCTAGTTTCAAGGAAAAGCAAAATTGAATGCAGTCAATCCTCAGGATCAGAAATTTCCTTCATAATAAGTCTTCTTGGACAAATGTGAAAACAAATCATGCTAGAACCGATGGTGAAAACATATATGGCAACCTTCCTACTTTCTATTATTGGTACTAGCGGCGATGCTTCTTTCATTCTTGAAACTTAAAGAGTGGAATTGGTCTAATAGCTACAAAATTGGCAGGTGGCACCCAGAGCCAAATGAATCTACATCAATGAATTCTGAGATCACAGCAAAATGCTCAGCCCCTAAGGAAGCTGTAAGGTGGGCAGGAGAAATGGGAATTCAGAAGGTCATAATTCTGACAGGTTTGCAGAATGGAGCATAGACTCTTAAAGGAAAAGCAATTAGTACTGCCTAGCAACATCACCACAAAGTTGTAGATGTCAAATCTTATTTGGTTAATTTTGTTTCTTGGATTGCTTATTTTTATCAAACAAAGTTGTAACATATCCGCTGATCGTATAGCAAAACATGCTACGAATGTAGAAGTACCCAAAGTTTGGTCATGGAAGACAAGTTGTGCAGCACCTTTTCTGAGCGATGAAATCTATTCACGTTATTATAGCAAAAAATAAACAACTAAGGAATGAAAATCCGCCACAATAAAGAAACATTTGATCACCTTAAATTTATTAATCTTGATTAACTGGAAAACCACTGCAGCCCCCTCTACTAGCTTATGAGCAATGGAAAACCCTCTCCATCCACCACTCAGTCCACATTTTCCCGCAAGGTATTTTGCAATGTGCTCTTCCCCTTCTTAATTCAACAAAGTCATTGAAATGTCTTCTTTTGACATATTTTAGCACAGAATTTCGAGTGAAGCCCCTGGTAATAAAAAGCCAGTTAAATATTCAAGACCATAACTTACTACACTCAAATTAAGACATAAATCATTACACGTATAATACAAATGGGAGCAATTACCAGCCAAAATCCCCCTGTAACATGTGACTTAAGCATAAGTTTAACGAAACTTGGGAATGTAGGGTCTAAACTCGACCGAATGTCTTCAGCTCGCTCTTTAGTCAACCACATAGGACTCTTATTTTCAGATCTACAAGACAATAAAAATTGCAGAACACCACATTCATATCAGAAGACCTGTAAAAAAACAACACTTTTTAGCAAAATTAAATTCAAAGATGATTTCTTTTCATTAACCTTACCCTGTTGGCTCCTTCACTGGATCAGCAACAACTACCTGTCCAAAATAGTACATTTTTTGAGAAATGGTATTCATTTTAGGGCCAAGAAAATAAAATAAAAAAAATACAAAAGTTTCAGCAGAATCTTTAAGAGAGAGTTGAAAATTGATGAACCGTAGTTGTTTGAGACTTAGGGTTTGAAGAAGTGATAAAGCTTCGTTGAGAGAACTCAGTTAGAGTCATTCCATCATCATCTTCTTCCTCTGTTTCCACAGCATTTTTTATTCCCATCACATTTTCCTCCATTGCTGACTCTTGGGTGTCCATCTTGGTTGTATTTTGCTTTTTCCGCACAGATTTCTCAATTAGAAATTAGGGTTTTTCTTTGAGACTCTGTGACTGTGAGTGTTATTGGAGACCCAACCGTTTGAAGTTTGAAATGGAACTTGACCGCCAAAAGTTTACTATTTTCAGTAACATGACAACTCATAACTTTTTAAAGGGACAATATTGCCCTCTGTTGTTTTGTTCGAAGTCCTCGGTCACAGTGATAAAAATAACAAAAAGTTAAAAGGGTATTATCAAAAATGATCGTACTTTTAGTCCGGTTCATAGAATGGTCATACTGTTACAAACAGTTGTCAAAATGGTTATACTTCCGTTAGTTTTATGGTTATGTTACATTGGGACCACCACTTAGAATTAATTCAGATCGCCAAATTATCTAATTATTCCTTAAAACCTTATTTTATTTTTTTTAATTACCTATGAATGTTATATATCATTTTCTATATAAAACTTTACACTGTTTACGTGTCTTAAAGGTGTTAGTCCATGGTATTCGGTCCAGGGCTCAATGTGGGCTCCAAAGGGTTCATCGTTATAGATTTAAGGTTTAGACCCATATCATATTGTAAAATAGAAAAAGGGTATTTAAGACCATTTTTTAAAAAATAGTTAAGTTGGATGGAAAAATATCATTTTGTAAACACTAATTAAAGGTATGATTATTTTGTAAAACCAATTAAGTTAGTGTGACCATTTTGTAAAACACCCAAAGTTAAACGATATTAAGTTTTACATTGATTTAGAAATACCCAAAGATTATTTATCTTTCTTAGACCAAGTCATATACAACGGGGCAAAGTGGTTAGTTCGTCCTGTTAAAAACTAGTCGCGCCACTATGAGGAAGTTAGCAAGCAGCCTATATTTTATCGAGCTACAGAGTGTTAGTCGCCACCGACTAATCCTTCTCCACCTATAAATACCTCACTCTCCTTCATGGTTTTTTCACAATGCCCATCACATATTTTTCTCTAAAAGTTTTTTCTAAAAAATTTACTCTAATAAGTTCTTCTGCCACAATTAATTTGTTAAGAAAAAAAGAAACATCAAAGGGAAAATATCAAGCACCCCAAAGAGGAGAGTGGACTGGAATCATAATAAAAACATAAACGCTGGTGTATTTAAGGACGATATATCTAGCCAATAAGAGAGAAATCAATTTACCAAGCTAAGAGGTGGGTGGAGTGAGTTGGGTACGGTATATGGGTGGCTCCTTCATGCAGTTAAAGAAAGAGTCTGAAATTATCATTGGTGGCATTTATACTATTTAAGCCAGAAGAACCATAAGTATCAAATTGTTTAAGTAATATTTGAACGTTGGTGGGAGACTACAAATACGTTATGAATTTCGTTTAATATGATCTTACCCTCCACCGGAACCGTCCCTATTTAGCCACTGCGGTCCTCCAGCAGTGTGGGGTTTTCTACGTGCACCGCTGAGGTCATCCAGCAACAACTTTCTAGGAGATCACCCATCCATGTATTATTCCCGTCCGAGCACGCTTAACTGCAAAGCTTCTTTGCTAACTCTGAAGCCAATTGTGCTTAAAAGACATCGATGTTAGTAAAGGTCAAACCATTACTTATATTACATTCAACGAACCTTACCTGTCGAATCGCGGTACTATAATATCACCACCTTAAACTGGAGAAGTCCTCGACACCGAAATATATATCCTAGATCTTTGACGCTCCCTTCCAATCATGAGACCAGTACATGACCCAAACCATTCAGCGTACTATCTCACCCTCGACAGGTGACCCGTCTATGGCTCTAATACAATTTGCAGTGACCCTACCCTATACGGATAATGTCCCCACTTATCCATTGCTGTCATCCATAAATATGGATTTTCTACGGGCACCGCTGCGGTGATCCAGTAGCAACTTCCTAGGAGGTCATCCACCAATGGATTACTCCCGTCCGAGCACGACTGTAGAGCTTTTTGCCAACTTTAGAGTCAATTATGCTGAAAGGGCCTCGATGTTAGTAAAAGTCAAACCATTACTTATGTTCCATTCCACACACCCTATCTACCGTATCGGGGTATTACATTTCGAATGCGGTAAGTTTGTTTGTTCTCTAATTCAATTTTAAAATTTTTATTTTCGGTTTTATATGCAAACTTTAGTATTTACGAAAATTTAAAATTATGCAAAAATACTATAGATTACTTGAAATTGAACTTTTAAATGTTGTTTATATGAGTTACAATGTTATATATGTACATGTTAACGGGAATACTATGTAAGAGAAATATGGTTCTATTTGACCAAGAGAAGTGGATAGCACAATCAACATAGAAGCAATACTATGTAAGGGAAATATGGTTTTATTTGACCAAGAGAAGTGGATAGCACAATCGACATAGAAGCAACGCCTTGAATTGTATTGTGCTGATAAGGAAGGAAATGATATGCACAGAATTGTGCATCCAGATGGAATAACAGTGTTTGGGTTGAAGAATTTTTTACAATGCTATGCTCAGAGTGTGGAAGAGAATCCAAGTTATAAGGACACGCCGGCCATTATGATGAGCTCAAAATAGTGTTTTTGTTATACGTGTTAGGATCTTTTTCCACATGCTAGATCAATAACAAGTCTTGGTTTTCTTGAAGCTAGTGCTTGAAGATTTATGGTAAGCTTCAACGTACGGTTGGGAGTGTGCACTATTATCGGGACAGTACATAGGCCTCACTGAATGCTCGGATACAAACCAAGTTTGAATTGTTTTGGGGGAATCTTGGAGGTAAAAAATAATTTTTTTACACCATTTAATTGATTATTTTTTAAACATTAATTTACTAACTAATTAACTTTTGACAACATTTTCACAGTATTGGTGGTACATTTACTTCTGTGTTGGTGAACCTGCTCTACACGAACACAATAATGTCTTCCAATTATAGAGGAGTATTGAACTAATAACTAGCTTCCCAATTATATCGATGACGGTCAACACTCTACCCTGACTCATAGGCTTCAACAAGTGAGTAGAACAAGCCAAAAGATTATTACCACGCCATAGATGGATCATTTAGATTTCGAAAACGAAACGACTCAAAGGATGCTACAATTGAGCTTAAGTCGAACGGTATTTTTCAGTGTTCCCTATGGAAAAGGTGTTTGGTACTTCGGCGAAGGACACCTTCTATAGCTACAAGGGAGAACAGTAAAAACAATCAACTCATTTCCAAGAGGGAAGATTTTTTATGAAGATTATGTGGTGCTGTTGCACACTGGTAGTAAATGGGAACATGCTGATGACTTGGTCGTGGAGCCTGATGATAGGAGCGATTATCTTTATTGCTTCGTCACAATTCGCAAGCATTGCTATGGAACCACAAAATGTTTGTAGGATGGATATGCTAGCTTTAGTTAGATTGCCACTTGATACTGATACTCTTCCTTCCCACTCCATCACCAACGCCCGTTGCCTTTGTGTATCCCAGTTGTCAGAGAAGTTCACCTTCTTCGTCATATATACCACCATTTATTGGAGATGTTGATTATTAAACCACAAGAGGAGACTATCATTGTTCCAATTGTATCTCAAGCTCTCAATCGAAATTATCCATATTGGAGGGGGGGGGGGGGATCACAAAAATGTAGGAATATGACTTGCAACAGGTGATCCAAATGATGAACAATATGAATTTTGGAATGCACACAGAATCATCCAGTCGTGTAAGTCAAAGAAATCGTAGAACCTGTCAATAAAAGTACGCCAGAAATCGTGTAAAAAACTCATATGACATTCGGTTCGGTTAGAACCAGCCGATTATGGTGGATCGACAACACACCAACATTTGGTTCTTTTTTTTATAACAATTATCCACTATTTGCTTCTTTATTTAATTTGAAATAACATTAAGATAAAAAAAATCAATACTATGAAAGGTCGTTGAGAAAAAGAAGTAAATCACAAGGGTTGATGGTAAAAAAAATGTAAACCTTTAATCATTGGATAAGATTAATCATATTTATTCCCCTTTTTAACTGGTTTAAACCGATGTTTCGATTCGGTTTCGAAGATAAACCATAACCGAATATGAATTATCAGTTTTTTATAATGTAAAACCATTAATTATTATTAGACTAGTTGTTTTGTTTAGTTCGGTTATAAGGTTAAACGGTACGGTTACGTTTAGTTTCTCGTTTTATTTGTACCATGTACACCCCTAATTATTATGGCTTCATGAGCCCATCCTGATTTTGATATGTGTTACTGATTATTTCATGTGTTATCTGTAGGGGTGATCAACGAATGGGTGGATGCATATTCGGCATCACCCACGTCTAGTCCATTTAAATGGCAGATTTGAGATTTCCACCCACGTCCAGTCCATTACCCGTCGGATTTGACACCCACGGATGAGCAGATGAACGGGCTAGGTGCGGATGGATTTGTGGATTTCAAAAACAAAAGAAGGTAAATGTTTAACCAAAGTAATGTAACTTTAAAACTTAGATTACTAAAATTTAAGTAATTACAATATAGCAAGAGTAACGTAGCATCTTGTTGTATTACCGAAATTCAAGTATTTAATTATAGAGAAGAAGACGTGGATTTCCTGCTCATAAAGAAACAAATTAAAATTTAATGGGGAAAAAAAGAAAAAAAAGAAAAGGGGAGGGAATCATTGAATAGGGAAAGTGGGGGAAAAGGTTCTCTAAAGAGAAAATACTAAGGCTTAATCAATTGGAAACTATATATATTACCTATCAATCCTATAATTATGTTCATATACATATATAATATCAACATTATTTTAGAATCGGGTATCCAACGGATGGATGATGTTTCACCCACGTCCAATCCGTTAGAACTACGGGTTTTAAAAATTCACTTGCATCCAATCCGCTGAGAAACGGATCAAATATCCACATCTAAAATATGGATTGGTTGGGTAAAATCCACGGATTTAGATATTTTACTTACCCTAATTATCTGTTAATACGGTAGCAAACCCCATAAAATTGTAGCAAAGGTTACGATCCAATCAAAGTGTGTGCTATTACGAGTGTTCTGGTTATGTCCAGAATCCATATGGATTGATCTCGCTGTGATTCTTAATTCCAAGTTAACATAGGCTATAACTTGGAGTTTCAAAACCCCATAGGCATAGAATAATTAGTTTGCAGATTAGTAAATGGATTGGTAGGTTTTGTGATGCTATTTTGTGACCTGTATGCTTGCGTATACATTTGTTTATTTAGTAAAAAAAATCAACCACTTCGACAGTGGAAAGAGCTGGTAGAGGAAGGCAATGTCCACTTACACGTAAATAGGTAAGAAGCTTTATATAGGGGCTCCAAGTGGAGGCGAGGTGACCCAATTTTATGTTAAGGGATGTCCTAGGGGTTTGGTTAAATGTCGATTTTACCCTTATGCCAATTAAAACCTAAACACCCTTAACATTATTCATTTTCATAACTTTCAAAAACTAAACCAAACAAAAACCCAACCGTAATCCATCGAAATTCATCGCCGATTCGCAAAATTCTTCGTTGATTAAAGTCAACAATTCGAGATGAAGAAGCATACTAAAGGAGTTAAAGGTAGTAGTGATGGCAATCAACCCTGCTCCTTTCAACCTAATCAAGAGATTCAAGAAGAAATCGATAGTGAAAAGAAAAATCAATCACCGCAAAATCCAACAATGGTGTATCTAAGGTATTGAACAAAACCCATGTTATTCTTAGAACTTCTAATTGATTGATTCGCATATTTGATTGTGTTTTTGGTTTAAAAAAATTGGACACCGTTGATGTTACGGTTGAGTTCGTGTGAAAACCCAACCGTAATATATCATGTTCTTCATATTACGGTTGGGTTTTTTTCAATACCCAACCGTAAATCAAAGGGAAGAAGATGAAGAGTTAAGGATATTACGGTTGGGTTCAAAATTGAACCCAACCGTAAATAATTCGCGTTTTTTTTAAAAATAAAAAATTACGGTTGGGTTTTGAGAAAAACCCAACCGTAACAATAGCGCAAACAAAAATTTTGTTAGAGTCTTACGGTTGGGTTTTTAGAAAAACCCAACAGTAAGAAAAGTGTGCACATCTTTTTACATGTATTTTACGGTTGGGTTTTTGTTAAAACCTAACCGAAAATAGTGGCAATTTTCAACTGGAAAATTACGGTTGGCTTTTGAGAAAAACCCAACCGTAAATAATCCTGTGTAGTCAAATTTTTTCTTAGTTGAAGTTGAATTGCTTGGAAATTATCTAACTTGTATTGCTTGTGTTTTGTAGGAAGAATAAGAGGGGTAACAATTTAACACCAATTTCTCACACTCCAACCCCTCGCCACGGAAAGCATTTAGGGGTTCAGAAGAGAGGCGTGAGTAAGACCCATAATTCATATTTTGAGGTAGGGGTGGTAGTGTTCCTCAAATTGCACAAGAGGAATATAGTTTGTTCCAAGGCTTGGGTGATCTACCAACACCTAGAGGTTCTCTTGTGATTAGAGAACCACCACAAGAGCAACAACACGAGGAAGAGGAAAGGGACAGAGAAAAACATGTCCCTCAAGGCAAATGTAAAGAAATTCCCAAAGAAAAGGCAAAGAAAAGGGTTGCCAAAGAAATTCCCAAAGAAAAGGCCGAACCTCAACTATGACCTAAGAGGAGGAATGAAGGACTTTGGGGTGAGGCCCCAGACAAATCTGCAATATTATTTGGTTATCCCCATTCGTGGGCTGCCAAAGTTGCTGCGACCAAGGTATTAATCTAAACACTTCTCTTGTTCTGTTAAATTTTTGTTTGTTAACTTTTGTAAGTAAAACAAATTTGTTTTTATTCTTTGTAGGATCATACACAGGCGATCAAGAAATTGGTTCGTCAAAGGGCTCAACATTGGCCCTTAACTGATGAATGTACGACCGTACAACTTCTCGTAAATGGTATCGGGTTAGCTCCTGGAATCACCAATTCGATGTGGGAGTATGAAAGTGTCGTCTGCGCATCCTTCAGGGAACGTTATTGGCCTGAAACCGATACGTTTCATCTCCTATTCGGCGAGATGACAATAACGCCGGATGATGTCCAATCAATTCTTGTCCTGGAGGTGGATGGTAAATCAGTGTCTGAGGGTTTTAACAACAACATGTCATGGAGTGATCTTTATGCACTTGTGAAAGATACACTTGGATGGGAGAAGAGCGAAGCCGAATCTGAGTTTAAATTGGTCAGTGGAGATAAACCGGGGATGCCAACGAAGAAAGGTCAAGGTATGAGCAAGAAAATATTGCTTCGTCAACTAAGGGAGAAGTTTGGAGGAACCGCAAAGTTGGAAATGGCTGGGGTCGTCATAGATGACACCAGAGCTATTCGAACAGCCAAAGCATATCTGTTATATATGCTCGGCACCATCTTCTTTGCTGACAACTCGGGCAACAGGGTCAACGTTCACTATCTACAGTGGTTTCAGGGTGATCTCGGGATGACCCATCAGTACTCGTGGGGAACTGCCACCCTGGCTTACCTACTTGCTAACCTTCGAAAAGCTTCGAGAGTTAGGGGAACTGAGATTGTCGGGAATACCGGTCTGCTTTAGGTAATCTATTGTTTGAATTTCAATGTTTAACTTTAATTTATTTTTTTCGCATTATCTTATATTAATATTTATTATCTTCATAGGCATGGGTATATGATCACTTTCCCAGACTGGCTCCTAAAACGAGTGGTGATGGTACTGGACCTACGGGAAAGAAATTCATCTTCACCGGGACCCAGGAAAAATATAAAGAAGTGCTCATAGCAAAGATGAGAACTGAAATTGATGCTTTCACGGTTGAAGATGTTATTTTTGATCCTTATGTGAAGATTAACATAGAGGGTGATGGACATGTTAAGGATTTACGTGAATTGTCGGACGTGGCAGGCTACAACGGCCCTTTGTACCATCCGTTTAGGTACGTGATGTCCAACCCCCGCCGAACTCTCCGCCAATATGGATATGTCCAAACAACGGTGACACACGAAATGTTTAAATTGTGTGTGAATGGGTCGATGATCGAAGGCCCAAACATCGTGCTAAACTACGAGCCAACGCCTTCGGTCGCGGTTTGGAATAACCGCAATGATCCGAAATACCAAGTCCAAAGGAATGAGTTAACTCCATCTCCGGGAACAAAAGAGGCTGCAGAAGATTACTTGGATTGGTATCGCCATTTTGGTCATCCAACTATCATCAACAATGGTCCTGAGACTATGCCAAACAACACAGAAGATGGTTTCTGGAATAAGGCATATTTCAATTTGGTACGTACATTATTATTGTTATTAATGTTTTTAAGATTTATTACTAAACACTCATCCAACTTTTATTTCATATGTGAATAGAAAAAGAAAGCCGTTGCATTGGCGGACTTTATAAATCCATGCCTAAGCACAATTGATGTGAGGACGCCTGACCAACTCCAAGCCAAGATTAGGGAGCTTCATCGTGAAGCCAAGGATGTGCAGCGGACTTTAAAGAGGAGTAGACCAGCTACAAGAGGCGCAACAAGAGATGCGAGTACTACTAGAAGAGAGCCGCAACCATCGGATAAAGAGACAGATGATGAAGCCGAGGATGCGCAACGTGGTGCTCGTACTTGAGGAGGTCGTGCTGGTGCTCGTACTCGTGGCGGTGCTTCTCATCGTAGTCTTATGAGCAAAAAAAAACCTCGTCAAAGTCATCGACCTACCCCTCTTCCTTTTCCCTAACTCTATGTCTATGGTTTTTTCTTGTGTGGGTGAATTACTTGTACCTTTAATGTGAAGTTGGATTTGAAGTTTGAATTTAACTTGCACGTGAATTATAAAAATTTAACTTAAAATTTGTGTATTACCTGTTTTATTTCCAGTTATTTGAAGTTGGAAACCATGCAATGGGAAAATCAAGTCAAAATACCCCAAAAAATCAGTGTTACGGTTGGGTTTCCAGGCAAAACCCAGCCGTAAAACTGGCAAAATAAAAAATGTTGAAGGTTTACGGTTGGGTTTTGTCTGAAGACCCAACCGTAAAAATGATGCATGAAAATGTGACAGTTTTACTGTTGGGTATCTAGCCAAAACCCAACCGTAAAACTGTCACATTTTCATACTACAATTTTACGGTTGGGTTTTTAGCCAAAACCCAACCGTAAATTCTACTGGATCACTCAAAATTTGATTCTCTAACTTGTGTATTTTTCGGTTTTTCTTTGTTTGAATGACCCAATTTACCTTAAGTCTTGTTAAAATGATTGAATAAGTTCAAATTTTTTATTTTGAAACCCAAATTTGACCTTAAAACTCAATGCTCCAAAGGATGGTTTACGGTTGGGTTTTAAGGAAAAACCCAACATAAATATAAGATGAAATTGTAACTAAAACTAACACATCAATTCCCAAGGATTTTACGGTTGGGTTTTGAGTCAATACCCAACCGTAAATCCATTTGAAGAATCTTTTGGGTCGTTTTTGAAGCTTTTTTGGGTTTACAAATAGAGCCGTTGAAACCTTGTACGACCCATTTTTCAAAATAGAGCCGTTACACTTCTGGTTTATAAGTGAAATAGTTGAGTACATATCCAACCCATCCATTTTTTAAAAAAATTGAACATTTCTTTTACAACAATCATCTCCAACAAAACTAGTACTCTAACATAGTGGAATATGGGTCAACCTGGTATTAAAAATCCAGATTTTTCTTTGGATAAAGATTTATGTATTTGCCGCAACTATGTATTATGTCTTCCAAAAAGAGGAGAAGAACGAAGGCAAAGTGGTATAACGAGTCCGAGTTATTGGCAAACAATCCATGAAAACTTTTGTTCTGAAACCGGCAACCCTTATAACCGTGATCACGTCAAGTTGATTTGTCGATATAACACTATACACCGATACGTAGAAGAATTTATGGCATTAGTTCGTATTATTGGTCAACTACGACTTAGGGGTGAAACCGAAGATGAGGTGTTACAGAGTTCTCTTCAGGAATGAAGGAGATGGAAAATATGACCCTTTTTATACCTACCTCATTATCACATCCTAAAGGACTTTTTTCTCACTCGCAAACCTATTTATTAGTTCTTTTATAATGCCATTTGGGTTTGTTAGTGGTAATTTCAATGGTATCCCAGGTTAATTTAATGATTTCATGGGTTGTAATGTGGTCAAAGTAATGATGTTTACATAAATTTAGTGTTTTGAACCCAATTTTGAGTGAATTGAAATTCCAAAAAAAGGTTAACAATAACATTTACGGTTGGATTTTGAGTCCAAACCCAACCGTAAAACTGGATGAAAATTTGTGTGACAGTTTTACGGTTGGGTTTGGAGTCAAAACCCAACCGCAAAACTGGGAAAAAAAAATCTGGCAGGTTTAAGGTTGGGTTTTGATATTACAAAATTTTAATTTCCAAAAAACTATATTCATATTATGATTCCTTCAACATACATATGATATTGTTACTACCAATATTACATTTAGTGAATATTACTATATTATCATTCCGACTCCGAGTCAGAAACAAATGATATGAATTGAAAGGTCGGGGAGGGTTTTAATGCCTTCCAGAGTTCAAAATTTTGCTCGAACCGGTGACACCAACACTTGGCGATGTCACCGTCGTATCCATCATATAACGGGGGTAATGGGCTTCTTTCAACTTGAGACCGACAAAATGGTAGTTCTGCACCAGCCCAATCACACATCTTCTATTAGCCAATTGTTCGATAAATGTTGATCTTGTTGGTGCAAATGTAAAACAATATCCATTTGAGATATAATGGATGACGCAATTGAAAGCGTTGGCGAGGATTTGGCCACATATTGGCATGCTCATCCAATACTCGTTAGTGCAATTCTTGTTGCCTATTAAACGCCTTTCGAACGCAATGAACTCCTCGTTTAACAACGAATTTTCATCTCTATATGCACACATCATTGGCTTGTATGAATCCGGGTAAGAGCGTAGTTCAACTGCTGACTTATGCCTTACATAAGTTACTTCGTCCATACCCAACCCTGCTGCTCCGCTAAATGGTCAAACTTGTTCGATGAATACATGGTATCCACAATTACCAACACTGACAACATCGTCGGTGGCCTTTATGTATGGACGAAAAAAAGGCGGAAACGATAACATATAATTTTCAAAAATAATGTGCTCGGTTCGGACGATTTCGCCATTCTCAATTCTTGAAAAGTTAGATGGAAATTGCATGAATCCTCTTGCAATCTGGATCGTATGTGGCTCTTCAACCACTAATGTATTTCCTTTAACTTTTTCTTTTCTTCTTGTTAATTCTTTTATACTAACTTTTTTTTTTCTTCTTGCTAATTCCTTCATACTTACTCTTCTTGAGTTTGGGTGTGCAGGAACTTTTCCCTTGGCACCAACTTCAATTGTTGAAGTTTCTTGAGTGGGAACCGCGGGACCTTTTCCTTTAATATCTATTAGACTTGGCCCCCCTTGTTCCGTTTGACTTCTTTTTCGTTGAGCATCATCCTCCTTCTCATCCTCTGCTTCATATTCCTTTTGCAAATGCTCAAATGCAGAAGGGTTTCTTTTCTTTGATTCGTCATGCAATTCCCTAGCTTTTTTGCGTCCCACGACCCTCGATTCTTTGGTAGAAGTCCTACCTTTTCTCTTCCCTCTAATTGGTTCCTTGACAGCGTACCTTGTGTGCGAAAACACGAAGTAACTCAACTTAGTCAACCAAATTTGCCTTTGCGCCTGATTTAATGTTTCGTATTTTTTGGATAGAGCCTTTCCAACGTGGGTGTCGGCAAACGATGCACCAAAATCTTGCTCGACGATGGGTTCATCGAAAGACAATTGTTGCCAAAACGGATCAATATCTTGAATTGGGATCACAGTCTTCTTCGTACTTGGGCATCATATGCCGGCAGGGAAGTCCCAAACTTGACATGTTAGGACAAACACACTCTTGTTCCCCGTGTAAGTTGCCCAAACTATAGTGCTTTACTTCGTACATTATCTTCTCAATCGCACAATGCAACACCTTATAAGAAATATTTTGGAGCAATGGTTCGTCTTTATAGCTGACGTGTTTTCTAGAAAGGTTTTTTTCAAAAGATTCCTTAACTCTATCAAGGTCACGGAGAAAATAATCGTGCATCGCTTCGAAGACCGTAACAAACCCACCATCACAATTATGAAGCTTCTTCTTCATTCGGTTGTGAGATGACTCCACGGTACTTGTAGCTTGGTTGTCAAAGTGCCTATATTGGTTTGTGAACGCCGCTACAATCTTCTCTTTGTGCGGATTCAACCAGTGGTCCATCAAATACTTCACAACTCTTGGATAATTACTCAAATGCAAACATAACATACGAACATTTTCTTCATAATCTTCCTTGGTGATAGACCATGTCAAAGCGTCCCATTCACTTTGGAAACTAGCCCATTTTAGTTCCGCCAACTTGTCGTCCTCCTCGAATTTTTCTTTGGCCGTTTCTTGTTCAGCATCCGGAAATTTCTTAACTCTGTCCATCTCGTTTTTCTTTGTTGGCCGAATAATCGTTTTGCACTTGGTTTGAATATTGTTCCACAAGTGGAACGTGCAAAGACGATGATAAGCATCTGGGAATACCCTTGCAATGGCATTCATCAAGCCTTGTTCTTTTTCGGTGATAATTACCTTAGGGGTATATCCTTCAACGTAGAATAATTTAATTTGTTCAAATGCCCACACATAGCTTTCTTCGAGCTCGTTTCTCAAGAAGCAAAAGGCAACACTAAACGGGGACTTGGTAGAAGTTTGGCCTACAACATTCAAAACCGGGAGCTCATACTTGTTAGTTTTGTACGTGCAATCCATCATAAGCACTTGATGGGAGGACCGTGCTAACTTTATAAACTCGGGATGAGCCAATATAATATGCTTAATTTCTTTATTCTCATCTTCTTCGTGAAACATCGTGTAGTTTTTCGTCTCCCCCAAGTACAAAAGTTGTTGGATCGGGTCCCTTTCTTCCCATTTCTCACGCTTCAACTTGGCTTTGGCGTTGTAGATTGTCTCCAACGTAGACATATTATTTGAGTTTATTTTCTTCAAGTGCCCGAGTATATCACTGGGTTTCAAACGCTTTTCCGTCATATCGTTTATGATGAGCTTTTCTTCCTCGGTGAGCCGTGCCGTAGAAGGATGCGTTAACAAAGTCTCTGGTGGTAGGTGGTTGTGACGACCGCATACAACTGTAGACAACAACCACTTATTCTTGTTGTTGGTACGAAACTGAAGCTTGAAAGGACATCCCGTCTTCTTAGTGAAAGTTTTTCGCTTGATCTTCGTCTTTGGTACATACTCAGTAGTACCATTCTTCGCATGTCTTGTGTATTGTCCACTACACTCACAAACCATTTGAAAACGGTTGTGTTTTTGTTAGTTGTTACAAACAATCACACAGATGATGAGTTTCCCATGTTTTCTAGCCCATTTCTTTGCATCATCTTTTTTATCACATGTCTACATGGTCCAAGAACAGAAAGTTAGGAGAAAAAAAATGGCATTAGCTATATTGTCGAAAGGGATTAACAAGTTATCTATAACCTACCAGGTCGTTCAAATAGTGATCCGTAGTATCTCTAGTTTGAATATCATTTGGAGGAGGCTGATCATACGTGGTTGAGGTACAACCGCGAGCTGAACAAAAAAGATCAAGGCATTAGGCAACAAAATACTAAAACTAATAAGTTTACGGCTGGGTTAGAAGCGTCAGACCCAACCGTAGAAGCGTCGGACCCAACCGTAAACCAACAAAAAAAATCTCAAACTTTTTTACGGTTGGGTTAAAGAGTCAAACCCAACCGTAAACATGGCGGAGTCACAAAAAAAAATCACTATTATGTAAACTCATGTCATCAAATATCAACAAAAAATGACAAAGAGTTTAAGTTAGAGGTATACCTGACTACTCTCGGCAGTTGAATCTTCACTTTGACGACTACTTTCTCCATTTGGTTGAGTTTCACCATCACAACTTTCACTTAAAACCTCTCTATCATCCAAATAATCATACATAGTTGGGTCTCCCTCAATGGGTGTGTAGAATTTAGTTTGGCAATCATACAAGGATTCACCCTCCACAAATTTGCCACTAGAATCACTCATTTTGGGTTTTTCAAAATTTTGGGTTAACACTCTCTTATCTTTCTTCTACTTTTCCCACCAACAAAAAACAAATACAAGACTGATTTATGCATAGAAAATGAAGGATATAGCAGATGAAGATGATCATTTACGGTTGGGTTCGATGACTCAAACCAACCGTAACCGTAACTACATTTCCACTAAAAAAACTCATATTTACGGTTGGGTTCGATTATTAAACCCAACCGTAATATAATTTTCACTAAAACCACATATTAGTTACAGTTGGGTTTCATTACAAAACCCAACCGTAAAAGAGTATGCACTAAAACTAACACTAGAATTTACGGTTGGGTTCTAAGCCAAAACCCAACCGTAATATAATTTGCACTAAAACCACATATTTGATACGGTTGGGTTTCATTACAAAACTCAACCGTAAAAGAGTATGCACTAAAATTAACACTAGATTTACGGTTGGGTTCTTAGCCAAAACCCAACCGTAAATCCTACTGGATAACTTAAAATTGGATTCTCTAATTTGTGTGTTTTTCGATTTTTCTTTATTTTAATGACCCAATTTACCTTCAATCTAGTTAAAATGATTGAATAAGTTCAAAATTTTAATTTTGAAACCCAAATTTGACCTTAAAACTCAATGCTCCAAGGGATGAATTACGGTTGGGTTTTATGGCAAAACCCGACCGTAAGTGCAAGTTGAAATTGTAAACTTAATTTGGATTTTACGGTTGAGTTTTCTGGATAACCCAACTGTAAATAATCCCTGAATAGTGACAAAAATTATTGTGACTTCTTTATTTGTGTCTCCTTAAAGTAGACAATTCCAACGGATTTTTTATTTGAAAATCTAGCCGTTGGGTATTTTTTCGCTATAAAAAGAAACCTTTCCTTGTCACTTTCTCATTATTCTCTATCTCTTTCATTCTCATTATAATTCTAGACTTTCCAATTCATTCTAACCATACCCTTTCAACCATTAAAAATGGTTCGATACACGAATGATGAAGATGTTGCAATTGTTCGAGGGTGGCTTACGATGATAGAGCACGCTTACGAGAGAGCCTTCTATAACAACAATAACAACGTTGTTAGAGCTGAAAATTGGATGGACGGTCAGGAGGACGATTCTTGGTGGGAGCGTGTGTTTGAAATGTTTGTGGCATTAGAGGGGAATGGATATCGGAGGACGTGGAGAACCATCAAGAGACGCTTTGCGGCGTTGTATGAAGAAATGGAAAACTTAAAACTGGAAATGAAAATGAGAGTTGAAGCATTTCCCGACGAACCCCGTGTGGAAAGAGTAAGTGTGTCAATTAATAAATCGTTCATTAAAAAGAGTTTTAAAAAATTCAAACTTATAATTGATTTGTTTTTTTCAGCATGTGATGGCTAGGGCGCAGTATAAAATCAAATATGGGAAGGAGTTTACGCATAAGGATTGCTATCGTATCTTGGAACAAAGTTTCTATCTTGAGTTTAGCCGTTATGATTAAGTGTTTAAGTGTTTAAGTGTAATCATCTAATGATCTACTGTATTTCGTTTCCTTTGGTTCTTACTTTATGTTAAAAATAAGGTTTTTAACAACTCTGGTATTTGATAAGAAAATGAACTAAACCCAAACTTAACTAACTTTCTCTTAAAAAATTCCTTCTTACGGTTGGATTCGATGACTCAACCCAACCGTAACTATATTCCTACTAAAAAACTCAATTTTACGGTTGGATTCGATAACTAAAACCAACCGTAAAATAATTTGCACTAACACCACAACTTGTTTATGGTTGGGTTTTAAGGCAAAACCCAACCGTAACTATATGATGAAATATGCACCAAAACTAACACTAGAACTTACGGTTGGGTTCTAAGCCGGAACCCAACCGTAAATTCTACTGGATAACTCAACCGTAAGTTCTAAGTCGGAACCCAACCATAAAACTGTCAGAATTTGTGTCTCCTTAAAGTAGACAATTCCAACGGATTTTTTATTTGAAAATCTAGCCGTTGGGTATTTTTTCGCTATAAAAGGAAACCTTTCCTTGTCACTTTCTCATTATTCTCTATCCCTTTCATTGTCATGTTAATTCTAGACTTTTCAACTCATTCACATCATACCCTTTGAATCACTAAAAATGGTAACTACATACACGAATGATGAAGATGTTGCAATTGTTCGAGCGTGGCATACGATGGTAGAGCATGCTTATGATAGAGCATTCAAAAAGGACAATGACAACGTCGTTTCACAAGAAGATTGGCATGAGGATCAAGATACTGATCCTTGGTGGAAGCGTGTGTTTCGAATTGTTGCAGCATTAGAGGGGAATGAAAATCATAGGACGTGGAGAGCCATCAAGAGACGGTTTGAGGCGTTGTATCAACAAATGAACAACTTAAAACTGGAAATGCAAATGAGATCCGAAGCACGTACCGACGAGAACGGTGTGGCAAGAGTAAGTTTGTCGATTAATAAATCGTTCATTAAAAAGAGATTTCAAAAATTCAAACTTATAATTGATTTATTTTTTTAGCATGTGTTGGCTATGAAGCAATATAGAATCAAACATGGGGAGGATTTCAAGCATACAGATTGCTATCGTATTATGGAAACAAGTCGGGTGCTTGATTATCGCAATTATCTTTAAGTGTTTAAGTGTAATCATCCAATGATCTATTGTATTTCGTTTCCTTTGTTTTTTCCTTTAATGTACTACTTTAGATCTATTACAATAGAATGAATAAGTTAAAAAAGGTGTGTTTTAAACCCAATTTGGAGTGTATTGAAAATCAAAAAAAAAAAAGTTAACAGGAGCATTTACGGTTGGGTTTGGACTCAAACTCAACCGTAAATCATGCTGAAATGCTTAGTGAAAGTTTTACGGTTGGGTCCGATTAATAAACCCAACCGTAATATAATTTGCACTAACATTACAACTTGTTTATGGTTGGGTTTCAAGGCAAAACCCAACCGTAACTATATGATGAAATTTGCATTAAAACTAACACTATAATTTAAGTTATCCAGTAGAATTTACGGTTGGGTTCTAAGTCGGAACCCAACCGTAAATTCTACTGGATAACTTAAAATTGGATTCTCTAATTTGTGTGTTTTTCGGTTTTTCTTTGTTTGAATGACCCAATTTACCTTCAATCTAGTTAAAATGATTAAATAAGTTCAAAATTTTGATTTTGAAACCCAAATTTGACCTTAAAACTCAATGCTCCAACGGATGGATTACGGTTGGGTTTTATAGGAAAACCCAACCGTAAGTGCAAGTTGAAATTGTAAATTTAATTTGGATTTTACGGTTGGGTTTAAGCCAAAACCCAACCGTACATAATCCCCTAGAAAGGAGAATTTTTTTGGATTTTACGGTTGGGTTCGAGCCTCAAACCCAACCGTAAAACTGGAAAAAAGATGGTGTTCATCATTGTTCTTTGATTTACGGTTGGGTTTTGTTGAAAACCCAACCGTAAATCTGGGAAAAAATGGTGCTCATCGGTGTTCTTCGTGTCACGGTTGGGTTCGACATGAAAACCCAACCGTAAATTTCTCTGAATAACAAAAATCAATATTTGAAATCGTGATTTCATCAAATTTGAGCCATAAAAAGACCAAGAGTTTAAGCTAGAGGTATTCTCAATGCTACTATGGTTGATTGAATCAAAATCTAGGGTTTAAAAAAAAACGACAAATTTTTCTTAAATTTCATCTAGTTTTTCTTCTCACCAAACACAAATTCAAAAAAAAAAAATTCAAATCATTTGATTAAGTAAAAGATTATGTTTAATTAATCATGATTAGCTTTATTTATTAATTAATTAATATAATTAAGATTAACTAATCAGGGGTGGTTTAGGCATTATGAAAATATTATGGATAAGAGATTTTTGAGTTTTATTTCAAAATGTCTCTATTTCATCTTATTAAAGGAGCTTATCCAGGATTTTGGAGCCCATATATCAGCCTTCATATGTATGTAGTGGAGCACAAACCAACATTCACCTAACGCTATACCATTGTCCCTTTGGTTGACTTCCCATTTAACGCAGCCGTCGCCACCTGCTTCTAAATTTCACGATCACACACATCTCACCACCGCGATTAGCAGATGGAAATGGAAATTATGGAATGCCTGACAATAGGGAAAAAGGATCACATTTGTCAAGCAAAATACAACACTAAGTAGCATATTCATTATTTTTTATTTTTTATTAGCGCTTGTTCGTCCTTGTAAAATCTAATAGAGTATTTTTTATTGGCGCTTATTCGGCCTTGTAAAATCTAATAGAGTTTAGCAGTACCCTAGAAGTAGAACCTCTATAAATTAATTCACCTTATAATCGTGCTAAAATAATAAATTTAATCGGCTCTGAATTAAACAACATATTAAATTAATAATTTAATAAATTCATAAAATAGTAAAATTCTAAAACTTTCTATTAGTCCTATGTAATTTTATAGATGGTGAAGTTTTAACAGAAACGAAGATTATAAATTCACTTGTTTCATATTAGAAATATTGAAGTTACAAATTTATTTTCGTCCCGTATCAGAAACATAGAGCATAAATATCTTGGGGACTCCCCTTGCTCAGTGCTCAAGAACAGAAAACCACGGTTCTCAGAGACAATGCCTTGCTCGCATCACATGACCTCGTTCACGTCTTGCTTACGACACCCTTGTTCGGTAATGCCTTGACCAGACTAGTCTTGGTCACGTCTTCAAGGGTCATATTAGAGCTCGGCCAAGCAAGTATCATGTCCTCGACAACCATATTATTGCTCGGCCAAACAAGTTTTGAACACCTCCTCGAGGACCATGTTATTGCTCATCCAAGCAAGTCTTGAGCACGTCCCCGAGGACCATATTATTGCTCGACCAAGCAAGTCTTGAGCATTTCCTCGAGGACCATATTATTGCTCAGCCAATCAAGTATCACGTCCTCGAGGACCATATTATTTCTCGGCCAAACAAGTTTTGAGCATGTTCTCGGGGACCATATATTTACTCGGCCAAGAAAGTATCACGTCCTCGGGGACCATATTATTGCTCGACTAAACAAGCCCTGAGCACATCCTCGTGGACCATATCATTGCTCGACCAAACAAGTATCACGTCCCCGAGGACCATATTATTGCTCGGCCAAGCTAAGTCTTGGTCACGTCCTAGAGGATCATACTCTGCCTGGCCAAGCTGAGCCTTGGTCATGTTTTCAGGGACACGATGTTCATGCTTGTCCCTTTTGAGCGCATGCCAACCTTTCTTAGTCCTTAAGAGAATGGCGTCAATCTGATGCTCAGTCCTTAAGAACTTTGCATAATGTTGACTTTGAATTCTTCTAAACTTGTGTCATTCCCAAGCCTATGCACATCCAGGCTTGCCATTTTTAAGTTTATGCCATTTCCATGTCTTGTCCTGATGCATGTCGTAGGTGCAATCAAATTAGTGATCTTATTTCCACTCAATTAAAGAAGAATATAATGGAGGTTAAGTTCGTTCCCACAAGGACCGAGATATTGTAGTTGTTTAAGGTGTCACCAAAGGGGTTTTGTTTTAGGTTTTAAGATAAGTAAATAAGAAAGCAATTTAAAAGATTAAGTTGTAAGCAATGGAGAGAAACATGATCGAGGAATCCTTCTTCCTTACTAAACAATCATTGAACAAGTATACTCATCTATCATTCATTCATCACAGATTATCACCAACCGTAGAATAGCAGGTATGCTTAGCTATCCCCAAAACTCCTCATATCACCAGATAACAGGTATGCTTAGTCACCGGATTCTATCCAACTGATCCACCTTGAGGTTCGCTTAAAAGATGTAACTCAATCGAATGCTTTAAGGTTTGTGAATTAAGGTTTGATCCTAGTAGTTAAACTCAGTACTCTCGGTCCACTTTCTAGTGTTATTCTTACACGTGATTTCTCTACAGAATCCCTCTGCAAAGTCTCACGTTCTCTACTTGTGTAAGACGTTATGATACAATTACGTATACCCAACTCTTACTAGCTTTAGATTAATTAAAAAATCAATTTAGTTGGCCACCTAAACAATCTATCAATCAAGCATGAACATTCGTATTAGTAAAATCAAACGATAATCATATGATGAACTTCAAAATAGATTTCATATAAAATAATTCAAATCATGTTTAGAACTTAGAATTCATCCTCGATCAATTAGGTATTTAGATACTCATGGATGTAGAAGCATCCATGTTATACATAAGAGTAAGAGAATTCGTTACGATGATGAAACCTCCAAACCCTAGCTTTTGCTCCTTGTGTTTTTGTTCTCCTCCAAGACTTGCAAAGTTGTGTAAAAGGTGTCTTGTTAGAGTTATGGAAGTCTTCTTATATAGTCTTCATATCTAGGTGTTAGAGTCCTGATGGGACCATGATACTTTGATTTATAAGTCAAAAACCTGAATTAGAAGTGGCTCACGTCGTGTTATAATAGGTATACTAATTCTCCACCTTTCTATCGATTTTTTGTAAAGTATACAAATATTTTATGTTCTCAAAGTTCCCATAATCAGTAGTCTCAACCCCCTCATTATCTACCGATTATTTTTATGAAGCATACACATATTTTTGGTCCAAAACAGCTCATAATCGGTAGGCACGGGCTCCAATTATCTACCAATTATTTTGTTAAGCGTTTTACTTACTTCTTCTCGGCTGTTTTTCTCATAACTTCCTCATATGAACTAGGAATGACCTCATTTGGAAAAAAGAAGTGAATTGTAATCAAATATGGAGTTTTAGAGAACCAGTTCAATCAAGTAATAATTGAATCGGTTCACTAACACAAACTTTCATTACATATATTATTTCTATGTATTAGGTCACGTCTTCGATTAAGATGATAATGTGAATGAACCATAACTATGTAGGTCTATTCCTAATAGATTGACCCCAAAATAGCATACCCAAATTATAAGAAATCCCATAAAATCTACAATTGCAAAATTTATGCCTTTTAAATTTTGGTTGGTTCTAATATGTAAATAGATAGCAAATATAGTCTAAGTAATAAATGCCAAAGTTTCATTGGGGCAATTCCAATATGACCCCCACGCCTCATTTTGTGTTGGCTTCGTCTTTCAGTTCTCTTCAAGATAATGATAAGAAACTCTGGATTTGAACGAGTTGAACTTGGTCTTTGGCCCTTCTTTACTTGTATAACTCAGTTCCCTTGCTCGTTTCATGTCGTAATGAACTCCTTCTTCTTCTTTGGCCTTGGGATACTTGAATACTTGTACTACTTCAATTCTTAGTTCTTTTGTAGCCACTTACACTCTTATTGGATGAATCACTTAATAGAAACAAATAAATAAAAACAAGAGTAATAACAAGTAATATGCAAGAATTATAGAAAACATTAGTATGGATTCAACATTAAAATCATGTAAATTATGCACTTATTATGTCCCTCTCAAACTTGTGTCATTCACAAACCTGCGCACATCCAGGGTTATCACTTCCAAGATCGTGTCATTCGCAAGCTTACGCACGTCCAGGCTTACCGCTTTCAAGCTTGTGTATTTCCAAGCTTAGACTTACTAACTTTACTAGACTTAACATTAGTATTTAGACTGTTCGAAAGAGTCATTTGTATGACCTAACCATCAAACACACAAGACTTCAAACGTGTCACAGGGGGGATACTAATTGGGGTATTGGTCTGGCGGGCTATAACATATGAGGTGTAACTGAAACACCCACAATGGGAAGAAATTAAGTGGAACTTTACTTGAGGAGAGAATAATTAACCCTACAGTTACGAGAATTCTCCCAACCATAATGGGAGTTATGGTTTCAAGAGTTACACCATAAATAATGGGTATATTCTCAACCACATTTTCCACCTCATTATTTTTCCATCATTTCCACTTCCTACGAGATAAATATTTCAATGCTAAAAGTAGAAGACTTTTTCTATTTCAAAAACACAACACAATAACACAAAAGTCACAAATAACAAGTTTCTTGAAAGTTTATCAGATTATCAAAAACAACTTCATTTTCTCTACTTGAACCCTACCACAAAGGTTGGAGTTCTTCGAGAATTCACCAAGCTCTGATCTCATCCATCTCTGTTTCCGTCCCCAAGATCAAACCTTTTTCCTCTGTGATCGAAGCAAGGCTTGAACGATTTAGGCTAGACTTGTACGATTTTGATCTCTCGTATTCTTTATAATTTACCTTTTCACCTTTTTCTCTGTTTTTTCACTAAAAAAAATATATAAATTAATAACTCTCTAATTTATATAAAATTATTTTTTGTATTTATGATAATTTGGTATAAATGGCTTATGATGACCTTTTTTTTAAGTTAATATTGTATTAAATTCCATTGTGAATTTTTCTTAACATTATAAGAGTTTTTGGTGTTGTTATTTCTTGATGCAATAAAAACTATTCAATATCTCCGTAGCTTTGGTAGTTTCTTTGCGTAAAGGTGGCTTTATAACTACACGTTCATCTTTGATTTCCACATCGTCGTTTTTCTCATTTCCCGTTACACTTTTAATTATTTCCTCATTAGTCAACAAATCTCTTGAGAAAATTTTTCAAAAAGTATCCAACATCTATTTTATTACAATTTAATCCATTAATTAGATTTTGCAGTTCTCCAGTGCCTTCACTATCTACCTGTCCACTTGAATTACGTGATGCCATCCATTAAACAAATTCTAAAATATAAATTAATAGTTATTAGTTTATCAATTATTTAATATCATGATAAATTGATAAATTTTGTCGGTCATAACGTTATTATTATATCAATAATATTATATAGATTAAACATATTTTGGTCTCTCTAAAACATAATGATGTGGCGTTGAAAATCAACAAAACCCAACCATTCAGTTTCCATGTATCTTTATTTTTATTTTTATTTTACTTTTTTTTTCTTCCTAAATTAAAGGAATTTCGGTTGAAATATTAAACCCTAATAAATCGGTTGAGTACTAAATGTTGGTTCGAGGGACTTAGGCATAGTGGCAAGTGAGGAAATAAATCATGATAAACCTTGTTCCACGTGGCCATTGAATTTTAATTAAGGAAATGGACAACACTACATATATGATTTGCACAATATTAATTCATTGTATTGATGTTTGTTTTTTGTTGCATTTATTTTGCTAAACAAAAAAAGTGAGTTAGAGATTGCCTGGGACATAAAAGAAAGATGGCAATAGAGGGAAATGAAGAAAATACTGATAAAAATGACCAAGTCTCGGAAGTGCATAAACTAAACAACTAGTATATAACAATATATGATAAAAAAAATTACTCAAAGTAGAATTATCTTGGAAACCTGCAATTTGTATGTATATGGGGATGGAAACATAAAATTATATAAGTAGTTAATAGAGTGACCGATTCAACCATCAATTATTGTTTAAAGTCTTCAAATTGTAAGCTAGCTCATTCTGCAAACCAAAATATACCATTGTTTTGAATCTTTTAATCATCAAGCAGGGAAGACAAATTGTTTCCTTGAAACCATTACAGGTATTGTAATCCTGCAAAATCATTCTCTGGATTCAGCAGTATGCTTGTTGGAGAAAATTCCTGTAACAGTGAACAAACCAAACAGAAGCTTGAAAATAGTTAAGGGTTAGAACAGATAGCACACTTCAGACAATCACACAAGCACGGAGAGATGGAGTCGCATGTTCAACAGACGGCCCTTAACTCGATATTTGTCAGGTACACCTTTAGAAAAGTGTTGCTATACCTTTAGAGATGACAAATCGAATCCAGGATAAAACCACCTGATACCAACCCGGTTAGCAAAACTCGTTGGCCCGTTGCGAACTTAACAGTCGAATAAGATTTATAGAAAAATAAAACTACGTGCGCAAACAAAGCGAAAAGAGGGGAAAAGTCGTCAGGATAGTAGCTGCGATTGGGGTAAGTTGAGAAGGAAATTTCCTTTTTCTTTTATAGGAAAATTTTAGAGAAAAGATTAAATTGTATTTATGAAAAATCTTTTTATTTAATTCCCATAAATTCTCATAAATAATAAAACGGTTTTTATTTATTATAGGAATTTAAAATAAAAAACCATTAAGTTTTGATAGGGTCGTGAAGCCCTTGTTTATGGAGGGAAATGCCTTTGAGATGGAGCAGTCGGGAAATTTGTAAGTTATTTGACTTATAGCTTTATGTGTTAGGGCTATATTGGAAATTACATGAATAGATAGCAATTACATAGATAGATAGCCTAGTAGATAGGGTCCCAAAAAAGAGGGATAACATAATTTAATATAATAGAATAAATGTAGTTCCTCGGTCCCGAGAGATTCATGGAATTCAGACCTTAACTTGGAGTATAGCCAAGTGGCAAGGCACCGGTTTTTGATACCGGCATGCAAAGGTTCGAATCCTTTTACTCCAGATTAACTCACCAGAAAGCTGAACTCTTTCTCTTCAGCCTCTCCAATGCAAGCTATAGCTCGAAGCTGTCTCTACTGAACACGCTAGGCACACGCCGGCTTACGCCAAGCATACGACGGCTCACGTGCGTGCTTCGGTGCGAAGCACCGCACATGTGTGAATTTGCCCACTAGCCCATTCCCTTAGTCTATATCCAATCCACAAGTATTTTCCCTTAGAAGCAACTGTAGTGGTAGAATAGATAGACTTCATCCTTGGTTTATCCCCTGTGGGACAAATCAAAGGTTTCTCATTCACATAGAAGTGAAAAGTGGATTTGTTATTTCCACCCCCAATATAGGCTAGTGACCCTTTGGTCCCATCAAGATAAATTAGGTAATAAAACAATTTTTTGGTAATAAATCACTTTTTATTCTAACAATCCCCCACATGAATGAAGAAAGCGATAAATCAGAAAACCGAAAAACGAGAAATACCTCTTAAGCAATAGCTGACCATATGGAATTGAACCTTTTGCTTAGTGAGAAGTACCGAAACTACTTGATGGACAGTGAACGCGATGTCTTGAACTGCCATCGTTTGGTGTAATTCATCAATAGCTCCTTACGTGAGATATCTCTCAAGAGTGCTGTTAAGTTCACGCCGTTGTGTCCGTTTTGGCCCTGGACATATCCCGTTTCTCAGAATGCTCTAGAGAATCAGCTCAGTTCTCATAGGAAGCGACCCACTTCCTCATTCAGATAGGTGAGTTCTATCAAGAGTGTTAACTGCTACACCCCATTTCAATCTTAAATTGAAACTATAGAACTCATTAAGACTTTACAATAAGTCATCCTCACATGCAGTCACACTATCACGTCTACACCATAGGGAAGGACAGAGAAAATAATTCTATGATAGTGTTTAATTTTTACCCGCCACAAATTAGTTGTCTCATTCAAAACCTTGATCTTGGGATCTCCAGTCAGCAAGGTTGAGTATCCTTCATGGCAAGTTTTAATTGATGAGCTTAAGTCCCATCCCCCTCGATGCATTACTAACTATCTCCTTGGACAAGCCTTTCGTCAAAGGGTCCGCGATATTCTCCTTAGACCTCACAAAGTCAACAGAAATAACGCTATTCAAGATTAGTTGTTTTAGAGAATTGTTCTCCGAATATGAATGGATTTTCCATTATAATTGCTATTTTTAGCATTAGTTATTGCAGCTTGATAATCGCAGTGCATAGATATAGCTGGCACAGGCCTATGCCAGAGAGGAATGTCTTCTAAAAAGCATCTTAGCCAAGCGGGCTTCCTCTCCTGCTTTATCTAATGCAATAAGCTCGGATTCCATAGTGGACCGAGCGATACAGGTCTGGTTGGAACTCTTCCAAGACACTGATCCACGTCTTAGAGTGAAAACGTATCCACTCATAGATTTAGACTCCTATGAGTCTGCTATCCAGTTTGCATCACAATATCCTTCAAGGACAGCAGGGTATCTCTCATAACTTAAACAAAAGTTTAAAGTGTATTTCAGATACCTTAACACTTTGAAAAGTGCATCTCAATGATCTTGTCCCGGATCATATGTATAACTAGTTAACCTACTCACATCATACGAATTGTCTGGTCTCGTACAGTTCATTAAATACATCAGACTTCCTATGACATGTGAATACTCAAGTTACTAAACTCCATTACCCTTGTTCTTCTTGATTCTACAACAAGGATCATACGGGGTACTCGCAGGTTTACTATCAAACTGGTTATATGTTCTAAGACTTGATTCAAAGTAATGAGATTGACTAAGACTGTAACCATTAGATTCTTTTCTAATTTTTATTCCTAAGATTACATCTGTAGGACCTAAGTCTTTCATGTCAAAGTTCTCATTCAGCATGTTCTTAGTGGAATTAATTACATCTATGATTGTACCTAGTATATGCATATCATCAACATACAAGCATACAATTACACAGGCTTCATTGACAGGTTTAGTGTAAACATACTTGTCAGATTCATTTATTTTAAACCCACTAGAAGTCATTACATGATCAAAATTTTCATGTTCTAAAAGATTTCTCTATTCTAAATATTTTTCCTCTTCAAGGCTCAACTTCATCTTTCTATAGAAGTAGTGTGAGACACGTAGAATGGACATCTAGGGGATCAACACATATCATGCGAGATTCAGATTTCAAGGAAAAATAAATTTTTTTTCTTCAAAAGAACACAACATCCCTAGATTCCTTAACGGTATTCAAATCAATTTCTGAAGTATCAGAACTCACAACCCTATACATATAATCTGTATTGTGTTCAGGATATCCTATGAGGACACAATTAAAAGGTTTTGGGTCATATCTATGTCCTCTTAGGTGGAGGGATAGAAATCTTATCCAAGCACCCCCCACATTTATGAAGTATGCATAAAAGGGTTGTCTACCTTTCTATAATTCATTTGGAGATTTGACTGATCCTTTAAAAGTAATTTGTTCAGGACATAGCAAGCTGAGAGGAAGCACCCCCCCCACACAAGTTCGCAGGTAGTCCTGAACTAATTCATGGCTTCATCATTTCCTTAAGGGATTATATTTTCACCTCTAGTTTGAACTGAGTTCAAGTCAACTAGGTCTGAGGAATTAATTCTAAGGGTTTAGAATTTTTGTTGAACATTTTTTCTTATAAGACATTTTAGCATATTTAGATTTTATGCAAATTTAACCTTTATGTTTACTTTCCAAATTAAATTTTGGGAATGCATCCTATGCTCGCCAGATTGTTCATTGAATAACATGACAAAGTCTGCCAAGTCCAACATTCAATGACACACAAACATAAAAAGAATCAATTTTATTTATTTAAGTTGAGGTTACATCTAATTTGTAAAAACCCACTGTATTGTAGCTCTTTCCAATGAGTTACACTATCAAATATATTATAAGATACAAGAATTTTACAGATGTCCGGAACATGAACAATTTCTTCAATGTGAGAGTTTTGCCAAAAATTGAGCTTCAGCTCAACTTTGCCTTTTTCCGCAACCTGTGTTGCGGACGAGTTACCCATATCGAGCTTTTCTCCCTCCCTACCTTCTGATAGGAGGTGAACATATATTTGTTTCCGCGAACATGCTCGGTAGCACCAGAGTCTACCCACCATTTTCTCACATTGGTTACCAATTTGACTTCAGACACTGTAACAAAAAACTTGTTCTTTTGATTTTTCCATAATAAATTAGCATTATTTTATTTTATTTCTCTATAAATAAAATCCTTACAATTTCTATTAAATATTGCCTAATTATATTATGAATATGATTTATTTATAATCAAATAATCAACACCCATGCATGCTCCACGTTAAATTATTTTAGTGCATGATAACTACAAAAAATTGTCTTGATTTTATGCATTAAATTTAGTGCATAAATATTAGTGCATAATTACGTTTCATCAAACGTGACCTACGGTTTGAGTGTATTAACCGTTTTAATAATTTCAAGACAGCATGCATACGATTCATATATTAAAAAATATATTATGATTATTATTAATAAATCATACCTGATTTTCGTTGCTACCACCATTTGAGCGATAAAAGTTTCCCTTTGAGCCATGGAATCTCCATCAAATCCCCGCCAAAGAATGCAATTGGCTCAAACCCATATCATCAGCTAGAATTAGAATTAGAATGCACCCAAAACCACCTCTAGGACTTAACTCAAGCCCAGCCCAAATTGAGTGCCCAAGTTCATTCAGTCATCCCTTATAATTTTATTGAGCACAAATAGTAGAGATAAAGGAAACTCTAGATAAGCATGTGTGCCACATGTGTGAAGGAAGGGAAGAATGGTCTTTTCATGGATTCTTCTATTAACCCTAGCAAATCACCTAATCACCTTCACCGATCCTCTTTTTCCCTTCACAGCCACCGAAAATTTCTGCTTCACGGACTCATCACCGAAAAACAATCTCGATTCTCTGTTACCGAACTTCAATCACCACAGTTCCGAGGATTAATGGCCAAAATTCCAAGAACAATGTTGCTCCAATAGTTAACAGCAGTTTAGCACGGGGAATTAGACCCTTGAGACCTTCCTTGTTCAACGCCATGGACATCTGCCTTTGATTAGCAAGTCGAACTATCTCGAAATCAGTAGAACCTGATTCAATCCATTCCGTTTCTGAAATTTCTGATGATTTACACAAGAACTCGGTTGTTATTTCTAACACCCAGATTCTTCTTCTCTGCAATTTAGCCTCTTACACAGCCACAAACATTCAATCAATATAATCATCTAAACCCAATTCACTGCCAATAACCCATTCTCTGCTAATCATCTCGACTGACCATAACTTAAACTTCATCAGGGAATTTATCATGAATTACAATGTGTTCTTTGCTGTGATGAAGATTAATAGAGAAATAACATCAACAAATTTGTACCCAAATTGAATCATAACAATAAACCCTGGTTCACCACTTCTAATTAGACCCAATCTGGATGTGAGTCACAATTCTATTTTGTAATTTGAATCACAGATCTCTTCAGAGATCGAAGCAATTGATGATGATGACTGGGTTACATTATTTCTTCTAATTCAGTGACAGGAGTAGCATTTCTATTAGCAGAATTTGGGGTGATTATGTTTTAATTCAGTGACAGGAGTAGCATTTCTGATCAAACCCACAAACCCATTCATTCATCATACGAATGCCAATTTTAAGTCCTAGTACAAACCCAAATCCCAATGCTCAGAATCATGAAGTAGGTTTAGATGAAAACACCAATACTGTATCAGTACCATAAAATTTATTATTTCCTAATCCATGGTTTTCGGATGGAACAAATCTGACAGTTACTGTAATATCAGTAATAATTTCGGCAAATGCTATTGTTTCGTCGGACACATTTTCCGATAAGGTTTTCCGACCCACGGATATTTGGTAACGACAGGTTCAACTTTGATTTTCCACTTCCATTACAATAACACCATTGTTGTCTGGAATATCACATTTATCCGTTGAAACAGAAAAATAAATATCGAGTTAAGAATGTTGGAGAAAATTCCTGTAATAGTGAACAAACCAAACAGAAGCTTGAAAATAGTTAAGGGTTAGAACAGATAGCACACTTCAGACAATCACACAAGCACGGAGAGATGGAGTCGCTTGTTCAACAAACTGCCCTTAACTCGATATTTGTCAGGTACACCTTTATAAAAGTGTTGTTATACCTTTAGAGATGACAAATCGAATCCAGGATAAAACCACCTGATACCAACCCAGTTAGCAAAACTCGTTGGCCCGTTGCGAACTTAACAGCCGAATAAGATTTATAGAAAAATAAAACTACGTGCGCAAACAAAGCGAGAAGAGGGGAAAATTCGTCAGGATAGTAGCTGCGACTGGGGTAAGTTGAAAATGAAATTTTCTTTTTCTTTTATAGGCAAATTTTAGAGAAAAGAATTAAATTGTATTTATGAAAAATCTTTTTATTTAATTCCCATAAATTCTCATAAATAATAAAACGGTTTTTATTTATTATAGGAATTTAAAAATAAAAAACCATTAAGTTTTGATAGGCACATGCTGGGCACACGCCGGCTTACGCCAAGCATATGACGGCTCACGTGCGTGCTTCGGTGCGAAGCACCGCACATGTGTGAATTTTCCCACTAGCCCATTTCCTTAGTCTATATCCAATCCACAAGTATTTTCCCTTAGAAGCAACTGTAGTGGTAATATAGATAGACTTCATCCTTGGTTTATCCCCTGTGGGACAAACCAAAGGTTTCTCATTCACATAAAAGTGAAAAGTGGATTTGTTATTTTCACCCCCAATATAGGCTAGTGACCCTTTGGTCCCATCAAGATAAATTAGGTAACAAAACAATTTTTGGTAATAAATCACTTTTTAATTCTAACAATGCTCTCTTGTGTTGCATGCAATACAATATTCTCTTGTGTTAGTCATATATCTGCGGACATACCCTCTTCGGCAGGAATTCCTCTCATCACTTTAAGAAGAGTTTGATTAGCGTTTTGACCATTATGAAAAATAAAAGAACAAACAAAAAAAATACTTTATTACATATGTGTTTGCGGGGAAAAACGAATTGAAGGGTAATTTAGGGGAAAAAATGGGGTGAACAGTTGATAATTCGTCAATCCTTAAACATTTGTACTGTTAAAGTAGTTTTTTTAGATTCGAGAGATCAATTTGTATAATCCTGGCATAAACCAAGCAATGGTCATTCCAGTCTTGCTTCAGTCACAAAATGAGAAGGAGAAGGGTTGGTCTTAGGGAGGAAAACGAAAGAAGGATTGGGGTCAGAGTATCAGACTCTACAGGATGTAATTGGTGTGTATAGTTATGAGTAATTCTCTATGAGAAGGTTGAATGATCGAGTTCAGCTTGTGTTGTTCCGTATTAGACTTAGACTTGGAATTATCGTATTTCCGACTTGTTTTGTTCAATAGATTGAAATCTATTTATATCATAGATATTGTAACCACGTGATCTCTTCTCTGGAAGAAAGTATCGATGGTTGAGTAGTGACAAAGTAGAGAATGCGGAGAAGGTGTTGACAACTTCTTCCCACTTCAATTGAGGTTGAATGGACGGTTGCTCAACTTACCATCCTCTACTCAACCGCTGATCAAATTTTCTAGAGTTTCTCTTTAGTGGGTGCATTACCGCACCACATGCCGTAAACCACCAGATCAAAACCCTAATGAGTATCCCCCCATTTGTAACATTTGATGTCTCGTGTTGATTTTGTAGTATTGATTACTACTAATATTATTAAGTCAAATGAGACTTACTTAGTCTTTTGACTTAAGACCTGTCTTGCTTGAATAGGCTGATGATTCTAGAAAACTAAAATAAAATAAATATGTATTTATTTATGTATAAGGAGCAATGCGTCCAACTTAGTCAATTTTGCATTGTCATGCTTGTTTTGTAATAATAAGTGTATGCTGTTGAGCATGAGAAATTGTATGTGAGGTCACATACGAAAATATATGTGTGAGAGGCCACACGTAAAAAATATATATGCGTGAGGTACACATGAAAATATATGTGTGAGACCACACATGAAAATAAGTATGTGTGAGGACACTCGTAAAAATATATATGTGAGGCCACTCATGAAAATATGTGTGAGAGGACACACATATGAATGAGACCTAGCATGGCTTTTTGATAAGAAAATTAGGGTTTTAAAATTTGTATGTGAAGCAAACCCTACTAAACTGACGTTAAGGCTTAATGTTAAAAAGATTGACTAAGCTGCACGAGTTTTGCCAATTGAAACAAAATACTCATGAGCTTTCCTCTAGGTCCAAGACACACAAGCTCTCCTCTTTTATGTATTTTTACTCTTTGTACTAAGCCTCACATGTTGAGGGTAAAAGAGTAAAAACACTGAATTTTGATAAGAAATAAGCGCCCACGTTTTTTTTACTCTTGTGTTCAGCCTCACACGTTGAGGGTAAAAGAGTAAAATACTAAATTTGTCAAAAAGCAAGAAGCTCGTGTTTTACTCTTTGTGCTCAGCCTCACACGTTTGAGGGTAGAAGAGTAGAACATTAAATTTGGAAAGAAGTAGGATGTCCATGCTAGGTCTTTGAGAAAAGACGTGCAAGCTTTGCCTTAGAAGCAAAGCGCATGCTTTACCAAGGGGCGCACGTTAGGGGAATTAGGGTTAGAAGAGCTTCTCTTTTTCAAATTAGGGTTTGAATTTGATTATTTGAGACACATATAAGTGTAACAAAGCGTTTCAAAACCCTAATTGAATTCCTTTTCACTCATTCACATTAGTTGTCTCTTTAAGCAAGGGTTAATGTGACTGATGTTGAGTTTTTAGCTAGTAGAAGCTACAAATTGTGTCTGACACAATTTTAACTTTGAATCTAAGCACAACTGTGGTACTTTAATCGAATAGATTCATATATAAAACTATATAGATGTTTTAGTCGGTTAATATTGCTCAATTGAGCGCGAGTATCAACATTGGTAATTTTTGGAAATTCAACTGTGGAATATAACACCAAAATAATACTCAAATTGTTATATACTAGTGGGCAATCCATCTAGGAGCTTGAGATTTTATGTAAAAATCATAAAACATCTGGGAATGTTGTAGTAAGCACCAGTGTTGTTCTGATGATTTTGTATAGTAATGAATGTTGATTCAATTCATCAATTTTGATTGTATATGTAGTTGGTCATACATACAGAGAGAGGACATGGATAAGCACCTGAGAGAGGGTAGGGATGAGCCTCTTTTGCAGAATTTTAAAGTTTAGTATGTCTCAGACCTGAGTCTTGAGAGATAATTTACTATTTTATCCTTGTCAAAAACCCACCATCTACAATATGATAACCACATTTAGCATCAATTATTTTGTTTGCTATTAGATAATTTACTTGTTATAGCACGTACCCTTGAGATTAGCTAATGCATAAGATACATCTTATGTGCAATATAAATCAAATTAAAGACCAAATGAACAAGCATTTCAAACCTATTTCATTTGAATATCAAGTACCTCTACATTTAGGATTTTGTTTCGTAAACAAAACAATATGGCTGAAATAGACTTTTAATAACAGTTATGAAGCAGAAAGCAATGATTTATATTGTCAAAAACCGTGGCTAAAGGGCAGTTTTGAGAATACAATGTGTACAAGGTTTACTTGGATTAGGAAACTTGTATGCCGGTTTGTAAGAGAGTTTTCCAAGGTTAGGGTTTCCTAATTATGGTAAAAGACTATTCTTAGGAGTTTTATAAGACTTGGGGAGCAAGGATGTAAGTACTATATAAAAGGGCTTATATGGTGAAGGGAAATCATCCACTCGACGAAGAGTGAGATCTAGGGTCACAACCATTGTATCCTACAATGGTGGGTGATGGGACAAAATCTATATGAGAAGAGAAAAACTTGTCGTGAAAACGGGTTTGGGAGAAATCTAGAGCTTCTAGGGTTCAAATAAGTAAAAAAGCTATAATTCATGATGTTTTTCATGTTCTTGTCTAAAGTGGAAGCAACATTGGTTGATGGAAATCTATGGAAGAAGAAGAAGAGGAAAGGAAGAGGTAATCTCTTCGTAATATGTCTTGTTGTTTCTAAGTCTTTTATTGCTAGTGGTTACATAACTAGTTGATTATATGAAGTGTGTCGGTGTAATAACTTGAAATGATAATAAAAGATTCTCGAGTATTTGATCGTGGATGTAGCCTACAAAAAATAGACGAATCATGTAATCTATATATCGTGTGTGATTGTCTATTATCGTATACATTATATTCCTGCTAGTATTATTAGTCATACTAATCTAAAGATGCAAGCGAATGATTCGAACTAGTTATTATCAACGTGCCCTCGATTTCCCAACATACATTTCAAAAGATTTGTCTCTCCTTTTATTCCTGTAATTTTTTATCGTACTCACCGTCTCATCATTGGAATTTTCCAACATACATTTCACAAGCTTTGTTTTGTTTCCTAGGTTTGTCTGTAATACAATTTTGATTATTGGATCGATTCATTTTGCTCATTTTTCTAGTCGTCTTTGTAGGTTAATTTTTTTGAATAACCTATGTAAATATTTATATTACATTAATGTCCCATGTACACATTACACTGCATCGATTACACTGATTCTTTTTTTCTTTAACACTAAAAATCTAAACGACCAGTATAGTAGGAAAAAAAGAAGAAAATGAATATTACATGTTCGTTTGCGACGGCTTGATTGTATCTCTTTCTCCTACTATATCTTTTATCCCAAAATTTGGTTTTTAATCTCAAACTTGTTGGTCATCCTTTGGTACGTGAAAGAATTGGAGCGTGCCGCTAAGCGTGTGTCTATCATCCTTCGATTAAATATACGCTATCGCTGGAGCGTACTGTTAAACGTGCGTCTATCATCAGACGTTTTTTTGTTGTGTTTCCTACCGAACGTTTATCCAGCGTCCGCCCCAATCAAACGTTTTCACAGACGTACGCACATAAAACACAATTTCAACAAACGTATAGTTATATATACGCTCAATGCCAGACGTTAGTTTAGACTTACGCCCGATCAAATTTTAATCCATGCCCGTCGTTTCAGGTGGAGTAAAGAGTTAATTTTTTACTCTTTACTCTTTGGGTATGGTCGTTCCACTGTGATGCTCTTAGTGCATGTTTTATTGAAATGCCACTGTTTACTAAAATCCTTAAATTTGAAGGAAAAAGTCTTCATCCACTCCATAACATGTCTATTACCTTCGTTATTTGTTGATGTTATATGCGCAATCTTCTTAAATGCAAAGCATAATTTATTTTATTGCTGTTGTTCAGGAGTTGCAGTCTAACTATTAAAATTAACCTTAATCTTTATATGGTTCATGTACACATCTTTCCTCCATCGTCTTAATATATATACTCCCTTCGTTTTAACAAAAGTGTTAGTAACACTTTTACTGAAACGGAAGTAGTATTTATTTATAATTTCGACAACATCATGTCGAATAAAAACTGAAAATATATGCCCACAAAGCAATCCTTTGGATTCAAACATGCAACAAATGCGTTTGACCTTTTTTTTTCTCTAGCTCAAATCAAATTGTGATTATAATCCATATTTTACCTTCTCCAACTTCGACATCCTCTGTTATGCTATACTCCGCAAAATTACCAACTTCTTTTGAACTTAAACATACATAGTATATCATTCCTGCTAAATCTTCTCGAAATTCTCCGAACTTTTGATAAAATATAAATTTTTAAGCATGTTCTTCAATCTCATAAGTAGGGACAGGCGGTAACATTTGGGTGTACGATTTGAAATCTGATTGCTCTTCCTTCATAGTTTTGTTTTTCAAAGCGTTGTCATATTGCTCCACAATTTTTTTCAACATGGTTTTTGAAGTAACATAATCTTTTAAGACAACATTCATGCTTTCACTTCTTTGAGTGCTGGACATCCCAGCCCAAAAATGATTTTTGACGAAACATGGCACCCATAAATGTGTATCTTAATGAAGATCACTTAACCCTTTGTTTTCATGTAATTTATATTCTTCAAACAATACAGACCAATCTCGTTCAAACTCTTCAGGAGTTAGTGGATCATAAAAAACACATTGTACATCAAGACTGACTGCCTTGTAGTTTTTGTAACTTAAATTTTTTTCAAGAAATTTTTTCATCACACACCAAAGATATCAATGATGCATGGTCTTTGGAAACACAATCCCTATAGCATTTTGCATGGCGCTGTCTTCATCTGCTATGATACATTTAGGAGCCACACCAAACATACATGCAAGCCATTTCTTGAATAACCAGACAAACATACGTGTATCTTCACTTGAAATAACGCCACATCCAAGCAAAATGGACTCACCGTGATTTTTGATCCCAACGAAAGGAGTAAAAAGGATTGCATATTTGTTTTTCAAATAAGTAGTGTTAATGTGACGACTTTTTTAAATTCTTTATATGTTTTTCTACTCCTAGCATCCACCCAAAATAAATTCCTTAATACACCATCTTCATACAGGTCCATACTTTAAAAAAAGGAAACTTGGGTTTTGGCTTTCAATTTTATGAAATAATTTTGACCAGTTAGAGCATCTTCTTCCCCGAGTTGTAGATACCTCATTTTCTCGACATAATTCTGAATGTCCTTGTTGACGTATGGTTTCATGCCCACCTTCTGAAAACACAAACAAGTTAGAAATTTGTTTACTTTGATCCCTGCCTGATCATTTATTTTAATTTTCTTTTTGTAGATTCGTCTAATTGTCTATGTCACGCATGGAGGTGAGATTTGCTAGGGCTATTGCCATGATTGTGCAAAAGATTAACAATGTTAATTAGCCATCGATTCTCGACATCCAAGCTTGCTTAGAGTCTGGCTCCGCACCCATTCGAACACTTGGTGGAAGTTTTAACATATATTTACCAATACTAAATTATTGTCTCGTCTGCTCGGGTGTATGTAAACGTAGTCATCGTTTAACACCATCATCATCCTTCTTAGATGTTCTTTATTTTTACGGAAAATCCCAATTTTTTGATGTAATTTCTATAAAATTCAAATAGTTCTTTAAGGCTATCAAATGTCATACTAACCATCGGCTCACCGTTATAATCATCCCTTTTCCCTTCGCCTGTACCATTATCGATAACTTTAGCCATACCAACCGTCGGCTCATGATAAAAATTATCACTTTTTGCTTCTTTTGTATTATCATCGACAACTTCAGTGTCCTCCATTGCCGAAAAAGAATTACAAAATATACGAAAGAAAACAATGGGATGGCAGTAATGAAAATAAGAATACAGTGTAGGAACTTAATTAAATTAAATCATTAAACACAAAAAATAATCGTACATACCTTTTGTCCCAATTCTCCAAAACATCGGATCTTGGATGCAGCTCGTATGAACATGATTTCTTTTCCTGATATTGGATTGTCGTATAAGTTTGTTTTTTTTTTTGTTTTTTTTTTAAAGCATTATGAGTTGTTGCTTAGGGTTTAAAAGTTATAGAAGCATGATATAGGGGCTTCCACGTCAATAGAGGGGCTCCAATAATAAGATGAAATAGGGACATTATGAAGTAAAACTCAAAAACCTCTTATCCATAATATTTTCACAATGTCTAAACCATCCATGATTAGTTAATCTTAA
This sequence comes from Papaver californicum, assembly GCA_023531435.1. NCBI lineage: Eukaryota > Viridiplantae > Streptophyta > Magnoliopsida > Ranunculales > Papaveraceae > Papaver > Papaver californicum. Next base: position 1,631,309 of record JAJJMC010025396.1, on the reverse strand, counting down.
TTACACTAACTAATTAAAAATTAAGCTAATCATGATTAATTAAAACATAATCTTTTACTTAATCAAATGATTTGAAATTTTTTTCTTTTGAATTTGTGTTTGGTGGGAAGAAAACTAGATGAAATTTAAGAATTTTTTTTTTTTTAAAACCTAGATTTTGATTCAATAAACCATAGTAGAATTGAGTATACCTCTAACTTATCCTCTTGATCTTTTTATGGCTCAAATTTGATGAAATCACGATTTGAAAGATTGATTTTTTATTGTTCAGAGAAACTTACGGTTGGGTTTCATGTCGAACCCAACCGTAACACCAAGAACACCCCAGATTTACGGTTGGGTTTTCAACCAAACCCAACCGTAACTAATTTGTTCTTCATATTGGTTGGGTTATTAAACAAACCCAACCGTAACTTCAAATGTAGGAGATGAAGATTCAATTAAGATTTACGGTTAGGTTTTCAACCAAACCAACCGTAACTAATCTTTAAACCCCAATCGTAAAATTAGATAAATATGTTTTAAGATTTTTTATTTTATATCATGTAGAGAATTGAAAACCGAAGCTAACCCAAAAAAAATGAGGTCAATCGGACATCGTATGAAGGAGTTATGATCAAAACGGTGAAATCTATTTGTATCCAGGAATAGTTACGGTTGGGTTCGCCAATAAACCCAACCGTAAGTTTGGGCTCAATGAAGCCCAAAAATCTCAAATTTACGGTTGGGTTTATTGGCGAACCCAACCGTAAATATTCATGGATACATTTCATCGTTTTGACCATAACCCCTTCATACGATGTCCGATTGACCTCATTTTTTTTGGGTTTGCTTCGTTTTTCAATTCTATACATTATAGAAATGAAAAATCTTTAAATCTATTTATCTAATTTTACGATTGAGGTTTAAAGATTAGTTACGGTTGGGTTTGGTTGAAAACCTAACCGTAAATCTTAATTGAATCTTCATCTCCTACATTGAAGTTACGGTTGGGTTTGTTTAATAACCCAACCGTAATATGAAGAATAAATAGTTACGGTTGGGTTTCCATTCGAACCCAACCGTAACATGAAGAACAAACCAGTTACGGTTGTGTTTTTCATTCGAACCCAACCGTAAATTCCCTCTGTAACACAAAATCCTCATTAGCTTGTTTAGTTTTATCCGGATTGTCATCACTACTATTTTCTACACATTTATTAGTATTCTTCATCACGAAATTGTGAGTTAAATCGGCGATAAAATTTTGATTCGATGGAGAAATTTGATTAAAATGGAGAAGGAAAAGATATGGAGGAGATGGAAAGATTTTAATTAAAGGACAAATTTGTCTTTTTTTATTGGGTAAAGGGTAAAATGAACATTTAACTTACCCCTAGGACATCCCTTAATGAAAAATTGGGTCACCTCGCCTCCTAGAGGAGCCCCTCTATTGATATTGGAGCCCCTATACCAGGCTTCAAGTTATATATAGGGTTTAATATTTCAACCGAAATTCCTTTATTTTATATAAAAAATAAAAAAAAACAAATAAAATAAAGATTACATGGAAAATAAACGAATGGGTTTTGCTGATTTTCAATGCAACATCATTTTGTTTTTTGAGACACCGAAATATATTCAGTCCGGATAACATTATTGTTATATTATAAGGGTTATATTATACTCTTTTCGTTTCTGAAAAATAGTTACTATCATTTTTTTAATTTGATCTATTTTTAGGTTAAAATAAAAAAATAATAATAATACTTTTCCAGAAACGAAAATAGTATTAGATAAACTCTTAGAAATTTAGGTCGGTTGACCAAGCACCATTGATTACATATGCAAATTACTACGATGAACATGTGTTGTAATTGATTTCATCGTTGATTACTAAACTTCATAATATGATTAAAAAAAAATAAAATTTGTTGGTTGTTTAAGGACTATTAGGTTGTTAAGTAAATGACACAATACAATAACAGTTTGGAGGAGTGCACACAATCATTCACCATCCACAATCTATTTATAGAAATTTCGCATATTCATGACAAGGTCAGTATTTCAGATTAGATGTTATTTTCATTGTTCTTTTTTCTAACGAGGTTCAATTCTAAATTCTCATTTACTAGTTTTTTTTCTCATTATCTTATCATGTTTCAAATATTTGACATCTACGACTAAGAACATCTTTAATGTTAAGGGTTAAGGTTTTAAAATTACATATCATTTAGGATTTAATATCTTTTTCATCAAAAAATATTCTTCAATGCTAGTCAAGGTAATGGGAAATGATGGCATGACCAGGTGAGAATAAAAAAAAAAAGTCTAGATAAAACCTTCTTAATGACTTTGGATTTTAAGTCTATATCATCATTTTATCTCTAGATAAAATGATAAATACAGAAATTAAATATAAAATTTAAGTAAAAAGTCTTATCTTTATTTTTTTATCATTCAATAATGATCTATAAAAAAATATGCTAATAACACTTCCACGCTGGATAACCTTACCCGTTATGTCGGAGATGTTCTGGACGAAACCGATGGCAATTAGCTCTTTTGGTCCTGTCTTGTCTTCTCGTGATGGTATGCATGACATAAGAAAATATCAGGTCATTTACTGCGTTTCTAGTTTTGTTGGAACAAATCAAAGAAGAACAGACAATATAAGACCCACATATAATACCCAAAACATAGGAATAAATCAACAGTCAATTGTTCAACAGAGAAAGAGAGAGAGAAACACACAGCTAACAACTCAATTGCCCCAAGAATAAACAAATCAAATCAAAATCATCATCAGCAGTAGCTTATGTTATTACAACTCAATTAATAGTTGCAATTATTTATTTTTGATTGTCCTTCGCAGACAGCGTTTCCTTCCTTCTAGTTGCTTTTTCTTCTTGTTACTCACGTTTCTCTCCCCTCTATTTTATCATGCCGTTTTGACCGTTACAATCTCTATCACCTTCTTCTTCTATCTGTTCCTGTTTCTCAGATGGTGGGTTCAGTTGAATAATACTTCTCTGTACCCAAAAAAAATGTTCAATATTATGGAAGTTTGGTTGAAGATTGTTTACGTTATCTTTGCTTTCTGTTCTGCTTTAGTTCTGGGTGCTATCAAAGGTAAACCCTTTTTTTTTTCAATTTTGTCTTCTTTTAAGACCCTTTTTTCTACATTTTAATTCAGTTGTAGAGAGATTTGATTGTGAGTTTCTTTGTTTGTTAGCTTGAATTGCAATTTTTGTGCAAGGGTTTCTTATGTTTTGTTATAATTTTGATGTTGCAGGTGTTTTAGTAGGTCCATTTGCTAGTTTAATCTTAATACTTGGAAATGGTGGAGTGATTCTTGGGCTCTTTCCTGCCCATGTTTATTGGACTGTGTATACTCTTACTCGGTTAGTTTCTTACTCCCATTCATCCAGTTCTTTTTTTTTTGTTTGGGGACTCAAATCCTATGTTTTCATTAAGTGCAACTCAACTTTTTCGGTTTTATTAATGTTTGCTTCAAAATTGGGGTTTAATGGCGCCATGCAGGACTAATCGGTTAGATGTACCTCTCAAAGTCGCTTTCTTGTTTACTTTACCGGCATTATTTGGGTTATGGTTAGCTCTTGGAATCGCCGGTACCATAATTGTGGGATTGGGTTATGGTTTTTTCACACCTTGGGTATCAACTTTTGAGGCCTTCAGACAAGACAGTGAATCAAGGAAATACTTTCACTGCATAGTGGTAAAACTTTGAATGTCAATTGCTCCTTTTGCAGTAATTTTTTTGTCATAATGCTATTAAATTTTTACATTAGAAGTTGAATTAGTATTGTTGAATTGGTTAGGATGGAACTTGGGGTACTGTCAAAGGGAGTTGCACAGTTGTCAGAGATTTTGCTGATATGTGTTATCATACATACCCACTTTATTTAAAGGAGTTGAGGGAAGCATCTAATTCAGATGAATATCAAACTCTGAGGTATTTATGTCTACTCATTCTTTTAGAAATTTCGACTTTAAGAGAATGTACAGATGTTAGAATTTTGAGATGATACAATAAGAAATTTTCCCTCTCTGGTTCTCTCATGTGTGTCAAGCAATCATTTTTAAATTGCTATGACCTCTCTGTTGGACAGTCTGGACCTTATGGAGAAGAATCTTCACTTTGGAAATGTTTCGTAAAATAATGGGTGATAAGTCAAGGAGTAATATAATATGTTCCATAAGATATGCAAGTTTAAGGAGATCTTATTTTTATTTTCCAATTGAACAGAATCAAACTTTTTACTGATAAGTAATCTATTCTTTATGATGTGGATACAGATCCCAAATCCATGGAATTGTGTCATCTTTATTCGTTATAATGTGGGTAAAGTAACCAGAATACGCCGTAGGGTGTCAGCCTGTCAGGGAATCATAGTCAATAGCTTGCACTGTGTTATTTCACACAACTTCTGCCAGGATGATAACCTTTGGACTTTCGACCCTGTGTGATTTTGAGTTTCTTCTTTCATCATTTTAATCATTTATGGTTTGAAAAAAAGAGATAAGGGTTGTTAATAAGAGCAATGGTTGCACTATGATCAGTACAAGCAATGTGCTGAAAAGAATTAGTCACACTCACACCCTCACCTTGAAACCTTGCGCAGGTCAGTCCATGTTCCTGCATGTATCATCGTGGGGTTGACAGGACTCATCATAGAGGTTCCTCTTTATACCATCATTGCAGTGATAAAGAGTCCATACCTGCTTATCATGGGCTGGTATAGGTTGCTACATGATCTAGTGAGCCGAGAAGGCCCCTTCCTTGAAACAGCTTGTATACCTATTGCTGGTTTAGCAATCCTTCTGTGGCCACTTATCGTTGTTGGGAGCATCTTATTGTCTATTTTCTCAAGCATATTCATTGGGTTGTATGGAGCATTTATTGTATATCAGGTTTTTTCTAGCTTCAGACTCTCATTTCTTACTTATAGTCGGTATTCCTTGTAATAAGCTCAACTTTCCAGTCTGTTCAATGGTGTAGGAGAGATCTTTCAGGAGAGGTTTAGCTTATACAGTTGCAATGGTTGCAGAATTCGACGAGTACACAAATGATTTGCTTTATCTAAGAGAAGGGTCCATATTTCCGAAGTAAAATTCTGCCAACTATTTGATTTTATTTTGAAACTGTCCTGTAAGTTCCCTCTTTAATGCCCATGTCACTGCTCAACACAGGCCCCGGTACAGGTCGAAAAAGTCCTCTCATGCAGGAGATTTTTCTGTCGGAAGTAGCCGTCCTGGCAAATTCATTGCTGTTCCTACAGAAGCACCTGCAATGCTTATTGCAACTTTAGCACCGTCGAGATCCGTTAGAGAGACAATACAAGAAGTAAAAATGGTGCAGGTATGCTTCACTTCTCTCAAGTTTCATGTATATTCTTCTGTAATCGGTCATCAGAGATAACTTTTGCATTAATGCCACTTGCCTATGATTAAATAATACTATCACTTTTTCAATTTGGCATAAAACGGAGGGAGTAATAACTACCACAAAGTTTGTTGTTCCCGGTGAATAATAATGGTTGTGTTCTATATTTCAAATACAACAGATATGGGAACATGTGATGAAGTCTTGTCTACTGAGGGGAAAGGAACTGGTGGATGCTAACGTTATATTGCCAGCTGACCTTGATGAATGGTCCAGGGTGAAGGGCAGTATTGATACAACCCTTGTCGGTGTTGGCCTTCCTAGCTATTCATTAATGCGGACTCTCCTGGACTCTATCGCAGCTGGAGCAGGAGGTTTGTTAATGCTTGATGGTGTTGAAGTCAACCATCTAAATGTTCCCCAAGATCGATTACTGGACTGGTTTTTTTATCCTATTTTAGTTTTGAAGGAACAGATTAAGGTTATAAATCTCTCAGAAGGTGAGTTAAGGTTTTTGGAGAAGGTTGTTCTTTTTGGTACTGATACTTGGCGTATGGAAACTTGGGACAACGGCAGTATTGTTCCCGAGGATGCTCTAAGGGCTGCTCAAATTCAAGGTATCAGCAGAAGGTAAGGACTAGTCTTACATCCTCAAAAACTGTGTACATGTTAATCATAGTAGAATTGTATGTCAGTTGACCAAATCTGTAGCGCCTCTTCCTCTCATATTACTGGTCAATAATGATGTACTTGCAGGCTGATGGGAATGACCAGAAGTTTATCAAAGTTCCCAACCTATAGAAGAAGATTCAGCCGAGTGGTGAAAACTTTGGTAGCTTATTCTTTAGAGAAGAGCAGTTCAATTGGATCCATGTCTCCGAGATCAGCTGCTTCCGTAGAACTTGTATAGGGTGAAAGCATATACGATAATTTTGTTCATATTCTTACAAATGGTTGGTCTTTGTTGGGTCTCCTCTATATGATTGTAAGGAGGAAGGGGGAAGATTTCCTTCCATTACCCTTGTAATTTCAGTTGAATCAAAAAATTAGCCTTGTAATTTCATAGTCATAAAGAAAAAAAACTTGTTTTCGGAAATTTGGTTTTTGGGGTAGATTTTTGTTCAAGTGATTGAATTCAACTTTTGCCTGTAACTCGCAAAAGAAAAGGTGATGCAAGAAACAAATGGAAAGACAGAGAGATTCTACGGTTTGTTTTCATTTTATTAGTTGATTAACAAATCAAACCTACATATTCTTTTTAGAACTTAATCATTTTGGTTGATGAAAGAAGCCAACCTTTTGATCATTTTTACAGCATTATCAGAACTGGGGTTAAACAGATGGAACACATGATCTTCCCCTTCTGTCTCCGTAGTCTCTATCACACCTTTCCACCCACTCTTCTGCAGTAATTCACCATAAAACACTCCCCTGTCTCTCAACAAATCTTTCTCTGCAACACAAACCAACACTTTGTTGCATCCCAAAATCGCAAGATTGGGGTCTGTCGCTGGGTTAATAAGCGGGTCATCGTTCCCTGTTATCGATGGATAAACAGTGAACCATATCTTATCTATTCTTTCCCTCAAACTTATGTCTTCTGTCTCCAAACCAATCGGTTCCATCCCCCAAAAATAAGGATGCACAAGGAACAACTCCCAAAAATTTCAAGCCAAAAATTTGTTCAGAATTAATCCCAGCACGAATGGCCATGTTGTGCGCGATATTAGCACCTGCACTGTCACCAACCAAGAAAACCTTGCGTTTTTTAGGACTACCAAAAAAAAATTTGGGGATACTTATTTTATACCCATCTAAGGAAAAGGATAAGGGGTGTCTTAAAATGGTAAAAATATAAGTTACTTTTACTAGTTTAATTTACTTTTCTACCATTTAGATATTAAACTATTTTTTTTATTTAGTATTTTTTATAATATTTTTTATTGAAAAATTAATTAAATTAGTTAAATTATAATTAATTAATGGATTTAAAAGAAAATTATTTCAATTTTTTCATTTTAAAAATATTTTTTGCAATATTTTTTAACTTTTTTTTAATAATTTTTTTTTATTTTTTATTTAAAAATTAATAATTTTTTTGTTACAAAAAAAAAATAATCGATAGATAACTAATTTGACGAAACTACCGATTGTGAAAGTTGAAAAATTCAAAAAATTTAAAGTTTGAGAAGATTTATTTCTGGGGCTACTTTCATAATCGGTAGATAATAAATTTGCCGAAACTACCGATTATGGTAGTAGAAAAATTCAAAAATTTTAAAGTTTGAGAAAATTTATTTTTGGGGCTACTTTCATAATCGGTAGATAACTAATTTGCCGAAACTACCGATTATGAAAGTATAAAAATTTGAAAAATTTAAAGTTTGGAAAAATGTATTTCTAGGCTACTTTCATAATCGGTAGATAACTAATTTTCCAAAACTACCGATTATGAAAGTAAAAAAAATTCAAAAATTTCAAAGATTGGTAAATGGGGCTACTTTCATAATCGGTAGATAACTAATTTTCCGAAACTACCGATTATGGTAGTAGAAAAATTCAAAAATTTTAAAATTTGAGAAAATTTATTTCTGGGGCTATTTTCATAATCGGTAGATAACTAATTTGCCGAAATTACCGATTATGAAAGTAGAAAAATTCGAAATTTCAAAGTTTGGTAAAAAGATAATTTAGGGCTACTTTCATAATCGGTAGATAACAAATTTTCTGAAACTACCGATTATGATAGTAGAAAAATTCAAAAAAAATTAAAGTTTGAAATTTTTTATTTCTGGGCTACTTTCATAATCGGTAGATAACTAATTTGTCGAAACTACCGATTACGAAAGTAGAAAAATTCAAAAATTTCAAAGTTTGGTAAAAATAAATTTGGGGGCTACTTTCATAATCGGTAGATAACTAATTTTCCCAAACTACCTATTATGGTAGTAGAAAAATTTCATTTGGGGCTTATTGAATAATCGGTAGTAATCGAAACTGTTAAAACTACCGATTATAGAATGATTTTAATTAAAAATTACCAAAAAAAGGAAAAAAAATAATAAAAAAAATTATTTAAAAAAAAATATACTACTCCTTCCGTTTCAGCAAAAGTGTACTATCACTTTTGCTGAGACGGAAGTAGTATTATTTTTAAAAAAATAAAAATTAATTAGTTAATTATAATTTAACTAATTTAACAACTAATTAAATTAGATGGATAAAAAGATTTTAAAATTACTTTAAAATGTCTCTATTTTATTTTATTATGTAGTTTCAAATTCTTTTGTAGTAGTCCTCAAAAACGCTAGGATATAAAAGCTGTCATGTCATTATCATGTAGCTGGTCATTTAGATATGATTATGAGTTATGAGTTACGACTATGAAATCTTCTAGAAAAAGGTGACCTACATACACAAATTCTCTCAAGCCCAGCAAATGGGCTTGATTAGAGCACATAAGAGAAACATGATGCAAGAAAAGAAAGAAGAACAAATGAGGAAACAATTGAGAATCCATATGTATCAATTGCACAAGTATTTTGGATTCAGTTTCTAATTATGTGGACGCATAAAAGAAACCAAGAATTTCATCATGTTCAGAGCATTTTCAGAACTGGGGTTATGCAAATGGAACACATGACCCTCTCCTTTAGACTCCATAATCTCCACAACACCTTCCCAGCCACTTTTCTTCAGTGTCTCGTAATAAAACCATCCTCTATCTCTCAATAAATCTTTCTCTGCAACACACACCAACACTTTGTCGCACCCGAAGCTCGATAGATTCGGGTCATTTGCAGGGTTGATCAGTGGGTCGTCATTACCGGCTGTTGTCGAGGGACAAACCGTAAGCCATAGCTTGTCTACTCTCTGCTTCAAATCCATGTCTAATTTCTCTACACCAATTGGTTCCGACCCCCAAAAGTGAGGATGCACTAAAACAACCCCCCAAAGCTTCAAACCGAAAATTTATTCAGGTGTAATTCCAGCACGAATTGCCATGTTGTGTGCGATATTAGCACCAGAACTGTCACCACCCAAAATGACTTGATTGAAATCAGCATGATCATTTAACCAGATCTCATGGCCTTGTTGATCAGATATAGAGTGAGAAAGTACCCATTTTAAGGCTGCCCATGAATCTTCATAAGCCATAGGGAGAGGATTCTCTGGTGCTCGTCTGTATTCCACCGAGACGGCAACAACATTTGCCTCTGCAACTACATAATTTAGATAATCGTGGTATCTGGGATTAGAGGCGGAATAGGTGCAAAATGCTCCACCGTGGAAATAAACGAGAAGGGGAAGCTTCTTCTGTTGCTGCTCCTCTGTGTGAGTGATTGACTTGGGAAGATATAGTCTTGCAGAGAGACCAGTTTGAGGCACAATTACAACATCCTTTGATGAGACACTCATTTTCAAATCTCTGAAAATTGATGAAGGAACTAATTCATCTCCATAATGCGATAGCCTCTCAACTCGCCCATTTTTATACGCCCTCAAATAAGGCAGAAGCTCATAAGCTAATCCAGAATTAATTGCCTCCATTTTTATGCATAGAATGAAGAAGAAGAAGAAGAAGAAGAAGAAGAGATGCAAAGATGATTTCAAATGGGATTGGTATGCTGATGTATGAACAAGGTCAACGTACAAATCTCTTTGCAAACATAAGATGGGAAATGCTATTGATATTTTTTGCTCTCTTTAATGACTTTCATTAGCTTTAAAATGCGAAAATGGTTCCAGTGGCTGGTAGAATATTTATTGTTGAATTCTACTTTTGCCTGCTGTGAGGAAACATTTAGAATATATATGGGAGTATATGCTTATCTATTCAAGATTTAAAGTCTAACACAGTGCTGGTATTCAAGATTCAAAATTTCAAACCTTATTGATTCACACCAATTTCAGAACAAGGGTGGTGGAACACATTTGGACATAAGGAACTTATGGGACACATGACTCTCCTCAATGACTCCATGAACTCCACAATTCTTCTTCAGGACTTTTCTCCAGAGGTTCATAATAAAACCATCTCCCACTAAAACTGTCATTTTCAGCAACTAGAGCCCAATGGCAACCCAAGCTCAAAAGATTTCTGCCAGTCACCCAGGTTGATAAGCGGGTCATCAAACACCCTGTTGTAGACGGAACACAATAGCAAAGAACGTGTCAAATTTTGCCTCCATTTCCATTCTGTTCACCTCAGAACCAAAAGCCGGATCTTATAAAACAATACTCTAAAATCAACTGACTGCCATCTCAACAACGGCAATGACATATATACCCATCTTTATCTCTTTACAATTTATCATTTTCTTCACTCAGTTAAGCAGCATTTTAGACTACGGGGATGATAATTAGTTATTTGTTTCAGAGAGATGATGACTGAAAAAAGTATTGCAGTACTAAGTAGTAAAGACGGATAGTTAACTAACACTAGTCTATCGGATTATACTTTGTCTAAGTGTACAGTATGAGGCAGGTCATCAATTTCCATGTTTTGAAAACAAAGAACAAATTAACTACTAGTTCCTTGAAGAACCTGATTATACTATGCGACAATGTAGGATCACAGATAACAAATTCAGCCAATCTCCTCTAACAGCTTCGTAATTGCTTCAGATGTAAGAGGAATGTAAACACAATCCTGCCCATCTGAGTGTCTTCTAGTCTTAATCAACTCATGATCTTTAAACTCTGTTAAGTGAGCATTCAGCGTCATTTGGCTGCTAACTAGAAAACGTTCACGGCAGGTTGCGTACAGGTTGTTTATCGGCATTCCTGAGAAAGAAAACATGTATACTGGAACTGATAAAACAGTAAATCTCAATCTCACCCTTCTATGGAAATTAGTAGCATAGAAGCATTATGCATCAAAATGCTTACCTTCTTCATCAGAGTGGGTCAGTTGATGTTGCGCAAGAACCTTAAACACACCCTGCGCATTTGGTGTCAAACTCTGAAGTACAATTGCAGCGGTTTTAGCATTTTGGGCTGTCCCGCTACACGCAAGAATCAACGGGAGAAACACCCCTTCAACTTTGTATGGTGCGAAGGTCGGGACATGATACCAGCACCAGTTGAACTGTGTGTGAACCATTTTCTTGTCCCATACTGTAACCAAAACAAACATGCACTCAATTTAACAAAGGAATAATAGAGACAATTAACACGTTAAGAACCAAAAACGCTAGGCGGTAGTTAGACTAGCCTAAGTTCATGTACTACTCTCGAGATGTCATTAGATAAACATTTTGGTTTGTCCGGAAACCAAAACAACCCAGTCACAACATACTGAAATAGGAAACGCTGACCACCAAAAATGATAAGAATTAAAAACCACTAATACTGTACCAGTGATAACCGACCATGCAAACCAACAAACAATGCTACATGTACAAACTTCTAGACACCAACTAATTTATGTAATGGAGTTAGAAAGTCAAATTGCAGGTAGTACCTACGTCATCACCTTTAATGGGATTAAAAATGGAATTGTCAAAGACTCTTGATAGTAGGTACATGTTACAATGACTACGTACTGGATCCAACTCCTAGTGCTTTTTAGATTGGAATAAAACGAATTATAGAACAATGAATTGCATATGGGATATGCAATCAGATACATGGCGATGCGAAGTGAATTCTTACATAGTGCTGTATTGACGTGATCTACAGATGCAACCACACGAACATTGGAACAGCTTGCAAGTCGTGCAAGATACTGTTGTGATTCACTGTCTCGCAACCCAGGTCCATCAATATTGTGTATAACAACGCAGACAAAGCAATCATTTTCCTTTGCATTAGAACTGTCTAAGAATGCAAGAAGATCTTCCATGGACTGCAAACTGGAAGGTTGTTGAACTTTAGATGTGCTCCCTGTAGAAGACCTACGTCTGGTCTTAAGCTGATTCCACAGAATTTCAGCTAGGGTGGACACAACCTACACGTAAAAGAAATGCAGACGTCAGATGAAAAATCCCTTTGACCAAACAAACATATAATGGTTCTTAAATGCTCAAACGTAATACATTTTTAACATTGATTGACTGAAGATAGCCATTGATAACGATAACACCACAATCTGTCAACTCTGTAGAAGCAAAATCTTCAAGCAAAGCCTTCTTAGAGCCAAACCCATACATCAAAAGACCAAACCCACACCTACAACATTTTAACCAATTTCATAAACGGGGTTAACAATGACATTTGAAACCTCCGAAACCCCAAAAAAGAAATATAGTTGCACCAGCGCAAAACAAACAAGAGATGAGGCTGAATCCTCTTATTTGCACATTCATGGTGTAAATGGGGGAATCAATAACACAGTTGAGTTAACCGCATAAAATTCAAATTAAAATCAAACGTAAAAAAAAGAAATTGAGAAAATTACACTTTATACCTCAATTCTAAAACCCATTTTCGGTATAAGCTTTTATAACTAGTAAGCAAAGTATTATTCTCTTTCTCATGTTTAGTTTCAATATTAGACACTGCAACTCTCAGTTCCTGCACATTCGTTGCCAGATCAAAATCACTAAATATTAACCACAAATAAAATAACTATCGATGAAAAAATTAGCATAAAAAATGTAGTTTATTGATTAGAAAGAGGGCACAGACCTGCTCATCAACTACACCAATCTCAGATAATTTTTGGGCAGATTTTTTCTTTCCAGATCCTCGCATCTCTTTAGCAAGGAAGTAATTTCTGGAGAATCCAAACTCCTCATCGTCGTCTAGATCGTTGATATCCATGATTGTGAAGCAGAAAGAGGAATTCAGCGACGAGTGATGATAAAAAGGGGGAAATATGATGTGCCCTAGTAGCTATTTATTTTCCCGTGCGTTTTTGAAGACCCGATGGGTGAGCTTAAAACCCTTTTCACAATCTCCTTTCTGGAACTCAGTTTTGTCTAACTTTAAGAAGACGGCATAGTGAGGGATGAAAAGCATATTAAATGCGCATATCTTGAAAGTGAAATTCTCCCCTTCAAGCACTGGGAAGATGCAGCAGAACATTGCATTCCAATCATTGCAGCAATTTGCCACCCAAGGGCCTATAAAAAGAAGGAAAGTCCAATAAGGACTGGTTCGTGGAAACAGCTAGCAAACGTGCACAAAACAGCTAGGAAACAGATTCCACCTGACAAGAAAATCATGCCAGGCCTGCCAAGATAATCAAATATATGCTCAAAAACTGAAGCACACATATAAATTCAAACACATTGTACAAGTATCAGAAGATATGCACTAATGCATTTCTTACCGATAAAACTGGGAGAGGACTACCAAGACAAGCAGTACTAACCCTGAAAACAAGCATCAAAGAATTTGGGATGGAATTGTGAACATAGCAGATACAGTTGACACGAAATGAGAACTGTGTATGGTTTCTATAAAAGAAAGTTACGAAATAGAAGATAACCTGTCTGTTACCATGTCTGGAACAGCTCCAAACGTCGAAACTGATTCACGAAAATATTCAGATGAACCATATGAATATCAGTGCTCAATAACTATTCTTTGTGTATATCTATTCATGTCTGACCCATACCTAAAAATGAGTAGAGTATGAACCTTAGAGAAATGTGCCAAATGGTATGCTAACTTTCTAACCAAGGGAAACAAAAGGCACAGGACATGGGGTCAAAGACTGATTTCAGCTTGAGGTTTTCTATAAAGTAACTGTTTAAAAGTACAGCTGCAACTAATGCGTTGACTTCTGCAGTCAGAAGTGGTAAGTAACTTATGAGCCACAACCCTATTTCAAATGCTACATGTTTCTGTGACCTCTTTATCTCCCTCTTCTTACTTTTGAGTTGCACTTCATGACATCAACATTTTTCTGAATTTAAAATGATTCACTGATCAACTAAAAACTCCATACATCTCTATAATCATAATTCGATTTGTTAACCGCCGCCATTTTTGTGTATGAAATATAGAGAGTGCGATATGAGAAGTTCTAAAAACAATAGCTGGTTTTCAATTTGTTAAAAGATAAAGTGCATCACCATCGACTGCAATTCCCTCATTTGCAGAAATGTAATTCAAAACCCTAGAATAAGAAAACTAAAATTTCATTCGATTTAATCACAATCAATACCAACTCAACTTCTTACTATGAAAACTGAACTTGAGTAACGAAACCCAGATATCAAAAAATGAATCAAAACCCATGTTCAACAAATCAATTCCTCAAACAAGAAAAAAGAAAAGAAAAAGCAATTGAAATATCATAGAAAAATAGATGTCTAATGAACTAACCTTAAAAAGAATGGTATCCAAGCAGATTCTTAGCGTTCTGGAGAACAATCCAAGTGAGTTGAACTTTGAAACTTAATCAAAAGGTGTTCTCTCAAAAATCCTAATAAAATTAGGTTTTAGAGAAAAATGGTGGAATAAAGTGACTTACTCTTGACTTCAATGCCGTGGGGAAATGTGTGAAAAGTAAATTTTAAGAAATACCAAGCACAATAATTAAATGCAGTAAACATAGAAACACAGCCTATATCTAGCTAAAACTTTCGAATCAAAAAACAAAAAAATCTAACTAAAACAAACCCCGGCTAATTTGAGGCTGGTGAAAAATAATTTGTCCGGCTATATTTAGATCTATACGGATTATTTTGACCTATTTAATTTTGTTTCTAATTAGAAAGTATGATAAGTGTGTCTAGTTAACTATTATAAAAAATATAAAAGTGTCTTGTGCTCGTTAATTATTCCTAATGCTTAAATCAAATAAAAATATTTTTCTTTTTCATTTTACTACCTTCCAAATCAAACAAAATTTAAATAAAAAACAAAACAAAAAAGGATTTCTATTTCCATCTCACTTTCCAAATTTTAAAAACCTTAACCTCTAAATTTTTCAAAACAAATTCGATCATCCGGAGTTAATTACAAGGTAAATCTGTATAAACCCTTCTTATAATAGCATTTGTGAGATCCATGTGTAGAAATCTTCATTTTCATGAAAAGTCCTGATTTTTTTAAAAATCGTTCAATATGGATCTATCGTATCCAACGATTCTGCTGCATGTTCTTCATGAACATTCTCGCTTTATATTCCTTGTACATAGTTACCATTACCAAAATCGTTTGATACGGCAGATCATATCCGACGATTCTACCTTTTTATTTTATTTTTACTTTTTCAATACTGGAATCGTTGGATAAGACACCTTATTATCCACCGTTTCTGGTCTTTTATTTTTTTACTTTTCTATATTGGAATCGTTGGGGTACGCAACCTGATTATCCACCGATTCCCTTACTTTCATGTTTTTACTACTACCTGATGAGAATCGGTGGATACAATAGACCATATCTAATAATTCTTGAAATGAATTTTTTTGAGTTTTATCAGTAAGAGGAATCGTTATCTAGACATACTACTTGACCAATGATTCCAACTTAGTGTTTTCTGTTAGCTTTTACAGTTGGAATCGGTGGATAAAGATGGTTTTATCCAACGATTCTGTTCTGTTCATTATATACATATTTTTTTGCTGGTGATTGAACTAGAGATTATTGATTGCTTGAACTACTATTTGTTGTGTGATATTGTTTTTTTTTTTTTGTTGATTATTGATTGGTTGAACTAAAGATTATTAATTGAATTTTTTGTTGTTCAATTTGTTTATTTGTATAACTATTATGGATGGTCGCAAAAGAGGTTATGGTCCAACAAGACAATAAGATATTGATAGGAAGCCATAGAAAAAAGGTTATTTGTGACCTTTGTTGCCCCAGCCAAAACAAACTGGATGAAGTCCTGGAACTCCTAAGTCAGCTGGCAATGGAGGAGCTTGAGGAGGTGATTGAGGTGACATCCAACTTAAGAGAGGATATTGCTAATTGGAGATCCCAAGATGCAATCCTTGAAGAGGCTGTCGCTGCTGCTGCTGATGGTGGCGTTGATACATAATCAATGTTTTTAAGACTTATCGGCTAAACTAAACTAAGACTTGTTGCGTTAACTAGTTTGTGTTGTTTTATTTGGAAACTTATTTTTATTTTGTTTGTGGATGGATGGATGAACTTACGGTTTAATATGTTATATGAACGGTTTGGAGTTCGTTATTGGCTATTACGTTAAATGATCGGTGGTAAAGAATATCAAAATTTTACAATTGTGATCAAGAATCGGTGGATAATGCACATATGTATCCACCGATTCCAGCTGACCCTCTTGTAAAAATTGCATTTTTTTGCAATAGATTCAGAATCGGTGGACAAAACACTTATGTATCCACTGACTCTGATTGTCTATCTGGTAAATATGAATCAGAATCAGTCGATACGTATGTGTCGTATCCACCGATTATGGGTAACTTATTTTTAATTCTTCCCGTAATTGCTTTTGTTTTAAAAAAGTTCCAACAAGAATTCAAAGTAACTAAAAAGCAAATCAATTTCATTCGTTAAGAGTGGTTGTTCAATATATGAAAGCTACAAACCATGGACATCCGATAGTTCATTTGTTAACAAAATCCAAGTATTTAATTCAACACGATTGTACCCGTGACTTGTTCCGGCTCGACCAATTCATCCCAAAGTTTCATATTGGGCTCGTATTTTTTCAGCCATTCCTTAGAGGTGTTCTTAGTGAAACCTGGAAAATAAGTGAACCTACACAGTGGAGGTAATGGACAATCTTCCTGTAGCCTAAGATTGATAAAATCTAAATCTATGTTGTTAATGTTGACTATAACAATTCTTCGATCCTTAAGTGATTCATCGCACTTTATTTTCTTGGTATGAAGGTAAGAGATGTTGCCTGACCAAAATAATGAACAACGCAACTCTACAAATCCACCAAAAGATGGACACATCGAGGCATGGTCATCCAAGGCTTATTGGTAATTGGTTCATCCCCCTCCGGTATTTGAACACGAGCAACCAGTTCGTCAAACTCAACTTCTTTATCTTCCATTGTACCTTCCCTTATCATCGGGATGTAAAATTCCTTGTCTTCTTATAGTCGTAAGGCTATCATCTTTCTAAAATATTGGCATTGGGTTAGGTTATCCTCATCCGCCAAACTTAAATGGCCTATTTATTCGGACGCAACGTGAAATCCACAATTTTCATCCCCATCTACGTCGTCGGTTGATAATACGTAGAGACGAATGATTGAAGGGATTTTCGTAAGATACTCATGTAATATCGTATAATACGTTCAATGGGGTTTATCCCACACATCCCTAAGTGATACTTGATAACCAATTGCCTCTCTTATAGTCAATGTCTCTTACGGGGAAACCATGGACCCCTTTTACATTGGTTCCCCTTTTACTCGTACTTGTCTTGTGCTCGCTTGACTTTCTTGTGAAAGGATAATGGGAACCTTTTCGTTGCCTTGTTTGGCAATCGCTTGACTTTCTTGCGTTGTAACGATGGGATCCCTTTGATCCTTTGACTTGGTTGTTTTCCATTTGGTACACTTTCTTGCTTCTTCGGGTGATCCCTTTTCTTTGGAGCCGGAACGTCTTCATACATAGCCTTGGTATGCTCATGCCGTGAAGGGTCTCTTTGGTTACTTATCATCGCCTTGTAATTTTTTATTTTTTTACATCCTATCCACTTTGGTAGGTGGTCTACCCGTCGGCGGTAGCTTAGTTGGTTCTTCAACCGGTTGCATAGGGGGTAACAACGAGGATCAAGTCGTATATCAAAAAAATTCGTTGTTTATTGTTCTTGTTGGAGTAGCCCTCGATTATTTTTTTCCTAAGATTCGTGTCTACAAATGATTCACTTGCATCCTCCGTCGGGCTTGGTGTGAAAGTAAGTTGCTTCCAAAACGGATCGATAAGCTCAAATGGAATCCCTTGAGGGTGACTAGCAATCATATGACGACACGGAAGCCCCATGAACGTCATCGTCTTACAAGAACAAACAATCTTTTTTCTCCCATACTCGTTATCCTCAAAATACTTATAATCATTTATCATATGATGGATGGCCCAATGCGACACCTTGTAAGGAATACCCCTTAGAAACGTACTGTAATCAGAGTACATGGTTACAACTTTCATCCTACTCTCTTCCATTTGGATCTGAATCTTGTTTATATCCTCCGTGGTATATTGATGGATAACTTCTTGTAATGTAATCATATTATTTTGACTCCCCCGAAGTAGTTTTTTTAATCGTCCATGAGACTTTTCCGCTATACTTGTTGCCTCATTCTTGTAATGCATATGTTGGTAGGTATACGCGTACACAAAATTTTCATTGTGCGGCTCCAACAATTGTTTCACGCAATAAACCACCGCTTCCTCAACAACTTTTGTCCAAACATATTTGAAACTCTCGGAATTAGATTTGTACTTTGCCTCAGACATCGAATGTAGCATCAAATCCCAATGATGTTTAAAAACTTTCCATTTCACTTCATTATCTTCGTACTATTTAGTCATTCTATTTTTCTCTTCCTCTTGTTCCTCCCGAGTTAGTTTACTAAGACGATCATCTTCAGCCTTCTCAAGAGCAGTACCTTTATATAGTTTTGGCCTCTGGATATGGACCTTGCAATACGCTCTGATGTTTCACTGTATGTGCCATGTACAAAGAAATTATTTGGCTTCTGGGAAAACCACCTATATTGCATTCATTAGTTCTTGATCCTTATCCATCACTATGATCCTAGGCATTTGATCGCTACTATAAATCTCTTTCAAGGTTTCCAACATCCAAATAAAACTCACCTTATTTTCCCGATCCATCAAACCCATGCTACCGATAAAGTTTGTTTGTCCGAAGTGTGGAAACATATTTTTAGCAACGACATGTTGTACTTGTTTGTCTTGTAAATGCAGTCTATTAACAAAACTTGATAGAAGCATTGAGCCAATTGGATCATCTTTGGATACGCCAAGAAAGTACGAGTCACTTTGCCGTCTACTACCTACTTCTTAATTGTGTAGTTATGTTTCTCGGATAATCACTAAGATTATTCCATAACCGTTCTACCATCCCATTCCGTCCTCCTGATGCTTTCTCTTGCCGTGTAGATTTTCCTCAAAGTCGACAAGTTTTTAGGATCATCCTCCTTGATCTTCCTAAGGATATTACTTAGTGTAGTTTCCTTCATTGACTTTACCATTGCTTTTGATGTGGTTATAACCCACAAATGGCAAAGTGTCCAATAAGAGATTCCGGAATCATGATTGTGAGAACCAGTCATCACTTTACAAAGCTTATATACCATCGCGTCATGCACAATAATCTTAAGCGGGCACTCATTCTTATTTGATTTAGTAATGTAGATCCTCTGCGTCCTCTTCACATATGGTTTGTCCTTTGCCCAGTGACTTCCAATCTTGCCACTCCTATCACAAATAATTTCCAAACGATCATGCCTCGAACGGCCTAAGACTAATGCTTGTTTGATCTTTATCCCTATGTCCATAAACCATTGCTTTGCATCGTCTCTCTTTTCCCAAACCAAATCAGTGTAGTAGTGTTTAGAAGTATCATGCCCCATCTGAGACACGGGTTCAGGTTGATCATCGTCGAGTGTTTGTAAAATCTACAATATATATATATATAAAAGATTAGGCTAATAGAATAGGTGGACATCGAACAATCGTGTACAACGATTCTACAGAATCGACCTTTATATCCTCCTATATCTACCGATTATTCCTTGTCTACATTTTTGAGAAACATCCCCAAATGCTGGAATCGGCACACGTGAACTGACTTGTGTGCCGATTCCATTATTCAACAAAGTGGAGCTTTCTGAACACTTTTTCAATTAGAATTAGCACATAATGCAACACATATCGACCGATTCTATTCTTGGAGAATTTTGGAAAAATCTCCAAATGATGGAACCGGTCGATAAATAAGTCTAGGGCTGCACAGAACCGACCGGAACCGAAGAATCGGATCGGAACCGACAAAACCGTACCCCAAAAAAACCGAACCGAAGGTACAGGGTACAGGTACAAAAAATAGGAACCTGGTACAAGCGGGTACAAGGTACAGGTACAGCCTTAGAACCGACCTGTACCGGACCAAAGAACCGATGTATAGTAGTCGTTGATCTTTGATGATTTTTTTAATCTTAGCCGTTAGTGTATTAAGTTAGGTTAGATGATTTCAGGTTACTTCAATTTCATTTCGTCCGTAAAAGAGGTATTTCGTCTGGTGTCTGGACTCTGGTCTGATGATTTCGTCTGGAGTGAAATTGATTATTCGTCTTCCAAATCCATCTACTTTGAACACTTTCATGATCCGAAGGTTTTTATGTGCTGTTGTTTCTTCTGTTATATCAATTTTTCTTTCTGCATTTCTTCTCATCCCTGTAAGTAATAAAAACCCTAACTTTCTAAGTGTTATTGGTTCTTAAGAATTTGATATTTTTTTGAAGGTTTGATTGTTTATTAGATATGGGTTTCTAAGAATTTCTATTAAAGTTTAATTTTTGGGTAATTTAGTAAACTGTAGAAATGGCATTTACACAATTTCATTAACTCAGTATTAGCAGTGAAGCTTGAAGTCTTGAATTTTCATTATTGTCCTCAATTCTTGATGATATCTCATATCTGCATACCATGTTTGTCGATTAAGGAGTAATGTTAGAAAGACTGGATTTGCAGGAAGCGAGGAATTTTAAGAGTTCAAAGTATCCAAGTGGTCGACAGTGATAAGGATAGGAAATGGTATGTCAGTTTGAAATGAAAACAAAAATTATGTCAGTTTGGGTATGATACCTGATGTTACTATTGTAGGCTTGTAGCAAGTATTGTGTTGTTGTCTCTATCGCATTACATATATTTACTATGTTCACCAAGTTAATGCTAGCTCCGAATATGAGATTTTGATATCGCTCTTGCACTTTTGATTGCTCGAAACACTGTGATGGTATGAGGTGAACAGCTTACTGTAAACTGTATGGATAGTGCAATCTAGATTGGTAGGAGTTAAGACGACGAATTATGTAGACTTCTGTGTTCACCCTTCTCCAGAAGCACACTCACACCGTCCTACGGGTCATGCAGTTAATTTTTTCCATGACACAGAGGCATGTGAGCGCACTTCTGGACCAAAGCTAGATTTTCATCTTTTTATTCTTTATTCTGGATTGTTTTACTTCCCAGACATTTTCTCCACTATCAGTGTAGAAATTGTAATCATCTGGTTTCTGATGAGCATGTATAATACGTGTTTGTTTTCTTAGAAAGAAGTAAAAGAATGAAAAAACTTTGGTTTGTTTAATGAGTTTAGCTAGTCTTCATAACGTCTGTAGCTACACATTTATGACTGATTTATGCTGGTTTGGTTTGTGAACTAAGTTTGAATTATTTTTTTTAGTTCTTTTGATATATAAATTTTAGTCATCTATACATGTATGATGTATCTTATGAGATTAGTTTTATGGAAACTTGACCTACTCTGTGCAGTTCTATGGAGATGTTTGTAGATGCAACATTTCACCACATGCATATAGATAAGTGACCAGGTGGTCCAAATTAGAGTATGTCTGTATGTGCTCCAGATTCTTAAAATGTACACGTTTTACTTATTTACACCTTTACAGGTGACTAGGTGGTCCAGGTCTATAAGTGCTGATCTTCTGTAGACACCCTTCCCAAAAGAAGAAACTAACTTGGAGACGAACATTTCTAACAACTTGTAATAGTTCATTACCAAATTGTTGTTCAAGGATACAGGAAACTTGTAATAGTTCAATCAGCATCATGTAACAAAAAAATAAATAAAAAAAAACAAGGTACAGGGTACGTAACCGGAACCGGATCCAAGGTACATGGTACAAAACCGGAACCGGACCCAGGATACAGGGTACAGGGTACAGGTACAAAATTTGAGAACCGACCATGGGGAGGTACAGGTACAAGATTCCACCAAAAACCGAGCCGAACCGACCTTTGTGCAGCCCTAAATAAGTCCATAAAAGCCGATTATTTGACCTACCAATTCCGCCAAAATATATACCAGAATCGGTCGTTGTTCATTTCCATATCCGCCGATTCTGGTTCATATTTTCGAGAAGATATAAAACCGGTGGATACGATGTTATCGTATCGACCAATTCTGTGTAGCACGTAGCCCAGTTAACAGCTTAAAATTTAGAAAAAATCCACTTTTGGGCTATTATAAGGTACAAAAACATGTTTGGAGATCCTAAGAACGTATACATGACGATTGGAAGCATTAAGACTTCAATTTCCCGGTTAGATTCTTCATTTGCTTGAGTAAATTCATCAAATATGCATTCGTTTACACGTTCTTATTCATCTAACAAATAATCCAAATTGGTAGGATCAAACTCACTTTCGCATATCTGATTGATGATATGTAGATGCACCCACTTCTTCATCATCATTAGGATCTTCATCATCACTACAAATTTTCATCTTTACTACTAAATCACAAAACCGTAGTTTTTCCCAACTTTTTCTTCTTCTTCTACAAACTTTGAAAAAAAAACTCTACTCTAATTATTACCATCTAACACTAATTATAATCCAGTTTCAGTCACCAACTAATTTAACTAATTTTTGAATTAATTAACACTAATTAAGCATATTAATTATTAACATAAATAGTTGGATAAGGGGTTTGTGGTTTTTTCTTATAATGACCCTGTTTTAACTTTTAGTGGTAGGACCAAAATAATCCGCGTAGGTCCAAATATAGGCAGGATAATTTGGGACTACTAATAAAAAAAACAGGGTCACTAAGAAGTAATTTCAACACACCCCTTATCCATAAATTTTTCGTAGGCTAATATATCATTGATTAATTAGTATTAATATTAATTAATTAGATAGTTAATTGTGATTACAAGGTTAGTATTAGGGGAGAAGAAGAAGAATAAGTTAAAAAAACATTGAAACAAAACTAGGTTTTGGTGATTTCAACAAAGAAAATGAAGAATCGCATAATAATGCATCAAACAAACATGTATTGTGTTGCACTTTGTATACATTTGTATGTGATTGTTAGAAAAAAAAACTCCATTTTTGTATGCATTTAATGTTTTTGACGTCCCAAAATCGGCAGATAATAGAGTATACCATCTACCAATTGTAGACTCTGTCTCAACATCGTTACATAATCGGTAGTTTCGATAAGATCGAATACCACCGATTTTAAGCTCCAAATTAAAATTTTCGCCAGTTTCGAATTTTTATCTTCCATCATAATCGGTAGTTTAGTAAACTTAAATATCTACCTATTTTTAAAGTATCCCCAGATATAGATTTTTCCAAAGTCAAAATTTTTTAAATTTTCCTACTCTCACAATCTGTAGTTTTGGCAGATCTAATATCTACCGATTATAAAATTAGCCCCAAAATAATAAAAAAATCCAAACTTATAAAATTTCTAATTTTTATACATTCACAATAGGTAGAAATTAACAAAAATTATCTACTGATTATACTGAATTTCAGGTTCAGAAACCTGACTAGTTTGTGGTTACAAATGGTAGTAAGTTGGTTTTAGTTTTTTACCGATTACAGTATAATCGGTAGTTGCGTAAAAACTTAAACCTCCAATTGATGTTGTTTTCTTATCTAGAAAATTTTCTTATATGTAATCGGTAATTCGTGGCTATGATTATCAACCGATTATATCACAATCGGTAGATAATGATAACCACGAACTACCAATTATATTAGGTTACCTTGTTGCTACTGTATGAAGGGCCTGATACTTCCGTACACCATGCTAACGATTCAAGTGAACTAAAATGCAAGTTGATAATGAAGTAAACTTAAAAACATTGTTAAAAATAACATTGTTAGTAATTAAGTAAACTTAACGATTGGGTTTGTAGGAAACCAGTGCATCCCCTAATACATAGCATTATTCAAGATAACTTAAAACACCCAGCAACAATGAAAGAAAACACAACCTAAACACTCAAAGGGATCAATCTCGCTGATCTTATGAAATTCTTTCACTCCTTGTTACTCTCATCTTCTTCCTAGCATCAAATTTTACTCCTCCTTTTTTCTCCTTAGCCTCATCAACACCTCCCTTCTTGTTCTCCTTGACTTTTTCTTCCAACTCCTCAGGTGGACCTATGTAGTCACCATTTTTATTGTAACATGGGTTTACACCTTCAAAGTCACATTCCCTGAAAAAGAGTCTCTGATCAAACTCATCTTCTTCTTCCTCTGATTCAATGTAGTTGAGGGGGTTCCTTTAAGGATCGTTAAACCAACTTACAAACTGAGGATCATTGGCCATCATAGTTAAAATAACTTATGGAGTTACTGGTCCAGTTATTTTGTGAAGAGGATTTGAAGGAGGATTAACCTTTTTCTTTCCCTTCTTATTCCTAAAAAAAATACACAACAAGTTGTAAGCACATAACACATAACACACAAACTAGTTGTATGATCAGTGACTACCATAATCAATCTACGTGAAATATTATAACCACAGGCCCGTAAAACACAAACTATCTATAAAAGTTTTCTCAACAAAGGAAAAAAAAAGTAAAAGACTCCAAAATATATTGGTGGTGGTGTTATTCAAGTCATTCAAGAAATACATGTAAATTATATCATTCCAAAATTTCCTTATTCACTAGGTCCACAACCACCACTATTAATAAAAGGTATTATTACTACTACGGTAAAACTCCATATATTGATAGACTTGGGACTTCATAAAATTATGAATATATGGAGGTATGCCAAAAAATGATTATTTTTTTTGCTATTTCAAAGTATGTAAATGATATTAGCTAATATATATACATATTTATGGTTCCAATACACAAACACATGTATCCATCTATGAATTTATACGATCGTTAAGAACTTTTTGATGTTTTTTACTTCATCTTAAATTTTAATGTAACAAGATCTATAATTTTCCAAATTAATGTCGATTATATTAATATATGGAGTTAAATTCCTTATGGCGGGACTAAAAAATCTATTAATATTAAAATATGGAGGTTATCACTATTTATAATTGGCCCAACTTGGGACTATGATTTTGTATTACTATATAGAGTTTATTAATATATGAAATGTCAATATATGGAGTTTTTACTGTAGTTTCCTAGTTTTTTCCAGCTATAGAGCCATTTATAGTGTATCTAAGACAACCTTTCATAAAGCTTTTAGTCTTTCTGCAAATGACCAACAACAACAAATCAGGTCTACTTTAGGTAAAACACAAATTCTAATATTAAAGTAAACATACCTTCATAAACCAAACCATACGTAACTTGAAATATTTTCTCTCGAAAACTTAGTTCTAACTAATCAATAAGTTGAATAATTAAACTAAAATTACAATAAAAGACAACCAAAGTGGCCAACACAATCAAAAGTAACCAATAACAAGAAAACATATTACACAAACCCTATTTCAGAAATAATTCAGAGACATGAATGAGCAACCAAAATGAAAAGAATCAAAACCTAATAAACCCTCTTTGTCATAATATATAACAAGTTGTATACACAATCGATAGAAAAAACTATGAAACAACCACCGATTACCTATAATAGGAAGGTTGGGTTCCTTATAAATTTTCGATTATATATAGTCTATAGTTAGGGTTGGAAATTTAACTATCGATTATACCTCATATTTGGACATAACATTATAATTTTTGAAACAACTTAATCGGTAGATAAACCACGATTAATAACTACCGATTAAAGTATAGCCCTAAAATTGGTTTGTCGGAGAAAAATAGAAAAACGCAGAAAACACAATGCATAATCAGTAGATAAACAAATTATATATCTACCGATTGTATCCAATATTTATATAAAAAGAAAACACATGTCATATTTGGTAGATAAAAAGAAATCCGATCCACCGATTAAGGATGATGTTTTTCAGATATGAAGCACTCGAGGCATAATCGACAGACAAAATCAACTTGATATCTACCGATTCTGCATCATTAAAGAAAACCCTGGATTTTTTTTTACTGATTACTTCAACTTAATCAATAAAACCTAAAAAATGAATTAAACTTACCTTATTTGGGCCTTTTGAAGTTGATAGAGAGTCTTATCATCAGAATTAGTAGACGAATCAATTTCAATAACTTTGCTTTCTTCGCCTTCTTCATTGACAATAATCTCCTTCGTTTTCGATTGAGACCCAATAACTGGATAATTTGATCATGAAACTCGAGTAGGTTTAGTCATCATTATAAAGATTAACAAAAAGGAAATCGGTAGATGAGAAGGAGAATGCGAAGAAGATGAGTTATTTTTTTCGAAGGGCTAATGAATGAAAATTATTATAATATATTTAGGTTTTGTATTAGCGTAAAGGATAATATAGGATTTTTGTATTAGAATAAAGGGTAGCATAGGATTTTTATTCACCACTAGGATATCACATACCCACTTTTTAGAGACTGTAAAGTCTGGACATTAGAGCTTACATAAAATCGGAACTGCAATCGCCTTTGCGATTGATTACAATTTCTTTCAAATTCTTAGAATCCAAATCATACAAATGTATCCCATAAAGTTTGTCCCTTTTTCTTTGATTTGGAATTCTCCAATATAAAAACACTCTTCCACTAACGTCCATGACCCCAAGACATGTAATTTCTTCCTCACGGAGGAGAAATTTTTTATCTCGCCAGAAAGGGGGATGAAACATTTTCCGGCAACTCATAAAATATTGATTCAATATTCCATACCTGTTTTATAGGATCTAATATGTATAACTTTCACCACACAATGGATCCCTTTTTTTCGATTGCCGTCGAACATAAATTTTCTGTTTTTACTACCTGAAAATATTTTTCAGCATTAAAATCAAGCCGCAGATCTACAGGAATCCTGTGCAGTGAAAATAATATATGACAAGAAATCTATAAATTTGGTTTCGCAATCCCAATCCATTTATTCGTTCCCATTAAGTATATCATGTATTTAAAATTATCTTCTCCCAGTTTCAAAATACACATTATTGTAAATTCTTTCCTAGAACCAAATCTTAGTCATTCGAGAATGTGTTGTTGGTACATACACCTGACGAGAGTTTCCTATTTCCAAGCATACCAACCCTGTTAAATATATTAGTCTTCTACGAATACTAGTATAAGCTTCATCAACGACTGATAATTTCTTTTATATCTTTGTTTCTTCAAAAAAACATGTTTTTATTTCAAGCATAATAAATTGGTGTTGCAAGCTAACTGCCAAAACCCATATTGGTGTGTGAATATAAAAATATTACAAAAAATAGTTAAAATAAAACAAGACAAATCGATAAGTATTCATATTATCTTACTTAATGTATTTACTATGCGCATTAATACTACCTTAATTGTCTAAATATGCTAAAAATGTTATAAACTAAATCAAAAGATGAACTATTGCACAAAAGAAATATAAAGAGAAGAAGAGAGAATTTCTCATTACTAGATATTGGTATACATTACAAAGGAATGAGCCTCAATTTATAGGCTAATACAAGAGAGGATGATAAAGATAGCATTAACATTAGGAAGTAATGGAATGCATTCTCATAACTAAGGTATTAAACCTAAGTTATTACACTAAATGTGGGGGTTACCAAGAAGTGAAAGATGTGAAGAAGTGGAAGGGGAGATGATAAGGTGGTGGTGTAAGAGGGGTGTAAGAGTGGTGGAGTCCACCAAAGAATTAATTTACAACACTCCCTCTTGGATGACACCACTCTATTATGATATTGCCTCGTTAAAACCTTGCCAGGAAAACCCAAAAGTGATAAAACCTAGACGAAGGAAAAAGAGTACAAATCATATCATGGTGTTGGACGCGTCAAATATTGCCTCATTAAAACCCTGCTAGGAAAACCCATTGGGACAAAACCAAGCGAAGGAAAAAGAGTACAACACGCATAAATTTCCATCACACAATACTGATGTTCTCCTCCTGATGATGTGCACCCAAAGAAGTATAGAAAGATTGATTACATAATGTTAATCTTCAAGTAGAATCACTGACCGTCTTTGTTCAAAACAAGATATAAGTTTGTCTTCAATAATGTATTTGAATATCTCTTTAAGCAAATTTCTTCAAGTTCGTTGCCTCATCAAAACCTTGTCGGGAAAACTCAGAAGGAAAAAACCTTGACTAAGGAAAAAGAGTACAACTGTAGATAGATTAAGAAAAGGAGTTGGACATATATATATTGCCTCGTTAAAACCTTGAGAAGGAAAACCCAGTTGGACAAAAACCTTGACTAAGGAAAAAGAGTACAACTCGTAAAGTCCAATATATCCTCCAACGGAAGAAGATATCTCAGTTGATTTACCACAAGCAGCTAAACAGCAACCATCTTCAGCCCAATTTTTTTTTTGTTGGTAATGGAGACTTTTATGTTGCCATAACTTAATTTCAAATCTCAAGTTGAATTGTCTTTGTCAAATTCCCAATGGTTGATTCGTAGGATCTGATATATCTTTTA
Organism: Papaver californicum; assembly: GCA_023531435.1. Classification (NCBI taxonomy): domain Eukaryota; kingdom Viridiplantae; phylum Streptophyta; class Magnoliopsida; order Ranunculales; family Papaveraceae; genus Papaver; species Papaver californicum. Next base: position 1,602,478 of record JAJJMC010025396.1, on the reverse strand, counting down.
TTCTTCGTAAATTCCTTTCAAACAATAATAGATGATCATCGTTGTTGCTGCAAAAAGGATGTTGTATCGTCTAACAATTTGGCAAATGGAAACTGATTATATGTAGTTCATTACTTACGAGACTTTGGATAAACCGTCAAAGCAAAGATCAAATGTTAGAGGTACTACAAAAACCAATATACACAATGCCTCCATATTAGTGCTAATTAAGTTTGGCAAACAAATTCACTACCGAACAATTTCAAGTATAACATATAAAGTTATACATAAAATCAAGCATAAAAACAACTTGTAATTAGTACGTAATACGAACCAGAGAGAGTGTTACATACCCGTTACCGAGATGAAAGTAGATTGCTATTACACAAGTTTTATTAGGAGCTTACGTACTTATCCATGTAAACGTCAAAACTTTCTAAAGTTGACAAAATCATGGACCATTATAATGCTTAATAAGTTTGATACATGATTCCAAGATCTTTTATCTTGAATTCTTTCAATAAGGAAGTATAACCTGTGATAATCTTTTAGAAGTTTACACGAACGTTATCTTCGATAACAAATAATTATGTCAGACTATGACATGTAAAACTGGCAAATAATAGTTTCCCTTAAAACTCATCTATCAACGGGGTACACAATACTTACCAAAGTATTGGGTATTTTCAAATCATTTAAGAGTAGATGATGTAATTTCACAGATCTCAAGTGTCTGTAGAAACTAGATGCCACGAGTGGCGCTGTGCAATTAGCGTCCTTGTTCCTCTCGTCTCACTTTCATGCAAACTAATTAAGCATCAAGCTTGTAACCTTCCGGGTTCACAATTTTTATTTATGTCCAAAAATGTTTATTAGTGAGAGGACAACCAAATATGGATGCCTTTCACCCATATTAGTCAACCATACATATTGTCGATACTTCACGGCAGTTTCTCTGCGAAAAAGGATTTTGTCTATAATACATGTATGGTTGTCGCTAATCTGAATACATGTTTGACAATAACTACGATTATGTACGCGTATAAAAATCATTCTTTAATATCGGCACCACTTGTCCACTTAGGAATGAATTCCTCTTTATGAGATAAATATGACTCGGTAATTAAAGATCGTAGTTAAATAGTCCCATTGAGAACATTATCAATAGCCTCCCCAGAAGCACTATTTTGATCCAGCGTGATTGGCTTCCTCTATCAAGGAATATATATTATTTTATTTTATTTTTCATCAACAATTCAGATGAGTTGTAGACGACTCAATTATTGTTAACTCATGGCATGCCCTGCAGGGACATAAACTAATGCCAAAATACGTGCAACAACAAATGAGTTTTAATTATTCTTCTTGTAAGAATAAAATGCTTCAAGCATATCATAATGAATGAATAACTTCTCCACCTTATACCGAATTGGTGCAAGAATTATGATGAGACCAATTCATGACGTTCTTATAACGACTGCTTTCCTCCCTCTAACGGCGGGAAGTCTCATCACATCTAGTATTATTCATGCAAAATATATTATAGGTGAGTGACCTTGGATTCAAGTAGGTCATCCGAAAAACTTTTTTTTTCTTCGGATTGTTCATCATAATATTACAATTAATAATTTTAAATCACACATGCTCATATATGTAATTAAAATTTGACAGCGTATACTTTATCAGTGTGCACCCTGATTAGCATTTATTATAAACGATAGTCATATGCTCATGTATTGGTACGTCTACCAAAATTTGAGCGGGAAATTCCGCTTGATTGGTACTAATCAATCAATATGTCGAAAACGTTTAATGCTGTAAAAATTGTGCTCTTGTAGCAAAGAATATGACATATATTTTGAGTTTTGATAATAAAACCATTAAAAAAAGTATTTAGTAACTATGGGCTACTTCGGGAACCCAGAATTTTATGGATACCTGAAATCCAAAAAATTTCATAGACCACTTCTGGAGTCTATATTTATGGATTACTGCGGGAACCCACAATAATTTGGATTGCTACAAAAATTTATAATTTGCATGTTAGACTACTTCTGGAGTTAATAACATCCCATGGATTACTTCTGGAATTTTTTTTTTTTTTTTTTTCCAAGACCACTAATTAAAATAAACAAAAATCAAAATAAATAAAGAACACACACAGATACAGTACCGACATAATTTAAAAATCAATTTCGTCATCTTCGGGTTTGACGAAATATTCATTGCCAGTGTACACGTGGACACATTATTTGTAAAATAAAATTGTCTTAACATCAGGGTCATGTTACTTCAGGAACCGCGGATAGAGACATGATGTCACTTTGTTACGGGTCACTTCACGGACCGACGGATTAACCGAGTGAACTTCTTTTGTCCATATTGTGTCACACTGAGTTCCAACTTCAGGTGGAACAGTCATTTTTTTTTATTGAGGAGGAAAAGTTAAAGTTGTGCTATCCTTCAAGGATACAACCTTTCCTCTTTGTAATGATGCGATCCGCAATTATTGGTACCTTAAAGCGATATAAAATAAAATAAAATAAATAGATAATAATCCATCAACAAAATAAAAACTCATATATATATGATATAATTCACAAATGTGCAATTTTAACTAATACATGGTATACATATGTATTACGCATGAATCGATTATTTATCTAAACAAATAGTAGCTGTGAATATATTACTATATTCAACTAAATCTTCATCTTATGAAAACCAAAAGTTTGTCAACTCATGAATATAAAGTAAAAGATTTTGATTTTAGTTTTTCTTAAAAACAAGAAAAAAGATATATAGTATTTTACCTTATTGTGTAAGATTCATCACAATAGAAATTTGATCATCATCATGGTCAATTGACGACCCTTGAAAAAAAAAAAGAGGCAATTTCGATCTTATTAGATTATTTGAAGAAAAAAAAATTAGCTCATTAACAGAGCGTGCTGATAACGTGTTATAAACTAAATCAAAAGATGAACTATTGCACAAAAGAAATATAGAGAGAAGAAGAGAGAATTTCTCATTACTAGATATTGGTATACATTACAAAGGAATGAGCCTCAATTTATAGGCTAATACAAGAGAGGATGATAAAGATAGCATTAACATTAGGAAGTAATGGAATGCATTCTCATAACTAAGGTATTAAACCTAAGTTATTACACTAAATATGGGGGTTACCAAAAAGTGAAAGATGTGAAGAGGTGGAAGGGGAGATGATAAGGTGGTGGCGTAAGAGGGGTGTAAGAGTGGTGTAATCCACCAAAGAATTAATTTACAACAAAAAACACAATATCTCATGATATGATTTTCTTTTTTGGTTTTACCTATTTCACACCCACATTTTACCTAAATCTCATCCCAACTACAAAAATTAAATTATGGATAAATCTTTTAGATTGGATAAATAAAACTCACTCTAATATTGTCTAATCTCCAAATTTAATCTAAACTCATTTTTATTTGCAATTTGCAAATTTTGAGCCCATTTTGAGCCATGAGAGTATCCTAGGGTATATATATTTTTAAGAATAAAATGTCGTTCAATAGAATAATGAGTTTTCATTGTCTCCAGCATTGAGTATGAATCAATCAACATGGAAGATATTCTTCCTGATATACAATCAAAAATTCTATCATATGTTCCTCTCGAATATGTTGTCTTAAGCCGAAAACTTGTATCAAAAACTAGGAAAACTCTTGTTTCTCGTCAAAAATTACTATTGGTCTCTTGTTTTCTATTGAATTATGTAGGTTCCCTAAACTTCATTTTGGATAATACAACGAAGTTCTTAAACTTGAATGGGTAGATTCGGATAAAGTAGATGATGAAAAATGCTTTTACAAAAAACTTACAAAAATCGGATTTCCTAAAGAGATACTAACGACGCCATATTCTTAGACCCATTCTAATCTCCATAGTTGATGAAAATGAAGGTTATTATAGAAAGGATGAGTGTTGTTTACTCAAGGTATAAAGAATTATATAAAATTTGATTTGTGTAGTTGTGATGGGATTTAGGGAAAGTGTGGGTGGGAAATATGTAAAACCTTTTTTTGTTTTTACATATAAATATCTTTTTACTTATGAATATGTTATAACACGACCCGGCTTTGGGTTGTTATTCTTACTATTTAATGTGACTTTACTAACTCATTTGAATTTTCCTATGTAACATTTTGTTTTCTATATAGTGCCGGTCTTATACTTTTGGTGATATACTTCTATAAATTTTACTCTTTGTAATACAATTCATAAATTTTATTATCGAAATAATTTGATTTTATAAAAATATTTTTGAACATGATTTCACATGAATATTCATTTACATTTTTTATGAATATATAATTCTTTGTTGAGTTGCTGAGTTTGCATGGAATTAAGAAGAAAGACTAAAGACAACCCATGATTATATATATGGAGAATAGTTTCATTCTGGCATATTCTATTTGAAATTCGGGTTTGAAAAGTATTAATACGTTGTTAGCACTTCATTGTTTCCTGAAGGTATTATTTTATTGATCTATTGTACTCGCGAATCTATCTGGAAGGGTCAAAATAATTGTCTGAACAAATTGAAAGATCCTTAAAATCAGCGTAATATTTCCCTACATTTGGTTCTCATCCTCCTAAACCCAAATTTCCAACATAAAGTATTTAAAAATATATTTTTTTTCCTTTTGTTAACCTGACAATAGAAAAGACAAAAAAAAAAATCCTCTATGAATTTTTGTAAAAGCAGCCATACTTTCTAATTATCTTGTTGAACATGCTGAAGATGTTGCGAAGTGGAGTGGATTTAAAGATATCCCATTATATGCTAAGTTCTCGTTATATTGTTCTAAATACCTTTAATTAGTAAGAGTTCTTTTTATTTTCTGACAATGAGAAAAGCAAAACACCGACAAGAATTCGGGGCTGAGTCAACTTATAGCAAAGGTAAGCAGTCGTCTACCCTGCTGGAATGGCTCCCAAGCCTGATTATTTTTATGTTATGGGCTCCAAAAACCATTTTGATATACTTACCTATTCTAAAATTCTGGCGAAATTTTCTTGCCAATCCATAAATGGATTCCTAGCTCCATAGGTAAAGGTATACGAAGACAAATAAAATGGAGTTCATGGCTTAACCCGGAGTACCGAAAAAAAGAACTAATAATATCAAATAAAATATTCATTTAAATTGATTTCATCAAAGGTTAATATTCATTTTTAGAAGCCATTCATAGGGGTTGTTTAAAAGGGCTAGCCAAATAGCAAGGTTAAAGCAATTCCAGTGGAACTGGAAAATTGAAGAAAATGTTAATTATGCTTCAACAGTGGGATGGGTAAAACGATAAAATGGGTTGGCAAACCCTCATGTCTTAGGGTTTTCCATGCGTTTTAAGTTGAGTCAACAACAGTCGAATCTCAACGGCTAGTATTTCTCTTTCTAATAAATTCAAACAATTTCAACTCCAAAATCATGCATTTTACACTCAAAAATTCTTCTACTTTCACTTCAATCTTAATCTTTCCATCCCAAACTCTTGATCTCCATTTCTGTTCAAAAAAATTCTGAAAAATAAAAAACAAAAATTGCAAGCCAACTCGATTTGCCAACCCAACTTGATTTTTCAGGAGTCATACTCGAAGATGCTATTAATAAGATATGTGATGGTTATCAGAAAATAAACAATGATAAAAAAACAAAGAGGTCTTCAAGTTTTAAATGTTAACCAAGTTAAATCTACAGCTATAAGAAAAACAAGAGTTCATGCAAGGAAATTGAAGGAAAAGAAAATTTGAAATTAACCGTACTACTGATCACAAGGGGTAAATCTTCTCAAGAGTGCATCGAATGGAAGATACGTAAAATAAAGATAAACATGAGGCCCAAAATTGTCCAAGATTTTTACTAAAGTGTTTATTTAATTTAAGTTTTTAATGCCCTAGTTTATATCTTGTAAAAAAGTGCAGTATGGTAAATTAATGTGATGGAGATTAGTGTTTTAATATAATTTTAGTTAATTCAATCAACTAAACTTGTTTCTTCTTCTAGAAATCAAATTACATATAATTAAAATTAAGAATTACACTGCACTAGACAGTTGTTAAAATAAAATTATATTTAATTAAAGTTATTGTTAAAATCATAAATAGCCATTGGATTCAACCTAGATGAAAAGCTATGGTCGAAATTATAAATTACATAGCCGTTGTCGTAGCAAACTGAAACGATCGGCCTAGGTTGAGCCGACAACGGCTAGTTCCATACAACAACTATAAAATATAACTATAAATTCAACTATTTTCACTTCCAAAATCACTTGATGTATCGCCCGAATGAATTAGTAGGTACTAGAAATGTTAGAAAAAGTGAATGAAATGAGTAATAAGAAGTGAATGTATCGCCCAAACAGAGCAAAGTTCCCACTGATGGTATAATTAGTGTAAGCGAGCTTTTTTTTTTTATATTTATTAAGTTGAAGTTTCTCTCGTTTCTAGCTGAGCTTGATTAGCCACCTCGTCTATTTCTAGCACCTGCGTCAAGTAAAAATTACAGCGTTCCACCTGGGAATAAGATGAAGGATCCTGTATTTTCTGTGTCAAGAGGTTAAACTTTCTAAAGTAAACTATATCCGGCATTATACGAGGTATTCTGCGGTGGTGCAAAGCTTACAAGCTAAGGGGAATTTCCACAGTAATAATATCACATCACGTCCTCTTCCGTACTAGAATGGATCAATTTGTCAAAGAACTCAACAAGAAGTGGAGTGAGTTCGTGAAGTAAGGTACATTAGAGTGACTCAAGCTAACATTCTTTCTTACCAAGGGGTGCTCTTATGTACCTTCCGCATATGATGAATCAATCATTAAATAGAGGAGAGAACAACTCCTTATACCTTCATTTTTTTACGCTATCGTTCCACTCAAACAATATCAGCGTCTTCACGGGCCCTCGCCTCACCCTCGCACATCTTCTTTCAGGACCCATCTTGTTTTTCTGATGAAGGAAAGCGTGTTCGTTCGGTTTCCAACTCGCACTAACACTTGCCTGACTATTCTATTGAAGTAACAACGGACATATAGTGGGGTCCAATGCCTAAGAGGTTTACAACAAAAAGCTTACCGAGAGATATAATTAGGTTACCTGGCTTAAAAAGGGCTTCCAGGGGGGATGAAAGTCAATAAGTCAGTCTTGAAAGATTTGGAACGAAGAGCCCTCATTATATCAAGGCAATGTCAGCATTTTTCGGGACCCCATGATTGCTTTTTTAGTCGTGTACAACAACCTTCTTCTACACCCATATGGGTCAACCATATACTAATCCGGCAGAGTTTACCATATATGAAGATCTATCTCTATGTAGAAACTTTGTTATATGTTATCCGGCATACGGGGTGCGGATGACGATACAATGGTTTAGTGAGTATGAGTTACTGTATAAGAATCTATGAAAACATATGCACTGACACCGGTAACCCGAATAACCGTAATATACCTGGTTTTTTTTGTCGCTATCAAACTATAAGAAAATATGTGGAAGAATTTATAGTTTTAGTCCGGGTTGTCAATCGATATTGAGTAAGGGGTGTTACCAATGTTGAAGTTGTACTGCGAGCTCGAGAAGAATGGCGAAGATGGAAAAGGAAAACTTTTGCTTATGAAGCTCATTACGCAAACCTGGAGGATTTTTTGATTGCACGTACGAGATGTTAAAAAGTAGACATACTACTCCAGGAAAGACGTTGTTATAAATTTTAATTGAATGTGAAACAAAATTACTAGTTTTTTTTTCTATAGATTAGTTACAATTACATAAATAGACTTAATCTCAATTTCAATTACAAATATTAAATAAAACATAACTAGTGATTCCCATGCCAGTTCCTGTCATAGAATCCCCAATCCATCAAATCTTGACTTGTTCCTGCAGATTGAGATCCACCATCAGGTCCAATGAAATCACAATGCTCAACTGGAGAGACACTAAAGTCTATTGCTCTTTTGTAATCTTGATAAGGATTTTATGGACTGGCCCGACGAGATCCTGATTGTTGCACTTCTGGTTGGCTGGATGACATGGAGATACTTGTTATTTTTCTTGCACTATTTCCTCCTGGGAAGGTGGTGGTGTTCCATAAAGTCCTCCAAGATAGGGAATGATGCTCACGGACTCCGTTAATGTCCAAAAGTGTTTGTGCAAGAGACGTGAAGTCAGTTGATCTTTTAACTCCAACTGATTCAACCATTCTAACAATTGTTCATGACTAGCCGATGTGACTGTATAAAAATTAGTATGTTCCATACCTTGAGAGACAATTGGAATTCTATGACACTCTCCTTGGAGATTATAGATATCTATCTCCTAACTCAATTCTGTAAAATCTGACCCAACCGATGAAGAACAAAGTAAAAGTTCCTCTTGGAGGGGTTGATGAAGAAGAAACTCCTTCCGAAGGATAAACGACTAAAGTTGGAACCGATGGTGCCGTTACACTTGGAATATCCATGCCCGATATTCGTTTTCCTATTGGGGCAATATCCATCCCATAGATGTTCATAAATTTTATACCAATTATCGACTGGGTAACCGATAGGTACCATACGTCGTATGCACCTTTGTCACAAACGCGAAATACTCTATCATACCTTTTCCATCCTCGATCCTGCCATTTTCTGTTATCTGATCCAAGGACGGTGGTTGTCGAGGATTTGCTGGAATACCAACTGCACCAACCAACTGTCTAACACATCTCTCCTCAAAAAAATAAACATCAATATCTCTGAGTTGACTGTAGAACAACAGGTGCTGGAGAAAAAATTCTCTGATCCCAATAGCTACATCAGATCTAAACCCCTTACAATCCTCATATAAATTCCAAGTAACATTTTTTTTGGTCCTAAGCTACATTTGGGTTCTCCACACATGGATATTATCTCGCTCATTGGTGTTTTGACCCTTCTCCCAGTTATCAACTTCATACTTTATTACAATTGGGAAAAACTTTCTGGTGTATTCACTAAGTCTTGGTAGAGCAATATTGGTATATGTATACAACCAAATCTGAAGTAAACAACATACAATTAGCTTAACTTGCTAAAAATATGTAAACTTATTTAAATCCAAAGGAATTTATTATCATATTTACCTCAATGAGTCCCCATACACCTTTGATACTTGACCCACCCAAGCATGCGACATCGAGATTAACGTACAGCTCGGCTAATATAGCGGACCCCCAATCATAATCAACAACCTTTTCCATATATATCTTGCAACGCCTCTAGCCATCCTACTTTAACACAACTTTTTGAGTTGGGGAAAACACATACCAATTATCCATAAATAAAAACTTTGGCAGTTTGTATTATCCGCTTTGATTCATGCAACTACTATGGTCACTGCTGGCGTTTTCATGATAGCAAGGTGCTCCCCTTTATTTGAATATCCACCTACGAATTTGATTGTGATTACTTTTGCAGGATCTACGATGATCAATAACACAATGCATAGTCAACACACAATTTCAATTGTTCAACTTAAAGCACCAGGAAGGCGAAACCAAGGCCCCACAACAACAACAACCCACAACCGCTAACTGAACCTAGGAAGGGGATCAAAGCTTTCTAACCTCGTATATCTAGCAATAATGCAAATACTAATTCTACCTCTCGGACTAACGGACACGATCTATTCCCTGCCAGATCAACCTCCTTTCGTAGTACCCTGCCCCCAGGGGAAGTTGAATCCCCGATGCCTCCTTGATATCGTTGTCAGGGTATGGATTTTATGGATCAATATCACCATATAATTTGTCGACTATGAATGCCTTTAAACCGGCATTAGCAAATCCAACACTTCTAAGTTCCTTATGTTGGTTACATTAAAGTAGAACGAAAGTTTTTCTCTATGTCGGTCTTCTGCCAACCAACTTTGTTGGTCAAATGGAACATCATCTCCTCGACCACAAGGTATCCCAAGTAGAAAATACAAATCTAATGATGTTACTCCTGTAAAAACATTAAATTTTTTAATTTCATTTATGAATCGTATTGATTGCATAAAAATTATATATCAAAATATATGATATACCTATTTTGAAGTCTTGAAAATAGAACGTCTGTGTAATATACCACCAATGTTGATTTGGGTGAATGTTTCTTCGGTTTCATATGGTACAAAGTCCTCCAAGGAAATCTATTGGCAATAATTTGAGCACCAGGAGTAAGAACTTTGTAAACTCTCGTAATTTCATACCAACCACCTTTTGCTTTTTGATGCTTGGCATCTCGCTATGTTCTTTAAGATACATGACCTTGAGTCATGGCTAATTATAGACTAGAAAGTAAATTCGTATTGTTCTCTTCATCCGTATCTTCTTGTTGAGTCGGTAGAGGTTGAGTATACGTATTCTTGGATGGTTTTTCTATTTCTTGTTCGTCTAGTATTTTAAAATTGAGACATGGTAGTTTTGAAAAATAATAATTAGAGAAGCAGAATATGGATTATAAAAAAAGTTTTTTGTGGAAAAAATATATAGAAAAGATCGTAGAGAAGATTGATATTAGTGTGAGTAGAGAAGTTGAATGAGAGTTGTATTTATCGGGGGTGGAAAAATATAGCCGTTTTTTAGCTGTTGGAATATGACCGTTGGCGACCCAACTTAAGTCACTCGTCCCAAGTTAGGTTAATCGGTTCTGTTTAACCCGCTTTGTCAATTCTCCACTGCCTAAAGTTAATTTTGCCTATCCAACTGGCTTGACAAATTGCCCAATATACCAATATCCATTGAAATTGCTCTTACCGGTTTTCAAATAGTACAAGTATTTCAAGTATTTTGAGACTATGTACTCCTTTACAAGTGTGAGTTCACATGCCATAGCAGTGAATATAGTTTAAAACGACTATCAATTACGGGTGGATTATCATTTTCCAATGTAAATGTTTAAACACATGGATTGCGAGGTACACGAGGAGGAGGATGATCGTTAGAACTATCCAACAATCTACACATTGAAAGAAAACGATGTCTCTGTGGATGAGAGCTGACCTGCTGCCTAACTGATGCTGGTGGGAACAAAATTTGCAGCAACTGTTCGTTCATTATGAAGAAGAAGACAAAGAATTAAGGTATGGTTCTACGCCTCTACCCCCTTAAGTAGGACGGATGGCAGGCGCAACAAAATACCTAAAATGGAGTAAAATGCAGCATTTGCCGCCTTCTGTATCTATCTAGTGCAGCATGTACCTTGCGTATATGGCTTACGGTACGCCAATTATATGTTCAGTGCCTTGGTTCTTACTGGCGTATACTAACCTCCATAATTCTTTTATTAAAGTTTGGTGGTATATACTGCATTCGATCTTCAACTATTGAAGGAACTTTACCTACCGATCAAGCTTGGCCTCAGATATTAATTAGGGATCGGATATTTGGTTTGTTGCGCTTAGAGTTTGAATACAGGATCGACTATGTTTACCGTCTTAAACTGGGTATTTTTAAGACACATTTACTAAGTTATCTTGGTAGCAATGTTCAGCCCCAAATGCTAAATTTATTGCACAATAACGACTATTGAATCAGGCAATGGTGCATGGACAAATACCTATTTGCAGACACTTTTTTTTTTGTAGAGTGGAAAAGTTATAGGGTGTTGGCATCACGATCTGAATTTACAATAACTCTTGAACATACTTATCAGAGGCAAAGATTAACTCAATACTCAAACACATATGATTAAGCTAATGATCAAACATTCATATCCTCTACCTAAAAAGAAAAGAGACCGTAACTGAATTAGTGAACTAGTTTGTAGATGTGTACGTTTTCTTGTATCAAGATAGTAGGTCCATTTCAATGATCGGTTGTTCAGGAAGCTAATATGTGGGGTCAGATAAGAGTGGTACCATTTCTTTTTCCCCATTTGTTAGTCAAAAAGATAGATTTGAATTCTGATGGACTGTTGGAATACTAATAGCAGATGCAACATGACCGCAACCTAAACAATTGCATATAATATGAGTCATATGACAAGTTTTGATCCGCACAGTAGAAAACTAGGTAGAAAGTAATAAGGACTGTTTTTCTAATTTGTTTGCTTCGTTCATAATATTCTTCTAAACAAGGACGATAGTTAATTTGGACCATTAACAGATATGTTCATGCTATGATATGTTTAATATACAGTGGCTACAGGTAGAAGAGCAGAATCAGATATTATTTGGACCATTTATCCTCATGGATAAAGTTTAAATAATCTCTTATATAAGTCTATTATTCCATCCGTTTCAACAAAAGTGTTACTATCATTTTTTCATTTTAGTCTAGAAATAGATCAAAATAAAAAAGTGATAGTAACACTTTTGCTGAAACGGAGGGAGTATTATCCACCCATATTAAAGAAAAAAGAAAGTGAAGAAGAAAAAACTAGCCAACCTAGCTAACATAGTATATATGCTAGTTGCCTAGTTCTAGTTCATCAAACAACAAAAGCATGAAAGAATCACTAAAACTGCATTAGCATGCTCTACATGTTTTACCAAATACCAACCAGTCTTTTGGGTTGACACATTTCTTCAGAAGCATGAATTTAGGAACGGAGGTAAAAAAGTGGGCGGTGTACACGTTTTCTTTTGAGCAAAAATTAGAATACTAATGAGCTGCATGCTGAAGAGGCATCTCCAAACTGTAAGCTGTGATCATGACAACTAGCTTGAAAAACTTTACCGTTTTGCAATAGACATGTTTGTGTGATGATTACAGTTTAGATGAGGCATCGTGTATAGAAATCCTTTACAGTATACTGCTCATCACAATTTGTGTAAAAGTGGGCAACAAACACAAACAAGTTGCACTGACAAATTAACATCTATTCAGTGTAAATGGCCATCATCATAATCAATCTCGTAACCAGAGTAAAATGCAACTTTCATCAGTGAATAAAATAAAATGACGAATAAAAAGATTATCTTAAGCCCAAGCTAAACATTCTCTTCCACCACACTATAATAACATATTAATTGTGCAGCAGATCCAATGCAAAGTGAAAAGAAAAGGACCACCACGTGCAAGTTGCAGGCCCCCCCCCCCCCACACACACACACCTTATTTTTGCTTGTAAATCCTTTCTCTTCCCGATCTTCGACACGTGTTCGTACCTTCCTATCACACAATTTGTCTCCTTCCTACTCTTCTTTCTCTAGACTTCACCATCTCGCTAACCAATACTAGGCACAATATTCTCTGTATTTACCCCACAAAACTACAAGTCTACTGTTCACCAATACACGATGTCAAAGACGCCCACTCTTTCCCCCGAGGATGAAAAAACGAAAGAAAAATTGCCGATTGACTTTACTGTTACGGTTTATAATGTCTCTTTAAAATCTTATTACCGGTTGTACTGAAAAACACTGGGGCTAGACTGTATTTTAATTTTGCTCACAAACTACAAAAGAATTTAATGGGAGGAAAAAACAAGAAAATGTAGAAAAGAAAGAATTTGTATTTCAGGGAAAAGAAAAAACAAACCGACTAAAAGAAGTAACAACACAACAAACAGACTGTACCAGTGAAGAAGAACCCAAACAAACAAATAGTAAGCCAGAATAGAAAAGGAACTTGACAGAGAAAAAGATAGATGGATAGAAGAAAAAGAAGAAAACGAAGAAAAAAACCCTCGCAATCTAGGGCTACAAATCCATGTTTCAATTTTTCATTTACTATTCCGATTTTTTTTTTGGATTTTTGTTTTACAGAAGCTTCTCTAAATCTCTGATCTGGTTGTATATCGTACACATAAATTAAAGCTAACCTTCTTCTTCTTCAGATAATAGATACGAGAGATTTGTACAAAAACCTAAAATAGAAACAAAAACTACCTAGAATTTGCAGAATTTTTTCATCATGTTAAATATTAAATTACAATAACAATAATTTAATTAGCACTAAATTTACTGATAGTACTACTTATTGAAGATCCAATTCTAGTTGGTTCTCATTCAGTTAATCGAACCCATTCATAACGACCTTCCATGGGTAATTCCCTAACGAAATCGAAATTATACCTGCCATAATTGAACAACAAAAATTCAGGTTTATAATTCATTTATGAAATAGTGCACAATTCTGATACGAAAATAATTTTTACCTCTCAGAGAATCGTTGCTGTTCTTTTTTCTCTGCTGCTGAAAAGAAATCATCAATCTCTGATTCTATTGATGCCATCCTCTCTTTCATTGATGATGATGTTTGGTGGTGGTGGGGTGAGGATGTTATCAGACGCCTCTGCGTAGATTCCAGATCTCCTGATTCTTCTGCTGCTCTCAGATTACTTGAGGGAGTTGTCTCCCTTCTGAAAGTAAACATTGAAGAAAGTATTTCAAAAATCAAGTCAGACAAACAACACATAAATGGATACATACTGAATACGATTCTTATTATCAGGTAGAAGAAGATAAGGAGATAGAATTGATAAAGAAAAAAAGATGAAACCAATTTTTATACACTACTATGAGAATTTTAACCGTTAGAAATCTTCTCATTTAAAGGAATGAATTTAAGGGTTAATTAAAACCTTTTTCTACAATCAGAAGAATACGTTGAATTGTCCATCAATTCAAAACCTTCATCACCACCACCCTGTGAATTTAACAAAAATGATAGTAATTAATACCAGCAGGAACTAAATTGAAAACTGAAATTTAATTAAAAACCATTAAATTTCATATTGGAAATATCACCTCTATTAGATCTACAGCAACTGATGATGAGGACATTAAATTCTTCTTATTATTATTATTATTAACAAGCATGCTTGATCCATTACTTGAACACCGAGACACAGAAAATTGATGGTGATGAGAAACATTATCCGCTACTGCTGATGAGGAACACGGAAGTAAACGGTGATGAGCCGCTCCACACTTATCAGAATTCTTATCCGCGTCGAAATTAGTGTTACCAGTAATTGGAGTAGTAGTATTTGGTTTCTCAGAGAAAGACGTGATTAAAAGCTTACGACTACGGAGTTGAAGAAACGACTGTAATTCATGACTAGAATCTGTATTAGAAGTAGTATTAGTACCGAATTTCCTTTTCCTTGTTGTAGTACTAGTAGTTGCAGTAGCAGCAGAAGCCATAGCAGCTAAGGTTCTAGCTCTAGTCCTTACACCTACTTGTTCTTCTGAAACTTGATGATGATCATTACTATTTATTCTTGCCTTACATTTCCGCATGTACTTACCCATTTTTGTCAATCTTCTTCTTCTTCGATCCTAGTTCTTTCTTAAGAAAATTTGGAGTTATTTTTCTGTTTGAGATTAAAAAATAATAAATATATCTTAAAAGAGAGAAGGAGAAAGGAAATGGAAAGTTGATTCGGCTGAATCGTTTTGGAATTATATATATTCTTTTTTCCATTGATTTCGTCAGTAAACGGAAATTTACAGAAACGGGAATTTCATGACGGCGCTGTTACGTTGGTTGTAGGGTAGATTGTCACTTGGTACTTCTTGTCTGACTAACACTTCCATGTGTTCCTAGGCTTATGCTTTGTGGTGGGAAGTTGGAATCTAATTAGGTACATAGTTACGAGTAGATTTGTGTTCGTGTAACTAATATTACACATGTTGTTCATCTTCTTTTTTGTTGGTGAATGTGGTTTGTTTGTGCTTTGAGAAGTTACCGTATGATTACATTATTATCCAACTAAAATTGCAAACAGACATCAGCTAAATCAGTCGCTGAATAGATCATTTCCCGATTGTAAGCATTGATATGAAATTGTTTTTATGGCTTCGTTTTGATATGAACGTATCCCTGCTCTTTCCGCTCACTTATTGGTCATGGTCTCGCCGAATGCAAGAAACATCGAGTTGATGAAAATACTCAACGAACAGGAATGTCTAAAAATCAAACAAACACGACGCAACAATGTGGGATAAGGGGCGAGTAGTTGTACTACAAGTTACTATACTTACTTCCAATTGTTGAGGAAGGTACTATTTCTATCGGAGGATACTGATGTTTCAGAGACATGTAATGGTAACGTGGAGCGAGATGCCGCTAAGCCAAGCCGTATTATGGATAAAGAAAAGGTCCATGTTGTGCCTATACCAAGTGCAAGTTTTGCCGTAGCCAGTCAATTAGATGCTATGATTGATACCGCGTTTAAGGTTGACCATGTAAGGATGACCATATAACCGAAGAAATTGCAACAAATGCGGTTGTTGAAGGTCTAAGACTCCAAGTATTGCTATTTGTTTTGGACCTTCTATTAGAAAAGAGATATAGGGGCTCCAATATCAATAGAGGAGCTCCTCTATGAGGCGAGGTGATTCAATTTTCCGTTAAGGGATGTCCTAAGGGTAAAGTTAAATGTCTATTTTATCTTTTATCCAATAAAAAAAGACAAATTATTTTATCCTTTAATTAAAATCTTTCCATCTCCTCCATATTTTCTCCTTCTCCATTTTAATCAAATTTCTCCATCGAATCAAAATTTTATCGCCGATTAAACTTCCAATTTCGTGATGAAGAATACTAATAAATGTGTAGAAAGTAGTAGTGATGACAATCCGGATAAAACTAAATTACACTAACTAATTTGATGAAATCACGATTTGTAAGTTCGATTTTTTGTGATTCAGAGAAAGTTATGGTTGGGTTTCATGTCCAACCCAACCGTAACACCAAGAACACCGAAGAACACCATTTTTGCCCAGATTTACGGTTGGGTTTTCAACCAAACCCAACCGTAACTAATTTGTTCTTCATATTACGGTTGGGTTATTAAACAAACCCAACTGTAACTTCAAATGTAGGAGATGAAGATTCAATTAAAATTTACGGTTAGGTTTTCAACCAAACCCAACCGTAACTAATCTTCAAACCCCAATTGTAAAATTAGATAAATATATTTTGAGATTTTTTTCATTTCTATCTTGTAGAGAATTGAAAACCGAAGCTAACCCAAAAAAAAATGAGGTCAATCGGACATCGTATGAAGGAGTTATGATCAAAACGGTGACATTTTTATTTGTATCCAGGCCAGAGTTACGGTTGGGTTTATTGGCCCAACCCAACCGTAATTCTTCCTGGATACAAATAAAAATGTCACCGTTTTGATAATAACTCCTTCATACGATGTCCGATTGACCTTATTTTTTTGGGGTTAGCTCCGTCTGTCAATTCTCTACAAGATAGAAATGAAAAAATCTCAAAATATATTTATCTAATTTTACAATTGGGGTTTGAAGATTAGTTACGGTTGGGTTTGGTTGAAAACCTAACCGTAAATTTTAATTGAATCTTCATCTCCTACATTTGAAATTACGGTTGGGTTTGTTTAATAACCCAACCGTAATATGAAGAACAAATTAGTTACGGTTGGGTTTGGTTGAAAACCCAACCGTAAATCTGGGCAAAAATGGTGTTTTTCGGTGTTCTTGGTGTTACGGTTGGGTACGACATGAAACCCAACCGTAACTTTCTCTGAATCACAAAAAATCAAACTTTCAAATCGTGATTTCATCTAATTTGAGCCATAAAAAGATCAAGAGTTTAATCTAGAGGTATCTAAATGCTACTATGGTTGATTGAATCAAAATCTAGGGTTTAAAAAAAAAAACGACAAAATTTTCTTAAATTTTATCAAGTTTTTCTTCCCACAAAACACAAATTCAAAAAAAAAAATTTTAAATCATTTGATTAGGTAAAAGATTATGTTTAATTAATCATGATTAGTTTAAATTAATCTTAACTAATTAATGTAATTAAGATTACTAATGAGGGGTGGTTTGGGTATTGTGAAAATATTATGGATAAGGGGTTTTTGTGTTTTACTTCATAATGTCCCTATTTCGTCTTATTAGAGGAGCCCCTCGATCAAATTTGGAGCCCCTATATCAGCCTTCTTCTATTAGGAATACCTTTTTTGTTTTTGTTTTGAAGTATCCGGTAGTAATATTGTGTTGGAAATAAAAATGGTTTAAGCTAAAATTAAGATTTTATTACTTAAAATAATTTTATTACTATAATTAACTTGATGGGTGTTAGGATCACTAGCCCAAACTTGGGTGGAATTATAGCCATCCATTTTCACTTCTTAGTGAATGAGAAACCTTTGGTTGTCCCACATTGGGCAAACCAAGGAGGAAGTTCATGCATTTTACCACAAACGTTCTATATAAGGAAAAGAACCAGTGGATTGGATATGGACTTGGAAAATGGACTAGTGGGTAAATGCATACATATGCGGTGCCGAAGCACCACAGGCCGCGAGCTTGCGGGCTTGCGGAGCTTGCGGTGCTTGCGTGTGCTTTTGCGTGAGCCTTGGCATTTATAAAATAAATATTTTACCGTTTTGAATTAAATGAAAAATAAAATCATAAATATTTTTTAATTAAAAATCTTAACGTTTTGTTTTAATGGGGATTTATATTTCAAAATAATTTTTTTTCACCGTTTTAAAACTCAAAGGATTACTTCTCCTATAA
>JAJJMC010025396.1:1461390-1555331 GCA_023531435.1 Papaver californicum | reverse complement strand
TGACCAAATGTGTTCGATCAAGTCATTTCTCAAACGAACCCCAATTTGTTTATCAAATACTGCTCGTCTACGTTGGTCAATCATCACTCTTGATAGTTGTGATGTGTTGTCCCTTGAAATGACACATGGAGCACCAAAGCTGCGTTGATCATAGTGATGGGGCCAGTCGCCTGGAATACGTTCATCCTCAACTATCATGTTATGTAGAATAATAACTGTTTTCATGATGTATGCTAACACATCAGCATTCCACATTCTTGCAGGCTGTTTGATGATTGCAAATTGATTTTGAAGTACCCCGAACCCTCTTTCCACATCCTTTCTACACCCTTCCTGCAATGCAGAAAATTTTTGTTTTTTTTGGGAATCGGGATGTTTTATGGTTGTGACAATTGTTGCCGTCTGAGGGTATATTCCATCACCAAGATAGTACCCCATATTATACTGATTTCCATTTACCTGAAAGTTAACTGTTGGTGCTTTTCCCTGGATGAGTTTTTTGAATAAATACGATCGGTTCATGACATTTATATCATTGTTTGACCCTGGCATACCAAAAAATGCATGCCATAACCATAAATCATGCGACACCACTGCCTCCAAAATTATACTTTCGCTTCCCTTGTAAGCGGTATATGCACCGGATTCAGCAGATGGGCATCGGTCCCATTTCCAATGCATGCAATCGAGGCTCCCAATCATACCGGGGAATCCTCGTTTTTTGTTTTCTTCGAGGAGGTTTTGAACATCCCGATCAATTGGTGTACGCAAATATTCTTTCTCATACAGTTGGACCATAACCCTGCAAAATCTTCTGGTTGCTTCCAATATAGTGGTTTCGCCAATCCTTAAATATTCATCTATTGCATCCGCGGCACAACCGTATGCTAACATTCTAATTGCCGCTGTAATTTTTATGTGCGGGGTTAATCCTGGAACACCACAAGCATCTTTTTTTTGTACAAAATAACTATTCACCCGAACAACATCACCCAAAATCCGGTTGAATAATTCGCGACGCATTCTAAATCTTCTACGGAAAACATGTGGGGGGGAACGTTGGGTTATTGGAAAAATAGTCTGTATGCAAACATCTGGCACCTATATGACGTTTTCTGGTTATTTTAGTACGTGTTTGGCGAGGTTTCATATTAGATGCCAATAATGCAGCAGTAACTGCTATGTTATTACTAGCGGCCTCAGCTTCACTCTCATCTGATGAGTAATAACTACTGTTATCTTCATCGTATAATTGTTCGTCTGAAGAAGAAGAACTAAAAGAAAGATGCTGCGAGAACCTAGAAGATGAACCGTAGTTGGTTGTTTCATTTTGAAAGTTAAACATATTCTTGGGATGTTTGAAAAAATGGACATATACGTTTGATAAACTAGTTTGTATCACTAGATAAGGGAAGTGTGGTTATTTATAACATGAGATGAAATGACTATACACTGAGTACATAATAATTCAAAGATTTTATTTTAATGTTTTTCAGAGATATTTTGCTTTTAGTTGACAAGGAAATCACATGAAATGACTATACACTGACTATAATAATTCAAAGATTTTATTTTAATGTTTGTCAGAGATATTTTGCTTTTAGTTGACAAGGAAATGACATGAAATGACAATACACTAACTACATAATAATTCAAAGATTATATTTTAATATTTGTCAGAGATATTTTGCTTTTAGTTGACAAGGCTTTGACATGAAATGACGATACACTTACTACATAATAATTCAAAGATTTTATTTTAATTTTTGTCAGAGATATTTTGCTATAAAATGACAAGGCAATGACATGAAATGACAATACAGTGACTACATAATAATTCAAAGATTATATTCTAACGTGGGGGTGGACGTGGTTTCATTGTACTAGGGAGAACAATTAATACAAAAGGATTAAATTCATCCATAACCCTTAAAATCTCGAAATGAGGTTTGTATTTGAATTCTGAACGTTTCCATCTAACCCATTCTTCCGTAGATCTACGTACAACGTCATCGTCTGTTTCATGCCTAACACGAAATTCATTAACCTTGGCAACTAAAGAAGAAAACTGAAGTACCTCCTTTTTAATACACATATAACGAACAAAAATCCCCGCTCGATTCTGTTGTTGGGATTTCCAGTTTCGGCACAAAAATTCACATGAGTTTCTTCTAACCATTGTTGTGTCATCACAACGTTCAACCAATCTGCTGTCCCCCTAGCTGGATAATGCAAGACAATATTTCGACATATCGATAAATCTTCTTCCAGTGTAAAATTCTCTGCATTGAGGTTCCAATTTTCATAACCACCCATTGAACGAAAACTGGAGATTATAAATTTTAATTGAAAATGTAGGATATGGAAGATTGAATATAACTTGAAAGTCTCTCCCTTGGTGAAGTACTTATAGGTAGAAAGGATAGTGAATTGGATAAGGTAACCATGTGTAACGGTAATAAAACGTTCAAAAATGAAATATTAAAGGTTAGGTCCAACGGTAACAAAACGGTAAAAGTATGGTAACAAATGTTGCACCATTCAACTTCTGACAACCAACTACGGACCCTAATAAATCAACAATAAAAATAACATATAAATTAACAATAAATCAACATAAAATTAATCCAAAAAATTGTTATTAATGAAAACCCTAAATTTAAAATTGTTTACTTTAGCCCGAGTTGGATCTAGGTGGAACAAATGGAGGGAAAGTAGTTGGGACGGTAGGCCGAACCTTCGGTGATGATCTGGGAGGTGGAGTACTAGCATATGAAGCAAAACCCATCGGTTGTTCTTGACGGGCTTGGGTTAGTTGTCTGCTCAACAAAGAATTCTGATCTTTTAGTAAGCTAATTTCGGCGTTTGTCTGCGCTCGAAAAGTGTTGAACTCAGCTTCCCTAGCGAGGATGTAGTCCATCCTATCCTTTGTTTCCGATAACGTAAATTGACGGAACTCTTGGGTAAAAGTAGCATAGTCTTGCACCATATCATAAGCCGCCACCTGGCAAAGAAAAATAATAAAACTAAACCCAAAGAAAAAAACAATTCAAAAATTGTCACTACTATTTGTTCCCCAAATTCATCAAATACTTACATAAGGTAATTGGTGAGGAGGATGAATAGGGACTTCATCACGTGGTCGTGGGATGTTGTGTTTGATCCGGTCTCCCGCATATCCGTAGGTTTCAACCTCCCAGTCAACGGCAGTGACATATTTATTGAGGTTGGTGAAATGTCGCCAGTACTCAAAATATACCCCGTAATCCACCACACGCACGTATTCACTACAATTTCCGTGAACTGTTGCTGTCATGTTTTTCATGTCTTTATCACCGTAGTTGGAAATTGAACTAGGCGGGTTGGCGGGAATACCCCAACTCGGGTTGTTCTTCCTCCAACACCTATCTCCCAGATACATATTGTGCTTTATCCCAAAAAAATAAACAAAATAAATAAACATAAATAGTTTTAATGCATTTGTTATTTAAAAAATTCTCCGCACGAAATAAAAACAACCAAACTTACATTGCCAAGACACGTAAATGTAACCCTTTGTCCCGAAAGTTCTATTGCTTTACGACCAATCTCTTCTGGTATGTAGTTAACTGATGGCAACCAGGGTTGCCAGCAAACGTCGTCAACTGCTAACTGATTCAGTTCAGTTCTAGACTTCATGATATCAACAGCCTTCCGGCGTGTCCCTAACCATCTACGATATCTGGGCCATTCATTATCGTTTTGGGCCCTAGTTATGGTTGGACGATAAATACCCAGATATTCGTAGCCCCAAAACTGGTACACAAATTATTTAACCAACAGTTAACAACATCAAAATTAAAATTATCAAACTAAAATTATTTGCATAATAGTTAATAAATTACCTCCAAAATTTGAAAGGGACCCGATACTGATTTCTGTCCCCTAGACGCCGTGGAGAGACCGGAATACAATTTAGATAAGGCAGGTCCGCCCCAGTCGAAGTTACTTACTGCATCTAAATTATCAAAGGCAGCCAACCATCCTGCATCAATGTATGTTTTTGCATTTGGGAAAAAAAAATTCCCCAAAGCATACATATAAAAAGCCCTCGCTACTTTATCCGCAATCACACTATCATCTTTCGCCGCCTCCAATGTGTCATTATCGAAATAGGAGCTCAAAAACTTGAGAGTGATTGCACCTGAAACCCATTGTGGCGGAAGACCTTCCCTCTTGCATACCGCACTGTCTTTCAGTTCAGGAAAGATATTCGCACGTACATATTCAAATTTATAAAGTTGTGGGTCATAAGGGACAGAGCTACCAACACCGATACTAAGCCCGGTCAACATAACCCAATCGAGGGGAGTGAACCCAAGCTCCCCAAAAGAAAAATGAAATGTGTTCGTAGTATCCCAAAACCGCTCGATAATAAAATCTGTCAAAGCGTGGGACGAATCTACAACAGGCAGGGATAGTAATCTACCCCAACCTCCGCGTTCAATTCTAAATTGGACCCTATTACAAGTATCACAAATTTTCTTGTAAGTCTTTAAAACAGATTTCAGAGAACCTCGGTGATCAAACCTGAAGTCGACGTTGGTGGAATAGGTTATATTGGTAGAATCATGTTCGTTGCTATCTTCCACCACAGTGTAATGTTCTAACCCGGGGACATCGACATACGGGGGGCCCATTGACTCTGCTGCCGATTCCTCCGTAATTTTTGCTTTTTTACTCGTTTTTCTTCTCCCGACCCATCTCGAAACAACAATGTCAGACATTTGTACAAAAAATTTAATATATCGTTGGGTTGAAAATTAGTATATCAAAAAAATGCATAAACTTTCAAAATTAACCACAATTACACACTTCTTAATAATTCCAACATCCACCATATTTAAGCTACAACACATTGTTATTGTATATTAAATTTAATTAAAACATATTTTAAAACCCTAAATAAATTATAACACAAATACATAAACCCTAATTTGCTAACCCAAGTTTGTATGCACCAACACAACCGAAAATTGCAATTATGGGTTTATAGTATAACAAGTAAATAACATGCTTCAAACTAATTTAACATTTTAATTATCTATATATGAAATTAAAACAATGAATTTAATTCTTTTAGGGTAGCAATATACCTTTGATATTTGTTGAGTTGGGGTTAGAATGTAGTACAAAATTGGGACGAGGTTATGGGCTGTCGTTGACGGACGAAAATCAGGTGAAAAATCAGTTGGGAACGGCAGCAACGGCGGGCGAGATGGAGAAACAGGAGGCGATGAAGATGACTGGAGAAAGAAGTAGGGTTTCTTATTAAATTTACAGGCGAGAGGCTAGATGCCCGCTTGTCTTTAACGGACGAGGTTCTACAACCGCGCCCGTTTTTCTAACCCACACGCCAGTCACACGTTTGGAGCACGAGCTGCTACAATATCGCCCCACCGGGCGAGCTCGTGGGGAACCGCTTAGGACATGAGCGCGAGTCTGGGATTTCGCTTCAAATTTTTTTCCCCGGGCGGCGTTCTACTATTTCGCTTGTAAGGGGCGGAAGGTTGACATATCGCCCGTCCTGGTGGGCGAGCTTCTACAATTTCGCTTCTTCTCAAGCGCGGTCCTAGGGTACCGCCTGACTATCCACCGCTGTTTTTGCTGTTGACCATCGATCAAATTTTTAGTCATTTGATCGATGGGTTTGATCACCCCATTGTGGTTGCCCTTAATCTGTAAATTGACCGAAATACTCATTGTTTGACTAAGCAATATTTCCCTCAATTGACACTCCCTTGCTCAACTAGATTTAGCCATACGAATGATGTGCAGTAAACAACAGAAGAAAACATCCAACAATTTTACACTCCGTAGTCCATACAGATTATCTTGTACAAAATCTAATTTCAATTCGAAGTACTCCGGCGGCCACGATTTCATATTTGGGGAACGGACCACTTATCAAGACCGTACTGAATTAATTACTTTGAAAGTCGCGGTAATTGGTTTTTAGTTAGCCCTGAAAACAAGAATTAAGCATTGGATCCTGTCTTGCTCGTGTGGTTTTTGACCAATAAGAGGAACGTTGTCGTTAGGTAGTTTGTTTATTGTAATGATCTGCTTTCCAAATACGATATCCTGCTAACTACTTTAGCGGATTTTGATACTTTTTTTTGTTAATTTATATTTTGACCTTTGCTAATTAGATTTTGTTAGTGTTGTAAACTTGTAGATGGTTTAAGTGCAGTAATAAGACTGTCTGTTCTTTATCTCTGTGTAATACAACGTCCTGCTCTAAATTGAATTTTCTGTAAGAATATGCGCGCCAAGGCCTTGTACTTTGGAACCATACTTACGCAGTTGTACCTGGGACCGTGTTATCTCTAAATTCTTTGTATTGGGATCAGTTTAATAAGAATCTAGTTAAGCTAATTAATGGAAGAATGTGTGTACTGTGTTCGTATTTAGTGGGGAATAGCTCGACAAGAGCACATGGATGTTTTATATCTACGGGCTGCTACGGCGTAGTTATTGGCACGGAAAGCTGTACAAAGTATTTACCACCTGATGATGATGATGGTCCCGCCCCGGCACAGAAAACGTAGCTAATTTACCAGCTATTCTTTTCTTTGCTTAAAATTTCTCAAGCCCTTTCCTTTTCTTGCATACTTTCTCAAAGTTGCTTTGCTAATCAACATCTAATTTTAAAGCCGAAAAGTTAAAGAGCCAAAACAGCATAGAAAGACATGAATAGAGAATTAGTAGCTACTCATACTACAGCTTCTAGGGTGAAATATTTTACCCTAGTCCTCCAACTAACGATCAGCAGATTACACTATTCACAAAGTAGAAATGTGATTGAGAATAAAAGAAATTGTGGGGTTTTGGTGGTTGTAGATAGCTAGATAATATAGATTAGTCATGAGAATAGAGTGAATAGACTCGAGAAAGGAAGAGGATGGAGAAAGGAGCTGTCACAGGGATTCCTTTTTCATGTCCAAAGCTAAGACTACACTACTAGTTTAGTACTACTAGCTAGTGCCTTTCTTTTGGTTTTGGTTGGCTCAATGGATCATTCACTGATGCATCAATAGTGGTCCACCAAGAAAGGAAAAAAAAAGAATCTAAGAGTAATAATCACTACTTTTTTCACTGCATAGATTGAACCTTTCTGTTCTCGTCCAAGCATTTTTTTTGCGGCTTATTGCATTCTTATAAATGCTTCCCTTCTTTAGCAAAGGGGTCACATATTCCATACACACGAAATTCTATGCCTATTTGTTTTGCTTGATAAAAGAAGAAGAAGAGAGAAAAGGAAAAGTGGGTTCATATAATTGTAGCATTATCAATAGACCATCTATCTACCTTTGTACCTAACTTTCTTGTTCATAATTTGGGTCGTTTGAAAACATTGTACTGCAAATGCTTACCGAATGCGAACAAACGTACGAAGATGCGGCCTGAAATTTAGATTGTGCAGAACTAAAGATAAGCTAGATTCGCCAATATTTTCTGCTAGATACTCTTACTAAAAACATGATGAAACATCCTTTTGACTGTTTAAGTGTGGCCATATACAAAGCAAAGCCAAAGCGATGGAAAAGAGAGTAAAAAGGACGGGCTTTCAAGTTTGTATTGACTCATTGAATATTATAGAATTTTGAGAAAGTATTCATTGTATTGATAACTCCATGCATATGTGCATAGGTCCATTAAAGTTTGAAGATGACAAATTATCTGTCTGGAAAGAGTTGAAAAAGTTTTTTTTGAGTAAGAAAACTGTAAATCACAAGAGGGTGAGGCACACTTTCCGAAACCATGATATTTTCTGGTAGTGGACTTTGCTATTCGAAGGAGGCCCTAGTTCAAAGTTCAAACGCAGCCTATAAAGAGATTTAGATAATAAAGAAGCTTAAGTAAAGCCAAAACAAGCTTAAAACTAGAAGAAGAAAAAAAATGCCACCACGAGACCATTAGTAAAACATAAGTTTTTATTATAGAGATTGTAGGATAAGTCATAGGTATGCATATCCTATGGAACGACCCGTCCGGCTACGATGGGAGGCGTATATTTAGAGTATAAGACCCTTCTTATATTTTTGACACCTCATATTTGTTGGAGAATATTTCTGTAACAGTAAGCAAACCAAACAGAAACTTGAAAGGAGTTAAGGGTTAGAACAGATAACACATTTCAGATAATTGCACAAGCATAGAGAGATGGAGTCGCCTGTTCAACAGACTGCCCTTAACTCGATATTTGTCAGGTACACCTTTAAAAAGATGTTGCTATACCTTTAGAGATGACAAATCGAATCCAGGATAAAACCACCTGATACCAACCCAGTTAGCAAGACTCGTTGGCCCGTTATGAACTTAACAGTAGAAGAAAATGAAGAAATAAACTAGTGCGCAAAACAAAGCAAGAAGAGGGGAAAATTCGTCAGGTCAGTGGCTGCGACTGGGGTAAGTAAAAATCTGACTTTTGTTTTTCTTTCAAAGAAGAAGAAGACTGTTGAATTTTCAAACGGCCAAAATCAATTAATTAAACATATTTAATTCGAGATATTTAATTAAAAGATTTTGTTTATTAAACCTGATTAATTTTGTTTATTAGTCCAAGGGTCGCACCAATGGTCGCGCCAAGGCTCACGCAAAAACACACGCAAAAGCACACGCAAGCTCCGCAATCCCGCAGCCCGCGGTGCTTCGGTGCGAAGCACCGCACATGTGTGCATTTACCCACTAGTCCATTTCCTAAGTCCATATCCAATCCACTAGTTCTTTTTCCTTATATAGAACGTTTGTGGTAAAGAGGATAAACTTCCTCATTGGTTTGCCCAATATGGGACAAACCAAAGGTTTCTCATTCACTAAGAAGTGAAAATGGATGGCTCTATTTTTCCACCCCAAGTTTGGACTAGTGACCCTAGATCCCACTAAGATATATTAAGTAACAAAAACCATTTTAAGTAAGAAATCCATTTTTAATTCTAACAATCCCCCACATGAATGAAGAAAGCGATAAATCAGAAAACCGGAAAAACGAGAAACACCACTTAAGCAATAGGTGTCCATAAGGAATTGGACCTCTGCTTAATGAAAAGTACCGGAACTACTTGATGGTCAGTGAACGCGATGTCTTGAACTGCCATGGTTTGGTGTAATTCATCAATAGTTCCTTACGCGAGATATCTTTCAAGAGTGCTGTTAAGTTCACGCCGTTGTGTCCGTTTTGGCCCTGGACATATCCCGTTTCTCAGAATCAGCTCAATTCTCGTAGGAAGCGACTCACTTCCCCATTCAGATAGGTGAGTTCTATCAAGAGTGTTAACTGCTACACCCCATTTCAATCTTAAATTGAAACTATAGAACTTATTAAGACTTTATTATAAGTCATCCTCACATGCAGTCACACTATCACGTCTACACCATAGGGAAGGGACAGAGAAAATAATTCCCTGATAACGTTTAATTTTTACCCTCCACAAATTAGTTGTCTCATTCAAAACCTTGATCGTGGGATCTCCAGTCAGCAAGGTTGAGTATCCTTCATGGCAAATTTTAATTTATGAGCTTAAGCCCCATCCCCCTCGATGCATTACTAACTATCTCCTTGGACAAGCCTTTCGTCAAAGGATCCGCGATATTCTCCTTAGACCTCACAAAGCCAACAGAAATAACGCCAGTTGAGATTAGTTGTTTTAGAGAATTGTGTCTTCTCCTAATATGAATAGATTTTCCGTTATAGTTGCTGTTTTTAGCATTAGCTATTGCAGCTTGACTATCACAATGTATAGATATAGCTGGCACATGCCTATGCCAGAGAGGAATGTCTTCTAAAAAACATCTTAGCCAAGCGGCTTCCTCTCCTGCTTTATCTAACGCAATAAACTCGGATTCCATAGTGGATTGAGCGATACAGGTCTGTTTGTAACTCTTCTAAGACACTGAGCCACAACCTAGAGTGAATACGTATCCACTCGTAGACTTAAACTCCTCTGAGTCTGCTATCCAGTTTGCATCACAGTATCCTTCAAGAACAACAGGGTGTCTTTCATAACTTAAACGGTAGTTTAAAGTGTATTTAAGATACCTCAACACTCTGAAAAGTGCATCCCAATGTTTATGTCCTGGATTACAGGTATACCTACTTAGTCTACTCACAACATAGGCAATGTCTGATCTTGTCCAGTTCATTAAATACATCATACTTCCTATGACTCGTGAATATTCAAGTTGCGAGGCTCCATTGCCTTTGTTTTTCTTGAGTTTGCAAGAAGGATCAAATGGAGTACTTGCAGGTTTACTATCAAACTGGTTAAATTTCTTAAGAACTGATTCAACATAATGAGATTGACTAAGACAGAATCCATTAGACTCCTTTCTAATTTTCATCCCTAGGATTACATCAGCGGACCTTTCATGTCAAAGTTCTCACTCAACATGTTCTTAGTGGAATTAATGATTTCTAAGGTTTTTCCTAGTATAAGCATATCATCAACATACAAGCATACAATCACACAGGCATCATTTATAGATTTATTGTACACACATTTGTCAGCTTCATTTATTTTAAATCCACTAGAGAACATTACATGATCAAATTTTTATGACATTGTTTCGGTGCTTGTTTCAAGCCATATAAAGACTTTTTAAGTCTACACACTTTGTTTTCATAACCCTTCACTACAAAGCCTTCGGTTTGGTCCATATAAATTTCTTCATCTAATTCACCATTTAGGAACGCAGTTTTTACATCCATTTGATGTACTTCTAGGTTATGAATTGCAGCGATTGCAATTAGCATCCTAATGGAAGTAATTCTAGTGACAAGTGAATAAGTGTCAAAGAAATCTACACCTTCTATTTGCTTATAACCCTTAGCTACTAGTCTAGCTTTATACTTTTACACAGTTCCATCTACCTTACGTTTTCTCTTGAAGATCCATTTACAGCCTATGGGTTTGCACCCTGGAGGTAAATCTACTATCTCCCAGGTTTCATTCTGAACAATAGAATCCATCTCACTAATATTGGATTCTTTCCACCATGGAGCTTCAGACGAAGTCATGGCCTTTTTATAGGTTTGTGGATCAGTTTCAACTAAACAAGTTATGAAGTCTGGCCCAAAAGATTTTTCTATTCTAAGTCTTTTGCCTCTTCTAGGTTCATAAACAGATTCATCTTCTTCTATCGGTAAAATATGGCTAGAAGAAGGGACATCTAGGGGATCATCACATATCATGCGAGATTTAGATTTCAACGGAAACACATTTTCAAAAAATGAAGCATCCCTAGATTCCATAATGGTGTTCACACCAATTTCTGAGTTTTCAGAACTCACAACCATAAAGCTATAAGCAGTAGTGTGGTCGGGATATCCTATGAAGACACAATCAACTGTTTTAGGTCCTATTTTATTCCTCTTAGGTGGAGGAATAGAGACCTTGGCTAAACACCCCCACACTTTAAGGTATCCATAAGAGGGTTGTTTGCCTTTCTATAATTCATACGGTGATTTGACTGATCCTTTAAGGGGCACTCTGTTCAGGATATAGCAAGCTGAGAGGACGGCCTCCCCCCACAAGTTCGCCGGTAGTCCTGAACTGATTAACATGGCATTCATCATCTCCTTAAGGGTTCGGTTTTTCCGTTCAGCCACTCCATTTGATTGTGGTGAATAAGGAGGAGTTACCTCATGAATAATGCCATGTTGTGCACAAAAGTCTCCTATAGGGATTACATATTCACCCCCACGGTCAGATCTAACGGTTTTAATTGTGGTGTTCAATTGGTTTTCTACTTCTAATTTATATAACTTAAATGCTTCTAAAGCATCATCTTTCCCTTTAAGAAAGTAAATATAACAGTATCTAGTACATTCATCTATGAAAGTGACAAACCATTTTTTACCACCTCTAGTTTGGATTGATTTCATATCAACTAAGTCTGAGTGAATTAACTCTAAGGGATTAGAATTTTTGTGGACATTTTTCTTAAAGGGCTTCTTTGCATATTTTGATTCTACACAAACTTCACATTTATGTTCATATTCCAAATTTAATTTTGGAATGCAGACAGAGATAGCCAATTTGTTCATTGATTTATAATTTATATGACCAAGTCTACCATGCCAGATATTCAATGAGACAACAACATAAGAAGAATCAATTTTATTAACTTCAACAGAGGTTACAAATAATTTGTATAGGCCTTCATCCTTATAGCCCTTTCCCACAAAATCCTTTCCCTTAGTGATAATCACTTTCCCAGACTCAAATACAATCTTAAAGCCCTTATCATCTAGCACACCACTTGAAACGAGATTCTTGCAGATGTCTGGTACATGTAAAACTTCATTCATTGTGAGGATTTTCCCAGAGGAGAGCTTCAACGAAACTTTTCCTTTTCCTGCAACCTGTGCTGCAGATGAATTACCCATATAGAGTTTTTCTCCTTCTCCTACCTTCTGATAGGAGGTGAACATGTCTTTACTTCCGCAGACATGTTTGGTAGCTCCAGAGTCTACCCACCAGTCTCTCACATTGGTAACTAAGTTAACCTCATACACCGTGCCAGAAAACTCATTTTTACTACTTTCAACTAAATTTATATTTGATTTCTTAAAATTTGCATCTTTGCGTTTTCTACAATGAATTTCCATATGGCCAGACACACCACAAACATAACATGCTCCCTTAATTTTACCAATAGCAGATTTTGGTTTTTGAAAGGTACCTTTTCTTTGCGGGCCAGACTTGCGCTTGTTGTGGTCCAGACTTAGATTAACAAATTTATGTTCGATGACGTGAGCTTTGTTTGACATGTCTCTTACAGAAGAAACATTCTTGTCCTTTGAACACAACAATTCTTCAACTTGGATTTTCTTGCCCAATTCTACCATGGAAATTTCACCAGTTTCATGCCTTAGTCTTCTCTTGTATTCAGCCCAGGAATTTGGCAATTTTTCAATAACAGCAGAAACTTGAAATGTTTCGTCAATAACCATTCCTTCAGCAATTATTTCATTAATGATTTTTTGCAACTCCCGAAACTGATCAACCACTGATTTATCATTCATCATTTTATATTCTAGAAAACGTGCAACCAAGAATTTTTTACTTCCTCCTGTTTCTGCTTCATATGTATATTGTACTGCAGTCCATAAATTGTAAGCATTGAAATTATCCTTAGCATTGTAAAAATCAAATAAAACATCTTCTAGCCAGTTTAAAATATGATTTTTGGCCATATAATTACTTCTCTTCCAACTTTTTAAGTCCTGTAATTTTTCAGGTTTATTCAGAGATTCATCAAACGGCTTCAGAACCATCTCATATAGCATGTGGAAACTCAGGAAAAATAACATTTTTGACTGCCATCTCTTGAAGTCCTTTCCAGAAAATTTCTGAGGTATGTCAACATCAGTCTTCACCATTGTTACAGAAGTAAAAAGTTTGAAATTAAGCAAATATCGAGTTAAGAATGTTGGAGAATATTCCTGTAACAGTAAGCAAACCAAACAGAAACTTGAAAGGAGTTAAGGGTTAGAACAGATAACACACTTCAGACAATTGCACAAGCACAAAGAGATGGAGTCGCATGTTCAAC
Organism: Papaver californicum; assembly: GCA_023531435.1. Classification (NCBI taxonomy): domain Eukaryota; kingdom Viridiplantae; phylum Streptophyta; class Magnoliopsida; order Ranunculales; family Papaveraceae; genus Papaver; species Papaver californicum. The sequence goes on along the minus strand of JAJJMC010025396.1, from coordinate 1,541,732 downwards.
AGACTGCCCTTAACTCGATATTTGTCAGGTACAACTTTAGAAAGATGTTGATATACCTTTAGAGATGACAAATCGAATCCAGGATAAAACACCTGATACCAACCCAGTTAGCAAGACTCGTTGGCCCGTTGTGAACTTAACAGTAGAAGAAAATGAAGTAATAAACTAGTGCGCAAAACAAAGCAAGAAGCGGGGAAAAGTCGTCAGTGGCTGCACCAAGGCTCGCACAAAAGGTCATGCCAAGGGTCGCGCCAAGGCTCACGCAAAAGCACACGCAAGCTCCGCAAGCCCGCGGTGCTTCGGTGCGAAGCACTGCACATGTGTGCATTTTCCCACTAGTCCATTTCCTAAGTCCATATCCAATCCACTAGTTCTTTTTCCTTATATAGAACGTTTGTGGTAAAGAGGATAAACTTCCTCCTTGGTTTTCCCAATATGGGACAAACCAAAGGTTTCTCATTCACTAAGAAGTGAAAATGGATGGCTCTATTTTTCCACCCCAAGTTTGGACTAGTGACCCTAGATCCCACTAAGATATATTAAGTAACAAAAAATCATTTTAAGTAAGAAATCCATTTTTAATTCTAACAACATTTTATAACTACCATTTATCATTTTCAACTTAATCAAAATAAAAACTTCCGGCTTGACTAATTTGCCCACTAATCAATGATATTTCCTAGATTTACATCCAGAGAGTTTAGCTTTCCTTATACACTGGTCACCGTATTTCTGAGAATCTTTATTAAATTTATCAAAAAAATGTTTGTGTGATTTACATAGTATTTTCAATTAATCTACACTTTTAGTATAAACTTCATTTGTTGTTTAAATGATACCTAATGGAGTGTGAGAGAAAATGAGATAGTCAACAAGGTTGAAACTTCCAGGAAAAAACTTCAAAGTCACGTTTCTATTTTCTTGAATTAGTTTAATCTACAGACTGTACAGGACTTTCATTTATATACAGATGATATGTGTGACTTATTATCCTACGTGTACTGCTGACATAGCATTAACTTTACAACTCAATATGCCATCTCAATCTGGTGGCTGTGTATTACTAACATCCCCCCTCAATATGCCATCTCAATCTGCCCACTGTTGCGAAGTGTGTACATACCTTACCTCCAAATCTTTTTCACACACTAGTTCACGCACGAAATGGTAGTCTATATGAACGTGCTTCATCCGAGAATGTTGGACCGGGTTAGATGCTAAACTAATTGCACTTTTGTTATCACAACCAATCTGTGGTACTCCTGCTTGCTGAAAATGAAGGTCTCTTAGCAAGAAACAGAGCCATACTAGTTCAGCAGCAGTGTGTGCTAGAGTGCGATACTCTGCCTCGGTGCTTGAACGAGCTACTGTTGTCTGTTTTCTAGATGACCACGACACCCAGTTGGATCCTAGGAATACACAGTAGCCCCCAGTTGACCTCCTATCGTCAATTGAGCCTGCCCAATCGGCATCAGAATAGCCGGTTAGCATTGCTGATCCTTTGGTGAACATCAAACCATTAGAGACTGTTCCCTTCAAGTACCTTAGTATCCGTTTTGCAGCCTCTAGATGCTGAGTTCTTGGGCTGTGCATGAACTGACAGACTAAGTTGACTGAGAATGCAACGTCTGGTCTTGTCCACGTAATGTATTGAAGTGCTCCTACAAGAGAACGGTACTCTGTTGGGTCTTGTAGTAAGTCTCCAGATGTTTTACTAAGTGAAGTAGTCGCTGCCAAAGGTGTTTGGCAGGGTTTGCAGCCAGCCATATTGTACTTCAGTAGTAGATCCACTATATATTTCTCTTGGCCCAGAAATAGAGATCCTTTCTTTTGTTTTACTTCTAGGCCCAGAAAGTAGGTTAAACAACCCAGGTCTTTAATTGGAAATATGGCTTGTAAATCCTCAATTACCTTGCTTAGATGTATTTCTGAATTCCCTGTTAGTACTATGTCATCTACATAGACTAACGCTACTGAAATGATGGACCCTTCTTTATGTACAAACAGAGAGGAGTCTGCTTTTGACTGAACAAATTTTAAGCTTACTAGGCTTGTACTGAGTTTATCATACCAGGCCCTTGGAGCTTGTTTGAGCCCATATATTGCTTTATGTAGAAGACAAACAGCTGTGGGCTTTGTTGAATCAATGTAACCCGGTGGTTGTGTCATATATACCTCCTCTTTGAGATCACCATGTAGAAATGCATTTGAAACATCAAGTTGGTGAAGTTTCCAATCATATTGAACAGCCATTGATAATACTACTCTTATAGTTGTTGGTTTCGCAACTGGGCTAAATGTTTCTTCATAGTCAAGGCCCGGTTGTTGATGATAACCTTTTGCTACTAACCGGGCTTTATGTCTGGATATACTTCCATCCGGATTATACTTAATTCTAAATACCCACTTACATCCAACTATGTTGTTGATGCCTGGATTATCAACTAGTGTCCATGTTCCTGCTTCCTTTAAAGCCTGATATTCACTATTTGTTGCATCTTTCCATACTTTTTCTTTGTGAGCAGATCTGATACATGTTGGAACAGAGGCAGTAGAACTAATTAGAGCAACAGTTAATGGATACCTTGTAGAGTAGCAGGTTTTGGGCTTGTTGTTGCCAGTTTTGGCTCTAGTCTGCATTTGGTGACTGTTCAGAGTTGATTCAACTTGATTTGAATTCATTCTATGAACCACTGTAGAACTGTTGGATGAAGACAAATGATTAACAGACAATACTGGCAAAGTTGAATTGTGTTCAGATGAAGAGTGTATTGAGTATGGAAAAGTAGATTCATCAAAAGATACATGTCGAGAAATATATATTTTGCCAGTTGCAGGATCAAGACAACGATAGCCCTTCTGATTTATACCATACCCAATAAAAATACAATGTCTGCTCCTTTGCTCTAGCTTGTTAGTTGTATACGTCCTTAACCAAGGGAAACATGAACAACCAAAAACCTTGAAGAATTCATATCCAGGAGTCTTTCCAAATAACATTTCATATGGTAACAAGAAGTCAATCGACTTTGTTGGCAGTCTATTAATAATGAAGTTAGCTGTGTATAAAGCATCTAACCAAAAACAGGTAGGCATGCTGGCTTGACATAAGAAGGTTCTTATAATCTCCAAAAGGTGTTTATGTTTCACTTCTGCCACTCCATTCTGTTCTGGAGTGTGTCGACAACTAAACTGATGTGAAATACCCTTTGTATCACAGTAGTTCTGCAAGAATTTATTTATGAATTCACCCCCATTATCTGTCCTTATTGCAATTACAGTAGTTGATAGCATGTTTTCTAGCTTAGTAACTAATGTAACAAAAGCATGTTTGAACTCAGCTTTATTTGACAGTGGAATTAACCAACAGAATTTTGAATATTCGTCTACAACATTTGCATAGTATAGATTTCCAGAAGCAGAACGTACATGACATGGCCCCCATAGATCTATATGAAGAAGTTCTAGTGGTTTTAGAGCTATGGAGTTTGACATTCTGAATGGTAATTTCTTGGATCTACAGAGTTTACATTCATTACAATTAAATGGTTTTGATAGAGTACTTGACAGATGAAGTAGTGAGCATAACCTTTGCATTGTTTGAAATGATGGGTGACCAAATCTTGTATGAAGCAGGAGACTGTCATTTATTGTTGAAGATAGAGCAAATGATGAAGAATGAGAATTCCCAAATCTGATCGGATATAGGCCATTCCTATGTGGTCCTCGGAAAAGCACCATCCCAGAATTCTGATCCTTTACAGTGAAGCCAACCGAATCCAATGTCAAAGATACTTTGTTATCAGTAGTAAACTTGTGAATTGAAAGTAGATTATGAAAAGTCTCAGGTACAATAAGAAAATCATTCAGACCAAAAGAATATGAATTTGCAAATTTAGTTGAACTACCACTGTGTGTTATACGCATACCTGAACCATTTGCCGTCTGAATTGTTTCTGGTCCTTTATAACTTTCCGAATGTGGAAGTATCTTTTTATCAGAAGCAATACGTCGATTTGCTCCACTATCTGCTATCCATTCTTCATCATCAAATTTATCTGTTGTGGTAAACATGGCTTTTAGATTTGGTGGTGGTGTTCTTCCTTGAAAATTGTAAGATTGTCTCTGGGAGCATGTTGTTGCAATGTGTCCTGCTAGGTTGCAAATCTGACAGATAATTCTGTTTCCAGATGTATTTCCCCTGCCATAGTTAGATCTAGAAAAGAAAGAATTGTTTTGAAATCTAGGACCATTATAATGACCACGGTTATAATTCCTTGAATATCCTCTTGTATTTGAGTAACTATTTATTGAATAACCTCTTCCTATATTAGCAAGAAAAGCTTTTGCAGATTGTTCTTCTTGTTGTGATTGTAGCCTCTCCTGAATAACTGATTCTTCACTGAGTAGGTTGTTGTGTAGTTCTATACACGTTACAGGCGGACTTCTATGTCTCATTGAGGTTGCAAAAGGAACATATTCATCATTTAATGACTTTAGTGTTATCACAACTAGTTCTTTGTCAGAAACAAGTTCACCAGCAGAAGCTAATTGGTCAGATAAAAATTTTATTTCACTTATCAAGGATGAGATATTTTTGTTACCTTGTTTTATTGAGAGAAGTTTCGTCCTTAGTTGAATACAGTGAGTAGAAGAAGCCTTACCAAACCGATCTTCTATGTTTTTCCATAACTCAGCAGATGTCTGAGATCTTGAAAAATAAGGAATGGCTGACTCAGATATTGTAGAATTAATCCACATAGTGATGGTTGAATATTCATCCAACCATTCTGTGTAGAGTGGATTATCTACTCCGTTTTGTTGATTTCTTGTATTTGTAAATTGTGGTGGACATGTGTAAGATCCATCCAGGAATTTTCTGATCTTGAACTTTTGGATCACAGGACTCATTAGGTTTTTCCATGTAAAATAGTTTTCCTCCTTAAGTTTGATTTGGACAAAACTGGTAAGTAAATTTAAGGGTACTTTTGAGATGGAGATTGTTGTTGTTGTATTTTCCATTGAAGGTGAGGTAGTAGAAGAAGTTGATGATGGAAAAGTTTCAATCATATGATTTCAGAGATTGATATTTCTATAGATCAGGAGATATTCTTCGATTTTGGTGTTGAATATGTAGCAGTAAGAAAACTTTCAGACTTGATCAAACATTATTACAAACATGTATTTCTGATATTGTACTATTAAGAATCGATTAGCAAATCTTCTTCTTAATATTAGAAGATCAGAAATCAAGCTTGTAAGAGTGATCAGAGAAATATTGCAGTACGGTGAAGTATGAAGAAAAAAAAAATATCAGATAAGAAAGATTAACCTTTATGTATCTGATAGTCTTCTATATTGATGATATCAATTGCTATTTAATGCTATGCAGGACTTTTATTGATTTCTCTGATCGATGCGTTGATTCTTGAAACAAGATACTGACCTTATCGAAAATTGGTGAAAACCTTTAATTTGCGCAGAGATTGTCTGCCATGCTTCTTCTATTTCAACCGTTGCTTTATTAGTTGTAGATTTCCAAGAAAAGTCCGAGTAATTGTTGTTGCAGTCGAGGTGTTGATTCAATTTTCTGTAGAAGAATCCATTAAATGCTGTTGTTACCGAGATCTAGAAGAATAATATTTGTTGAATAGTGAACCAGATCTACAACTATCTGCTAATCGATGAAGAAAATTAACAAGAAAAATTTATTGTTTTGAATGACTCTTATTGATTAAGAAATTAATTTCTTTATCTTCCCAAGAAATTTTCTTGCTCTGATACCATAATGGAGTGTGAGAGAAGATGAGACAAAGTCACGTTTCTATTTTCTTGAATTAGTTTAATCTACAGACTGTACAGGACTTTCATTTATATACAGATGATATGTGTGGCTTATTATCCTACGTGTACTGCTGACATAGCATTAACTTTACAACTCAATATGCCATCTCAATCTGGTGGCTGTGTATTACTAACAATACCGAGACTACAGGAAGAGCTATGTAAACGTCCCTTTACTGTACGCAACTCGTAGTGAACTTTCTAAAATTTGATTATATATTACAAACGCGAAAACATATTTACAAATGAAAACAAAAAATTCTGCAATTATATTTCTCTTTGTACCTATCTTTACATTCCTAAAAGTGCGAACTCAGTTTAAAATTTTAATCCAATTTTAACCTGTTATATTGCACTGCCAATTGCTTGAGCTTGATCTGTAAAAATAGTCTTAGGATGCTTTCCGGACATTGCACTAAAAAATGAGTCAAATGCCCAAACGAAAGACTCCGTTGTTTCATCGAGAAGTAATGCCATCCCAAACAAAACACATATCCCGTGATGATTGACGCCTACAAATGGTGCACATGGCATGCCATACTTGTTAGTTCGGAAAGTTGCATCAAAACAAACGACGTCACCAAAAAATCCATAATCAAATTATCGACTTTGCATCTGCCTAAAAAAAGTAACAGGCTTGGTCATTTTTATCCACTTGTACTGTATAAAAGAAAGCGGGGTTCTCCTTCTGGATACGCCTGAAATAATTTGAAACAACTTGTGCATCTCCTTCTTTGTAAATCTCTCTACGTCTTTTCTGCAAATGATTTTTACAATCAACTTGAATAAAATTCAAGTGTCTTGAACCATGATGATCAACGCTCATAATTGCAAATGTTTTTGTTGGTCCACATCCTCCAGAATGAAGTGATTCGATGTATGTAGCTTGTTGTGGTAATATTCCTCGTTGAGACCTTAGAAGATGGGCTTCTGATACATCAGCAAGTTCATGATTGTGTTCTTCATTAAATTTTACTACAATTAACATACCACCTTGTGCAATACATTGGATATGAGCCATGCATCCTGTACGCAATTCATTTTCATCATACGTACTTTGTTCTTTGTTTTTTTCACCCCAGTCACTCTCTCTACTCTCCGTATCCGATTCCGACTCTAAACAATTATCACCACTGTGCAAAATGCTCGAACCTTGACCAAAGTCTTCAGTTGGCTTTAAATTGAGATCCCACGAGGCAATGTCATTTCTTTTCTCCATGGAACCTAATTCATAAATTTTGAATATTAAAATAAGTGATTAATATATGATATTTTTCGTACATAAACACAAACTGTAAGTGAAAATAAATTAAGAAACAACATTATGAACTAATTGATGCATATCATAAAAACACAATTAATTCAATATAAAAAAACAGAATTATGGAATTTATTCTAAACAAAAATATTATCATTATTATCCTTTAATTTTAACTTAGTACCTCTTAAAGGTGATGATACACTTTCTAATGCCAAGGATAAACCCCAAAGCGATGATGGAGAATTGGTGTTTTGTTAACAAAATTGAAAAACAAATTGAATGTTAGTAGAAAAAAAATCGAGATAGAACAGAGTAAACGGAATACATATTATGCCAAATACGGTTTTGGTAAATAAAAATAAATAAAAAATCGTAGGAGATAAAGGTAAATTTAATAGAAAATATAATACGTATCACATTTGCGAATAAAATGATAGGATTCTTTGAAATATGGTTACAGGTAGATAAGAAAACATTATCTTTAGAGGTAAATTTAGGAAATATCACTGATTAATGGGTAAATTAGTCAAAGCCGAAAGTTTTCATTTTGATTAAGTTGAAAAGGATAAATGACAATATAAAACATGAGGTGTTAAAAATATAAAAAGGTCTCATACTCTAAATATGCGCCCTACTTCCATCGTAACCGGACCGAAAGATAGGGTGCCTAGCTTTCCAGTCGAAGATCTACAATAAGAAAGTATAAGATTTCCCTTAAATTAACACTAACCAGAGCCAAAGATAAACTGAAAAAGTGTTAAAATAAAAACCTGATTAATTTGGAGAAACTCCAGCCGTGGAGCCAGCCGATGCCCACAGAATCTGCAGTACCAAAACCATGGCCTTATGTGCTTCTTTCCTAGTAGAGGTTCGATGACATGAATTGGAGCAGAAGAAGAAATGCCCTTGAACATTTGTTTGGCCCAGGTTGGCCCAGCAACCATTCTCTTTGAAAAAATGTGTTTCCAACCATGCTTAGGTAAGAAACAGGGATGGGGAGCAGAAGGAATCCTGACAACAAAATATTAATGATGTAAGCATACAAATGATTAGATAGACGCACACAAATCTTCTTATATGACATTATGACCATTATTACACGTAAAGAAGTCTCAAGTCCACAAGACCCATACAAGCATCCACAATCATATAATATGTTAACAAAATGGATTAACATGTGTACTAGTCTCATGTAATCTAGGACATAGTTAGAATTTATTTGTTTAGTTTGATAAAGCTTTATCTCTAGTTTAAATAAGTTCTAGTATTGTTAGGATTGAGTCAAACTATTTGTATACGTATCTTTATCTTTTTGTAATCATCTCTATATAAATTAATAGAATAAACATAACTCACAACAAGTGAGAAAACATAAACTTAACTCTCCGTTCCAAGTTTATTAACCATGTCAAGGATACATGTATTATCTCCTAATATATCTCAAAATATTCAAGGTTACAAATTTATAATTGTTTTTGGATATTGCTCTAAGAGCTAGTTAATAAATCTCATCTTTTGCATAAAAAAAAATTCACTATATTCTTTTATTAGAAAATCCTAGCCATGAAATTCCAGGACGCAAATATACTATAAAACATTAAAACTTTCTGAACATCTTTACGACTTGAAGACAAACATGGACTTATTTCAAGCAGAATTGCTTGCAACTTTGTTCCTTTATGTTTTAATCATAAAACTTTAAAAACATATACAAACATATTAAGGACTTTTCTTTTCTTTTTTTTTAATTGAAAGTGAAAATATATTAAAAAGAAGGATTTACAAAACTACAATAGGTAGATTATAGGAAAAGAAAATAAAAAACATAAAATTACATTAAAAATAGAATCCCAATTGAAAGTACACTAGAAATATTAGGGACCCTTTGGCCAAGTAAAGACGTCCAAGCTAAAACTAAGGACATATTAAGGACTTCAAAACATGAGAATGTCATGAGAATGTCATGAGAATTGCTTGCAACTTTGTTCCCTTAAGTTTAATCATAAAACTTCAAAATATTTACAAACATATTAAGGACTTTCTGAACTTCCTTACGACTTAAAGACACACAAGAACTTATTTCAATCAGATTATAAACTTGAAGACCAGTAACAAAATTAAGGGATAATTCGGAATATGTCCCGAATTATATGCCTCAGTTGAGGATATGTTCAGTAACGGTTGGAATTAAGAGATATGTCCCAACCATCCATTTAAACCGTTAAATGATCAAAAACGCACATGTGTGAGGACGCACGTGCCAAATACGGACAATAATACCCATATCACTGGATCACCGATGCAACTCACCAGAAGAACAGACGGAGATCTTCATCTTCTCCGGCAACATGATCTTCTCCGGCGACTTCAATCTTCAACCAAAATCAAAATCAAACATATGAGAAATGTAACTGGGCTAAAACCCACCTCATTTGTGTATTCACTTTCCCCAAATAGGTACCAGAACGTCGTCAATCATACCGCAGAGTGTTCTTGGTCTTGATCTCCGGTGATTTCACAATCTCTTCACCTGGGCTTCGATTCTTCTTCCAAATACCATCAGTAGCTTCCTTAAGAGTCTTCTTAACCTTTCTGTATGCTTCAATCAACCTTCATAACTTTATTTGATTCTCACGGGACCTATTTTCTTGAGACAGGAGAAAAATTTGAACCTGGAAAGAAGGCTGAGCATTGCATTCGATGTTGCTTCTGCATTAAACTATCTTCACCATGATTCTCAATCACCCATTGTGCATTGTGATGTGAAGCCAAACAAGAAGCATGAAGAAAACTTAAACCTTAATAATTCACTTCCACTATTTCAGACAAATTTTCAAACACCTTCAGTGCATTTATGTTGTTGATTTAAGCATATGTAAACTTGGTGTTTCAAACACCCATTTTCTCATTCCCTGCAATGACTATAATATTCAACATCATTCACAAACAATCAATAATTCATTCATCTCAAATAATCAAGACAGGCACAAGCATCCACCATCAGCTAACATCTCTTTCTCGTTGTTTCAGTCTCTATTGCTTCAGCTCAATTCAATGGAAGCAAACCCATTATTCCACCAGACTAAACCCACTCTTAACAGCGCCTATGTCTTCGAATCATTCACTGCAGCGACCACAATAATTTCCTTGTCTCTCGATTTCCCTCTGTCTTTCATTTCTTTTTGTCTCTCGATTTCTCTCAGTGTTTTCTTTTCATTTCTTCCAATTTCTCTTCTCAAAGAAGATAACTACACCATAGAAGGGTAGAAGTGTAAAATTGGGTACATGTGTAAACCCACACATGCGAATATTAATCATTTAACGGTTGAAATGGATATATGGGATATATTCCTTAATTGCAGACGTCAATGGATAGATCCTCAAATGTATGGGTAAATACCAAGATATATTTCCAATTTTTCCTAAAATTAATTGAAGATCTGGGTAGTAATTGAAGGCCCGTCACTTTTCTTTGCATAAACTATTGCCACTGGATCGCTCTATAACAGAAGTGTAGTAACAAATTTGACCGTGAAAACAAGACTACTGTTACAATCCAGTAAGATAAACTTGTATGGACCAAGAGCAAGAATAGGGACTTTTCGGTTAAAACTGCATATCAAGCTTTATTTAATAAATTGTATCCTTAATAAATATGGGGTCTCATAAATACGATGAATGTAGATGTAAAAAATATGCAAATTAATTCTTAATAAAATATTTTCTTTGCACCAAAAAATAAAAATAAATAATATATTCCGTGTGCATTAGTTAGTAAACCAAAACCAAAACCAAATTCTGAGTGACCATACATCAAAGGAATAAAACCAAAACTAGGATATACTCAATCAAATTAGTTCTCAGATTCATCGATTCTTAGAAGTTACCTAATACCAACTCTCCATCTTCACAGCGAACTCCAACACCATCATCTGCAAAATGAAAGAAGAACATATTAGTTAAACAATGAAAGAAACAAATGACATATTAAAGAAGGTAACAGAAAATTGAAAGAAAAAAAAAAGACCTCCAAAGTTGATTTCCATTTCTGAAATAGAGATGTTGAGAAGTTGAGGAAGAATTCTCTCTTCCTTTGGTACTTATATAGATTCAAAAATATACCAAGTTAAGAAGAGAAGTTGTTGAGAAATAAAGAAAAGAAAATGTCAGACTGAGAAGTGGGTTCAGGATCTCTTTTGTGTCCAAACATAGTTGCGGCTAGGATGTTGATGTTGTCTCCTACTTCCTAATATCTTCTGCAAAACCATTCAGAGTCATCATGATATTCCAATATCTTCTGTAAAACCACCTGTAGTGAAGAAGAGCAGTGTCGTTAAGAAATTTATGTTAGACTTTTTCTCATTGGGCTAAAATAAAGGGGAAAAAGACATATGTGATCCATTAGCCCCATTAGCCCCACTACTCTCTCCCACCTTCAGAAAACCCATCTCTATATATCTATCGGTAACTTCCCTATGATGGCTAGGGTTAGTTTTTAGAGAAAGATAGAAAACAGAACAGAAAGGTCACCAAATTCATTCTCATATCCTGCATACACCATCTACAATTGAGAAAGAGGGTTTGGCACCGAAGTTCATAGCAACCAAAATTAGGGCAAACTCAAGGATTCAAGATCAATGGCTGGAGGTATTTATAATCCCTTTCTTTTGCTTCCGCTTCTAATTATGTATGTTCATATTGTGATAGAATATGCATATTAGGTTTTTAACATTTGGTATCAGAGCTTCTTTAACCTCTGCCTTGATTAAATAATTGGGTTTTTTGAGTTTGGGTAAATTGAATCTAGGAATACCAACATTGATTAGGTTAACCAACATCTCGTTGCCGGTTGTATGTTGGAGATTTAAACATTAATTACTTTATTAAGGTTCCTCATGGATGGTGACCTAGCACCGCCATTATCAAATTGTGAGTCCTGGTGCGAATTTTCCGTCTCTGTAATCTGTAATCACTTTTCAGTGGCAGTCTTCAGTATACCAATCTTCACATTTTATGCTGTTGAAAACAACAATTAAAGCAAATATAGAAGACCGTTTTTAGCTTCAATTATTTCATGAAAACTGTTGTACACAGAGACCAACGCACGTGATTGAATTTTGCTTTCATTTCTTCATGTATGATACGTCTGCTTTCAGTAGTCATCCCTTACATTAATTTACTTTTTGTATGCCATGTGAAGTTTGGTTACTACCCACAGCTAATATGTAGTAAGTTTTAGCTGTGCTGTAGTGCATTTACCAAGTGATGTTTGGTGCAAAACATCAAATCATAGGTTACCCTGTTTGGTTACCCAGTAACTTGTTGCACTGTTTAGGTCTTCAAATAGTGTCATTTAGTCAACAGAAAAGGGATGAGTTCCCTGGATAACAGAGTGTGGGATGTTTTGCATGGACCCCATCTGCGACACTCAAGTTCTCTCTATAAAATCACCGAACGAGAATTTATGATCTCCGTTTGGTACTAAGATATATTTTCTGTGCAAATTTTTAACACTTGTGATGTATGTTTTTTCATGTTGTTTTATTATTTGTTGATATGTGTAATGGTTATAAATAATGAGTTATATATATATTATGACCATTAGGATTATACATGAACAAATATTAAAGAAATGTGTCAAGTAATTTAATAATTTTAGTAATTAGAGAGTAGCCACATCATCTCTAGTTATTTAAAATTTTCTTAAGAAATCACATGTGGAAAATAGATATAAATTTGTAATTAATCATACGTAATATGATGAAATATGCCCACAGGAAATTTTATTATATTTGTATGATTAATTGGGGTGAAATATTAAATTATGTTCCTTAATCTACCCACAGGAATTAAGGAATGAATATGGTTTAATAGTTTCATCATGTAGTTTATGAATCTAATTTGAGTAGGACTTTATCCCACAGGCAAGTTTTATGTCACTAGATTCGTATTTTTTATACATGACTTGCATTGGTAAATCTTGATTAAGTTTAAGGCTCAAATTTTTATTTATAAGCATGTATATATTTTTCTTTGCAGCAATTTTAACTGGAAATATTTCTGATGTCAATTATGACATTCCTGAATTAAAGGGTGATAATTTTTTAGCGTTTGTTTATGAATCTAATATGGTTAATATTAATCATAATACATAGTGGATTGATTCTGATACTACAATCCATGTTTCGAATACCTTGGAGAGTATGACAAACCAAGGAAACCAATGGGAAGTGAACACTACATCTATTCAGGCAGTAAGATGAGTTCACATGTGGAAGCTGTTGGGACATGCAGTTTAATTTTAAGTAGTGGTTTTACTTTGCATTTAGAAAAGACATTTTATGTACCAGGTTTCACTAGAAACTTGATTTCAGTTTCAAGACTTGTACCTTTAGGAATTTCCTTTAACTATTCGAATTTTGGCTTTAGTATTCTCAGAAATTCTGAAGTTATTGGTTATGGTATTTTGTCTGATGGTTTATATCGTCTTTATTTGCAAAATGATATCACTGAAAGTTCTATGCATGTTAATTCTGGGTTAAAAAGATGTATTGTGAATGAGGACTCCTCAATTTTGTGGCACCGGAGATTGGGACACATCTCCATTGAGAGAGTTAAGAGATTGGTAAAGGATGGGGTACTTAGTACTTTAGACTTTACTGATTTTGATACTTGTGTAGGTTGCATTAAGGGAAAGCAAACTAACAAACACAAAATTGGTGCCAAGAGAAGTTCGAACCTATTAGAGATCATACACACGGACATTTGTTGTCCAGACATGAACGCTAATGATCCGAAATACTTTATCACCTTCATAGATGATTATTCACGATATATGTATCTTTACTTACTTCGTTCCAAAGACGAAGCTCTGGATGCCTTTAAATTGTTTAAGGTTGAAGTAGAGAAACAATATGGTAAGCACATTAAGATTGTGAGATCAGATAGAGGTGGAGAGTACTATGGTAGATACACATAGAACGGACAAGCACCAGGTCCATTTGCAAAATTTCTTCAAGAGCATGGGATTGTTGCCGAATACACTATGCCTGGTTCTCCAGACCAGAATGGTGTAGCAGAAAGAAGAAATCGAACTTTAATGGATATGGTGAGAAGTATGAGAAGTAATGTTAAACTTCCATCATTTTTATGGGTAGAAGCTCTTAAGACGGCAGCGTACATATTAAACCGGGTTCCTTCCAAGGCCGTCTCAAAGACGCCTTTTGAGTTATTCAAAGGATGGAAGCCGAGTTTGCAACATGTACGCATTTGGGGATGCCCGTCTGAAGTGAGAGTGTACAATCCACAAGAGAAGAAGCTAGACCCAAGGACTATTAGTGGGCATTTCATTGGATATGCTGAAAGGTCTAAGGGTTATAGATTCTATTGTCCGTCTCATAGCACTAGAATTGTGGAATCAAGAAATGCTAAATTTCTTGAGAATGACTTGATTAGTGGGAGTGATCAATTTCAGGATATTGTTCCTGAAAATGATATTGATCAACTTCCACCTACTGTTTCAAGTGATAAGTTGATTGTTATTCACGCACCTCAGGATAAATTGCGTGTTATACAACCAACCATTGAGGTTCCACAAGTTGACAACAATCTAATAGATCATGATGGTAATGAGGAACAAACTATTCATCGTGAGGAGGAACAAATTGTTCATCGTGAGGATGAACAAGTTCCATTGAGGAGATCTAATAGAGCAAGAAAATCAACTATTTCTAGTGACTATTTAGTGTATCTGCAAGATTCGGATTGTAACATTGGGGCCGATAATGATCCTATGTCATTTACACAAGCCATAAATTCTAGAGATTCAGACTTATGGATGAATGGCATGAATGATGAGATGGACTCTATGGCATCTAACAGAATTTGGGATCTCGCAGAGTTTCCCAATGGTGTAGAAGCCACTGGATGCAAGTGGATCTTTAAAACAAAGAAAGACTCGCATGGAAACATCGAGAGACATAAGGCTAGACTCGTTGCCAAAGGGTTCACTCAAAGGGAAGGAATCGATTACACAGAGACTTTTTCTCCTGTATCAAAGAAAGATTCTTTCCGAGTGGTGATGGCATTAGTAGCTCATTTTGATTTAGAGCTACATCGGATGGATGTAAAAACGGCATTTCTCAATGGTGATTTAGAGGAAGAGGTTTATATGAAATAACCTGAAGGATTCGCCTCTAAAGATCGTGAGCATTTGGTTTGTAAGCTTAATAAATCCATATACGGGTTGAAACAAGCTTCTCGACAATGGTATATGAAATTTCATAAAGTCATTACTTCATTTGGATTCGAAGAAAATGCTATGGATGAATGTATATACCTTAAGCTCAGTGGGAGCAAGATATGTTTTCTTGTGTTGTATGTGGATGATATTTTGCTCGCAACCAATGATAAAGGATTACTGTATGAGGTAAAACAATTTCTTTCAAGTAACTTTGATATGAAAGATATGGGTGAGGCGTCTTATGTCATTGGCATAAAGATCCATATAGATAGATCTCGAGGCATTTTAGGTTTGTCTCAAGAATCCTATATCAACAAAGTCTTAGAAAGATTTGTATGAAAGATTGTTCACCAAGTATAGCACCCATTGTAAAAGGCGATCGGTTCAGTTTGGACCAATGCCCCAGGAATGACATTGAAAGGGAGCGAATGAAAAACGTTCCATATGCTTCAGCTGTTGGTAGCATTATGTATGCTCAGGTCTGTACCAGACCCGACATTTCATATGTCGTTGGAGTATTAGGAAGATATCAGAGTAATCTAGGAATCGATCACTGGAAGGCTGCGAAGAAAGTGTTAATATACCTTAAAGGTACTAAGGATTACATGCTTATGTATAGACGGACAAACAGTCTTGAAGTGGTAGGGTAATTCGATTCTGACTTTGGAGGCTGCAATGATTCACGTAAATCCACATCAGGATACGTATTTATGCTAGCTGATGGGTCAATATCCTGGAGGAGTGCCAAGCAGACCTTGATGGCCACTTCTACAATGGAGGCTGAGTTCGTTTCTTGTTTTGAGACTACCTCACATGGTGTATGGCTGAAAGGCTTCATTTCTGGGCTAAGAGTTGTTGACTCTATTAGCCGACCAATAAGAATGTACTGTGACAATTCAGCTGCTGTTTTTATGGATAAGAATAATAAGAGTGGAAGTCGAAGTAAACACATCGACATAAAGTATCTAGCAATAAAAGAACGTGTCCAGGAAAAGAAAGTGATCGTTGAACACATTAGCACTGAATTGATGATAGCTGATCCCTTGACTAAAGGCATGCATATTAAAGGATTCAAGGATCATGTAGTAAGGATGGGACTTGGTCCTATAATGTAGTACATTCTTTATGGTTTTCTAAAGCTTTTATTTTAGTTGGATTATTTCTCATTTGGAATTTATGTACGTACTTACTTCAGTTATTTCTCATTAATGAGTAAACATATGGTTTATTCATTAAGTTAAGTATGAGTGGTGAAAGACTAAGTATATTGTGATACATGGAAGAACAATTCTTGCTCTAAAGAGAATTAATCGCTATGATCCATATATGGAGTCTTTCGTGAAATGGATCAAGTGGGAGAATGTTAGACTTTTTCTCATTGGGCTAAAATAAAGGGGAAAAAGACATATGTGATCCATTAGCCCCATTAGCCCCACTACTCTCTCCCACCTTCAGAAAACCCATCTCTATATATCTATCGGTAACTGCCCTATGATGGCTAGGGTTAGTTTTTAGAGAAAGATAGAAAACAGAACAGAAAGGTCACCAAATTCATTCTCATATCCTGCATACACCATCTATAATTGAGAAAGAGGGTTTGGCACCGAAGTTCATAGCAACCAAAATTAGGGCAAACTCAAGGATTCAAGATCAATGGCTGGAGGTATTTATAATCCCTTTCTTTTGCTTCCGCTTCTAATTATGTATGTTCATATTGTGATAGAATATGCATATTAGGTTTTTAACAAGTTATGGTTATTGCAATTCTATCAAACCCACCCATTCTCACCATTGACCATTGTTGTTCATGGGCGTGTGATTTATGGGAGTATTTCATTAATTCATTAAAAGTAAAATGGGTTATGTCCAACACTTTTAAAGGAGATTACTAAAAATTGGAGGAAGATTATAAGAATTTGTTAAAGAAAAAAGCACAACAGCTGCTTGAAATATCAAATTCCTTGGATGCAGATATATTACTGTTACAGTATTTATTACCTATCCTAAGTTTCACCATTATTTAGTCAAATAAGTCAACACATACATTACTCATTCTGTGCACTTGGCATTAACGATATTCGATCAGTTAGCACACATGTGTACAACATGTATGATTAGCATAGCATCAGGTATGTTATACCACTGTGATGGGTTAAATGTCAGGGGCTGAAAATCGGCTGTCTACATGTTGTGTAAATGCAGGAGGAGGTGTGGAAATTTACTTGAATTTACTACAATGTGATGCACATAAAATATATTCTTCTTTGATTGAATACAGAAAATATATTCAGTATGGGACATCTGTATATATGAACAGAAACAACTATGTAGTGTGGATTTCATGTACCAACTTGATTATGTCATTCCATCTCTTGGAAGAGGGAAATCTCATACTCCAAGTATGCTTAGAAGAAAAAACTTATGTTGGTTGAGACCTAATTTGGTGACAAATGGTATCCTAGCTAGGACTCCTTAACTAATTATATGGTCTCTCTCAAGAGACAACAAGTCGATAGTGTACCATGTTATCATATGATGACTTCACAAAATCATTCCACTGTGAAGGGTTAACTGTCACGGGTTGGAAATTGAATGTCTATGTATCGTATAGATGCAGGAGGACATGTAGGCATTTACTTCTAGGGTGGAAGAGGCAGGAACAGGGCTAGAATATCATCATCAATGTTAACAGTAGTGAGTAGACGACAGTAAAAGTTGTTAAGAAAGGATTAATGGGTTCAGGTTGAGGATTTTTGATGTTGATGTTGTCTCTACTTACAATCAGAGTCATGTGATCCCAAGTACTCCCACGTGTCAGTGTCTTCTGCCACCACCTTATAAAATCTGCAGGTAACCCATCTAACAACAACATTGCTAGAAAGAAATGAAATGTGGTAGCGCACAGAACCAAAGTTTGAAGAGAGAGTATTGTACAAGAAATTCCTTGAGATTAAAGTCATAATATCTATTACCTACATTGAATTACCATTATAATTTCTTAAGTTTCACCATTATTTAGTCAAATAAGTTACTCATTCTGTGCACCTGCCATTGACAATATTCAATCAGTTAGCACACATGTGTGCAATATCCATGATTAGTTAGCATAGCAGCAGGTATGTTATAACACGGTGATGGGTTAAATGTCAGGGGTTGGAATTTGGATGTTTATAGGGTGGAGAATGCAGGAACGACTACAATTGCTGCTGGGGCTAGAAAATCATAATCATTATCAATTTTAACAGTAGTGTCATACTGAGAAGTGGATCCAGGATCTTTTTTCTGTCCAAACATAGTTGCGGCTAGGATGTTGATGTTGTCTCCTATGCTGCTTAACACTTAACGGAACTAGCCCTTTGCTTCTTCTGATCTTTTGCTTCTATCCTTCATCATCTGCAATTGCTCTTCAAATTGAGATATAATAACACCATTTTATTTTTAAATTCTAATAAGAAGTTCAAAGCAATTCCGGATTATGTAAAAACAAATATACTAAAATCACAAAATGAGTTATCAAAGAAAAGAGAACAAAAAAAATCTATCACTATTATGTTTGGCATATAAAACATTAACAAGAAGACTCGGCCTGCAGAAGGTGAGTTATAGGAGGGGAATGCAGCTACCAGTCCAAACTCAACAGATTCAAATTTTGTGCACCCAAGATAACTGAGTTGCTGCTTCAGTTGGGGCGTAGATGTCTAGAATTTTGTGTCCCCTCCCTGAAAAATAAAAATAGATCGGCTGTTGATCTCCTCCTAAGAATTCAAGGCTCTTTCCATGCTTCAATTCACCAACAAAAGTTTCCATGATATCTTGACCACTCTCATTCTCAGGATCAAGAACTGGATATGTTTCGATTAATTCATCCATCTTCTGTTTAATAATTGCCAAGCACTACATCAACTTGAATGGCAAGAAATTCAAAAGTGAGTCATAATTCATTCTTATTTTTCTGTTCCTAATCTTTATGATTAATTATGCAAGTCATGTCTCAGGTGGTCCAATGAGTGCAACCTTCAACCATTCGGAGCAGAGAAAGAGACACTTCTTCAGTCATATTTTCTAGCCACGGCGAACATCATGTAGGTGGTATGATAGGTGGCCAGCATAATTGTAGATGGTGAGTTCTTGATAAGGGTCGGAATTGTAAAATTGCCCTTTTGCCTAGTTACAGGAACATAGAAATATCCGCACATATTTATGCGCATATTTCTGATTTCACATTAAAATACAAAATATTGTATTCCTACTTATATTCCACAGGCGAATTGAGGATACAGTCTCTACTAAAGGCTACAGACATTCTATGCTAACAATGTAGTCTATAATCTCTACATAATAAGTCTCAAGCTCCTAGATGGGTTGTCCACTAGTATAGAGCAACTTGAGTCTTCTCTAAACAACTACAAACATTCTAACTAGCCTCGCAGCTTCCTCAATACTCACAATATTCAAGCCATATCAAACTGGTCTCAAGTCGCATAAATTCCACGGCTGGATTCTTTGAACTTGTCTCGAGTGCGTATCGATGTTCCAGTAACATCTATCAAATTCAGGAATAGCTAAATGCTTAAATCCCAAAATATACTCTAGCTTAACACTTCGTTCTCAAAGAACTCTCCTCAAATTGCTCTTCTGAGCAAAAATATGCTACTTTAGCACTTTGCTTAAATATAAGCCATAAATTATGCGTCACTCCTCTTGGATGCGTCACAATCAAGAAGCAATCCCATAAAAGACGCATTGAACCTCTGAGCTAGGATAACCTTAGCCTTTTCTCATATTAACGCCAAGTTAGCACTAGTTATTTGGCTTAGCACCACATTGACACCAGTTAGCCACATTAGCGCTAAAAGCGCTAACTTCCTTGGCGCTAACCCTATCACCTGAGAAGTGCCAACTAACCTAAAATGGTCCCAGCTAGCACATCTTGGCCTAATAAGGCCTTAGCATGTTACTACCTTCGCACCTTAATCTTATCACAAAAGTGCTAACCCTAAACTTAGTGCCAAAAGCGCTAACTCTTCTTGGCCAAGCGCCTTAGACAACGTATTCTCGAGAACGCCTCTCATGACTAGGTAGTAGACAGTGCGTCACATGCTCCAGTACGCCTCTAGCTAGGATGACCCTCTACTTGACGCGACCCCTTGTCTAGCGCGTCACAAGGACGATGCGCCTCTAGCTAAGCGCTGATACGACCCTCCATACCTAGCGCGTTCTTGTCTCTCCATAGCTCCACCAACTCCAAGACGCCCCTAGCTATGCCCAGCACGTCCCTAGCCCTAGCTCTGGCGCATCCTTAGCATCCAGGATCATATGCATCTAACTCCTATGCGTCTAGCTCCTTGGCATCCTTAACGGCCTAGCATCATTGCCTTCCTCCGCGTCCTAGCTCAAGCGCGTACCATAGTGGCCTATGCATCTCTAGCAAGCCTAGTGCGTCCCTAGTGGCTACCACATTCCACTCTAGTCAAATCCAAGCGCGACCCATAGTGGCTAGCGCATCCCACGTAGCTAGCGCGTCCCTAGCTTCTCCATGGCTTAGCCTATAGCTCTAGCACGCCTCTTGGCCTAATACATTCATGCTTAGCGACTTAGCTACAAATACATTAACACTAACACCTTAGTGCTAACTATCTAATTTAAGTACTAACTTCAAACCTCCTTGACATTAGCTGCATAACCCTAGTATAATTGATATTTGTTAGGAGTTGTGCATATTGGTCTTACTCTTGAGAGGTTAGCACATTAGCCTTTTATATATTAAAAGAGCAAGAACATTCTTATTTGCACTAAGAAGCTAGCACTAGCTTTGCTAGCTACCTCCCTCAGAAATACGCCTTTCTTCTCAATATGGGTCCAACATTAAATCTTACATGAATTCTAATAGGTCACCTTACTCAAGAAGCCCTCTACAACATATGGCCTCAAATTCCTCTCAGACTTGCGATAAGTCACTTATAAGCTAATACTTAGCCATTAAAAATGCCATGTTACTTTCAAGCAAGTACATGACCACTAAAATTTACAGACTCGATACTAATCAGTCTGATTATCAATCCAGTGAGTCACACAACTTGTCTCACTGACTTAGCAAGTCATTTGACTTGACTTGACTCAATCAAAACAATAGTAACTCATGACTCCACTATTTCCACGAGATATCAAAGACAACACATGGGGGGATTCTCATTCGGGTATTGGTCTGGCGGTCAATGTCAATGGTGCGTGGTGGCACCACCTTCACGAACAAGAAGGTAACAAGTAGTGGGAGGTTACATAGAAGTTGAGAGGATGAGGAGTAGTGGTCATACAGGTTTTCCCTACTTTTCGGGAACCACCCCACTACAATTTCCATAATCATCACTTCTCCACCTCTTCCTAACTTCCACGACTTACGAGAAATCAGTGTGTCTCATTTGAACTATAAATAGATGATTCACATCTATTCGAAAAAGAACAGACAAGACAATCATTCAGGAGAAATTAAACATACAGAAATAGTGATTCATCCCCTAATATTTTGCATACTACCTATCACACTAATATTTCTCAACCTTTTTTGCTTCCCTCCCCTAAGACCTACCCAATCTTCTCCACCTTTGTGAGGACGTGAACGGCCATTTCTTGGTCCAGGCTCGTCCAATTCGATTTTGATCACTCGAACCTACTTGAAAGTACGATTCTACCATACATTTGTTTTCACCCTTAAAACAATTAGCGACCACAGCGGGACATCAACCTCTCAATTACAAAAGCCAATTTTTAATTATTCAAAATGGTGGATCTTAGGTCTGGGGCGGTTACAACTTATATAGTCGGTTCAGGTAGTATCGGTGGCAGCGATTCTGAAAATACCCCTGTCACTACTGAACCTCCTCGCGCCAATACTACTACTTACATCTCCTCTCGGTGACAAGATTGCTGAAACCACCGGGAATACTCAAACTCCACCCAGTATGGATGATCTGATGAAGAGACAAGAAGTCCTTGTCGGAACACAGGTGGACATGGCTACCACTCAGAAGAAAGTACTTGCTTGCTTCAAATCTTTGATAGATCGACTCTCCCCAGAACAGCGTCATCGCCTGACGGAGCAAACCAGGACCAACCTCACAGCAACCACTGACGCCGGTACATCAAAGACTCAAAGGAATAATGAAGTTCATATCATTCCTGATCGCCCACTACAGAGATACCAACAACCCGATTTTGTTACCCGTGAAGATCTGGAGGGACTTCTACGAAACCATGGCAAGGAGGACTCATCCTCGGTCCATCAATACCAACCTCCCTACCCGCCTGAAATTCAAAGGATCCCTCTGCCGGGAGGTTACTCACCTCCGAATTTCTCATTGTACGACGGTTGAAAACACCAGGAACACCCAAACGCCGTTCAACATTGTTGATCTAATGCAAAGACAAAAAGTTCATTCTATAACACATAAAGACATGGCTACCACTCAAGAGAGGTACTCACTTGCCTTAAGAATCTAAAAGAACAATTCTTCCTAGAATAAATCCGTCACCAGTTGCAGCAAACCACGATTCCAAGCCTACCAAGTCAACAGTACCAAAAATCGATATTAAAGATGATGACGAGATCTGTAATCAAGGAGTCAACGATCCAACCTTGTCGCCCATGAAGACCTGGAAAGACTTTTACAATTTCAAGGCAAAGAGGGACCAGTCTCACTTCATTAGCACCAACCTTTTACCCTCTCGCCATCCAAAAGATCATTTCACCAAGGGGATATATCTCTCGTTATTCTTTCTCTATAATGGGGATAAAAATGTTCAAATTTGAAAAGATTGTTCCGGATGAACGACGAATATCCTAGGGACTACATATACCGATTCAATCTCCATAAGTCGTAGAGATATCTGTTGGAGCGGTCGTCCGGTCAACAATATCCAATCATCCATGAAGTCATGTCGGAACAAACTGGTCAAAAGGGAGGATTCAACTCAGCAAGCGTCATGAATCAAACGTTCACCATCAACCTTATCCCCAGCTCCAGCCTCAACCTCACCACCAGCCAAAAGACAGGCTCTACTCCACGTCTCAGAAAAAACTCTACAACAACAACAACATCCAAAGCCAGCTATCACATTCTCAAATTTTTATTTTCACGTGGAAACCATTTTATTCTGGTACGAGTCCCTTCACTCAGGTACCAGTCCATTTCATTCTGGTACAAGTCCCTTCACTCAGGTACCAGTCCATTTCATTCTTGTACGAGTCCCTTCACTCAGGTACCAGTCCATTTCATTCTGGTATGACTTCCTTCACTC
Source organism: Papaver californicum (assembly GCA_023531435.1). Classification (NCBI taxonomy): domain Eukaryota; kingdom Viridiplantae; phylum Streptophyta; class Magnoliopsida; order Ranunculales; family Papaveraceae; genus Papaver; species Papaver californicum. Next base: position 1,518,090 of record JAJJMC010025396.1, on the reverse strand, counting down.
AGGTACCACTCCTTTTCATTCTGGTACGAGTCCCTTCTCTCAGGTACCAGTCCCCTTCACTCAGGTACCAGCCATTTCATTCTGGTACGAGTCCCTTCACTCAGGTATCAGTTGATTTTATTCCGGTACGAGTCCCTTCACTCAAGTACCAGACCTTTTCACTTTGGTACCAGTACCTTCACCCAGGTACCAATCCCTTTCACTCTGGTACCATTCTCTTCACTCCGGTACTGATGTAATTTTAAAATAGTGGTAAAAGGTTCGATACTCAGACTTGTAAATATTCGATTTTTAAACCTAATTTTTAATAACTAAAAATAAAACAGATTAAAGTAAAATTGATTTCAAATTATGGGAAGGACTGAGACTAAGGATTCCACCATTAGCCAATTTTTCAAGTGATAAAAATCTTGCAACTCGTATATTCAGTTTATCCAAAATATTGCCAAAGTTAAGTTTTCAAAATAATAGTTGTAAATCGAAAGCATGAAACATCAAAAGCTCTAAGCCCAGCATGACTCATCAAAAGAAAACACAACTAATTGATAAAAACCATTTTTTCCAATTTTAATTCAAAGCAAATAATAGTAACATAATTGCAAAAAATAAATAAAATAAGAATTACCACTTTATTATTGGAAAAATAGCTTCCTCCGTCGCCCCAGTGATGGTGATTAGCTCATCATGTTGGAAACACTCTCAAAATAGTTTTTCATAGCTCAAAAAGTATTTAAAATGATGATATAAAAGTAACACAGACGATTTGATACGCTTATAAGCGTTACACAGAATGTTTCCTTCGTTGCTGAAGAGAAAAGTAAAGAGAAACAATAAAGTATGGTTCCTGATAGCTTCAGAATTTTAAAGGAATATGCAACAGAAACTGCGACTGTTCTCTGGAGCCTTATGTTCTTAATGTGTTCTTCACCAGCAGATTTTTTTCTTCTTCCTGGATTTTTTCCGGCTGTTCTGGCTTGCTTGTTTCTTGATATTCTTTGCTATTTATAAGATTAGTTAACCCTAGGAACTCTTCTTAACCGACTAGAACACAAAGAACAATCCAAATCCAAATCTTTGTTAATCTGAATCCGAGAGTAACTTTCTTTTCCGGCGTGTCTTGGCTTTTCCAGCGAACTTTACGGCGTGAATCACTCAGACTTGACGTGTTTTAACCTATCTTGATTGTCTCTTCAGTTTGAGATATCAAAGACACGCTTTAAATCCCTTTAAATTCGATTCCCAACTAATCCAGAATACTTCTCACGTAAAGCTTTTCTTTTCCCGCCAATTTTGGTTTTTGAATTTGAAAGAGGGGTGCCCCCAATCCAACTGGTGGGTGCATTTATCAGTTTTGCTGGGTGCCTTTAGTAATTTTTTGAGCTGATTTGTCCACAAATCTTTATTTCTCGAAAATACCTACAAAGACACAAAAAACCATAAATAGTACAAAATCGAACACTATCAAAATAGATAATCGAGCACAATTTAGACAAAAAATATGTCTATCAAATACCCCCAAACTTGCTATTTGCTAGGTCTCGAGCAAATCTAATCTAGAACTAAAATAAAATCCTAACTCACTTTCGCAGGAATCGCGACTACATTTAGCATATGTAATAATCCTTTAAACCCCTAGGTGTCCCTAGTGGACGAGTTTTGTCTCATGAGGGTTTACAAGAGGTATACCCACAAAACCTTTACTCCAATTTTTAGCTAATCGTGAACGATTGAGAATAAACACTAAACGAGTTATTTAGTTGGCATACTAAATTCTTTGGCTCTGGGAATCATTACCCTATATGAGTCCAATTGATGTACACGAGTTTTTACTCAAGCACACTAAAATTCATATATAAGAAAACAAAGCTCTACTCAGATAGTCGTTCAACCACAATACTCAGAATCTATCAAAGTTCAATCACATGGAAAGATTTAAATATGGATATGGAGATGATAAAGTTTGCGCATGTTGACTAAGGTGAACGGTATTTCCCATATTTATCTGAAGTTCAGTACCAGAATGAATCCTAATGGATTGAGATACATGGTCTTAATCGTAATATCGATTCAACTGGTATATACAAGGGTCCAGCGATCGATTTATTGAAAATAAAACAATGATAAATATACTGAAAATATGATTGGAACAAATCGAATCCAAGCGCATGATCCTTATCAGCATCTTACATGATAGTTCCCATGGATCCTGTGTTCCACGCTTGCTTAGGCGACGGAGACAGGGAGAACACACACATATTGCTATCAAAGTGTCAATACTCGATTTTTTTTTCTTTTTTTTTCAAATAAAAATGGGGCTTGATCTCAAACACTCTATTTCATCCTGGCGGTGATAACAATTCGATACTGGTGCCCCACCAAATCACTTAGAGAAACACAAAAATTGCAAAAATAAAAACAGAAGGTGATATGGTTGAGATACACTCCGAGACATGGTGACAACTATCATGTTATTTCTAACAAAAACTCTTTCCTTTTATGAATATACCATTTATCTGGGCACACCAATTCCCATAGAAAAAGAGCTAAGTTTCCATCTACCTAGAATGGTTAGTGTCATCCTGAATTGTTCACAAGTTTCTAGACTTTGGAGTTTCATATTTCATTAAAAGTTTCTCCCTTACCCCCAAACTTAAATCAAACAATGTCTTCAATGTTTCTAAAGCATGAACAAGGAGAAATTGTTACCACTTCAAGGAGTTAAGGAAAGATATTACCGTGTCGCATGGGTTACCTCCCAAGAAGTGCTAAGTTTAAAGTCTTCAGCCAGACTAAGAAAGAATTAGTCACCTCATAAAATCATATAAAAATAATTGGAAAAATTGTGGTTCATCTGAATCAAATAATACTATCAAAATTAAGAGGAAACTGCAACAGGCAAGTAAATGAACAAACCAAGCACACCCTTTTCTAGTTTTCTGTCTAAGACAACTACTGCTAGTTGAGGTTCAGGTTCAGGCTCTATAAAAGGGTCTAAATAAAATATTTCCATGGGTTGGATTTCCTTGGAAGCACGATCAATAGGATCAGGTTGTAGAGTCTGGAATAACTCAACTAAGAACTTAGAAGCACATAATAATAACCTGAATAATTGTGGATCCTCAAAGTCGATCAGATTTGACTCACACAATTGACTATTATGAATGTGGTCATTCTTAAACAAATGTGTTGATTCTAATTCCCTAAAGTAATTAGGTTTTGTCTCAAAACTTAATAACTGACACATTTGAAATTCTAATGTTCCCACATATGGAAGAAAATATTTTGGTGGGAAAACAAAGTCAATCTTGGTATTATCGCCTAGGTAAAATACATCGACGAGAGGATGGGTTTCTAACAACTGAACTTCTCTCTGGGCATCGCCAGGCTCAGGAAACATAGTTTGAAGATGATCTTGTAAAATGGTAGAAGTCCTTATGTCAATCCCAAGTTAGGGACTTTAAGTAGGGATACTTGACAATCACAAGAATCATCGGTAACCCCAAACTTAGGGTGGACATTACGGAGTACAAACTATTGATTGGGTTATAGAGTCCTTAAGGTCAGAACTACACTCAGCTTCCTTTATAGAAGGGAATAAGGTGGACTTATAAACTGGTAGAAGTTCAGACTCAATTTTCCATATATTATAAGTGTCCATCAAAGGTGAAAAATCTAACAAAGCATTCACCTCATTAATCACACTATCATCATCAATGTCAAATCTAAAATGGGCTAGGCATTTCTCTAATGGATCTTCTAACAAAGTGTTTGGTAAAGATTTCTGAACTGAAGTACTAGTTACGTTCACTTCTTATAAATCATAGATTTCACAAAAAGGTTGTCTACTCATACTAAATAGATTCAGTTCAATAGTCATGTTACCAAAAGAAAAATTAATTATTCTATTTCCATAATTGATGACGACATTATATGTAACTGAAAAGGGACGACCTAAGGTCACTGGAATTTGAGCCTCTGGGACCTGAAAAGGTTGAGTGTCTAGGACAACAAAATCCATTTAGGAAACTATTCTATCAACCTGGATCAAATCGTCTTCTATCACATTAAAATTCTCTATGAGTCTATCATCTTCGTCAGAGACTATTGTCTTCGAATCGTTAGACTCTAAATCACTAGTCTCAGGACAAACTCGTTCCTCCAAAATGTCAGGAACAGGCAAGTCCTCTGGGTATTTTGATGCAAAGTGATCTAACAAAACTTGAGAAGCACACAATTCTAACCCTGAATTAGGTAACTTTTGGAAGTCTAGGGATCTATAAACAACCTCTAAGTCAGGTGAATGATCTTGTGAGATAGATTCATTTTGGAAATAGGGTCATCTATATATTCTGTATGGAACAGAGAGTCACTACAAGACTGATCATCATCAGCAAATAACCTCTGGCATTCCAGAACTCTCCATCTTTGTTCCAAACTAAGCGCTCTGTGTTTATAATACTTCTCATACATCGTTAGGGGTGGTTCTTCTAGAGAGGTATTAGGATCAGTATAAGGAATAGTATATCTCATCTTATTCATAGTACTAGCTTGTAACTTCTCAAGGGCATCCTTCAAAGAACTCGAATTTTGCTCGTTTTCCCGTTCATATGATTGGTGCGCGTACGAATAGTAATTGGGGCCTCCATTCTAACAAGAATTTCCTAATAAGTTTACAAAAATCTAAGAAAATAAATCATATCAGGAAGGGGTTCTATACATACACAAACAAGGCCGACTCAACCAAATCAAACCTACTAAATCTAACAAACAAAAAACATGATGGCTCCACTTAGATTGTTTCAAGGCCATCTTTTATTCTTCCAAAAGGAAACTAGTTACAGTTTTAGAAAATCTCTTAGAACGATTTGAATTAGATTAAGTCGAATAGAAACAGGATAAGCTCTAAGGAGCTTTGATAACCCTGCCTCTTTGGCAACTTTTCCTTGGGTTACAAGGCGGCTCTAATTAACTTAAATTAATCTTCCTGAACTTTAAGTTAGGCTAACAAAGTAACCAATACAGTTCTTTTGAATGATTTTCCAATAAGCTCGATACTTTATAGGTCTCTTTCTAGTCAAATTTTAGGATTAGGTTCGCATATGTAACGTATTCCTAAGTCAGGAAGAAAGGATACGGTGATGAAATCCGAACTCTTATCTTATATGGCCAGTTTCTGCCCTTTACTAGAAAAGTAAATTCCGTATTCAAGTCCTCAACATATATGCATTACGAAGGAATACAGAAAACCAAGTGACAGGGGATTCGTGGGTGGTTAGAGTCTTACCTCCCGTACCAGACGGGCGATGAACCGTTGAAGTCGATTCGGGCCACCAACTCCTGTATCAGTGTACGAACCCGAGGGGCCGAGACAATATAGTAATTTCCGTCCTTCCCTGTTGCAGTTTATATTTAAATTACCCTTCCGTAGGGTTTAAAAAATAATAATAATGTCCAAAGTTCAAAATAAAGTCCAAAAGTGTCCAAAAATAAAAGAAAAATTACAGAAATAATAAAAATTTCGTAATACAATTTTCTAAACAAATAAAATCTAATTAAAAATAAAATTATTTGTCTTCTTTTCCGTTCTTTAAGCTTTAACTTTAACGCCAAGCCTTTAATCACCAAAGTATTTGGCTCAATTTCCTTTCAATCCAAAATCCAAAACCTGTAGCAAAAAGAGAAATACCCAAAGACAGGTAAAATAAAACAAAGTAAAAATAAAAATCTAAATAAACTAATAACCTAAAAAAAAAAAAACTAAAAACAAGTCCGCGTCGGCGCCGCCAAAAATGATGTAATTTTAAAATAGTGGTAACAGGTTCGATACTCAGAACTTGTAAAGATTCGATTTTTAAACCTAATTTTTAATAACTAAAAATAAAACAGATTAAAGTAAAATGATTTCAAATTATGGGAAGGACTGAGACTAAGGATTCCACCATTAGCCAATTTTTCAAGTGATAAAAATCTTGCAACTCGTACATTCAGTTTATCCAAAATATTGCCAAAGTTAGGTTTTCAAAATAATAGTTGTAAATCGAAGCATGAGACATCAAAAGCTCTAAGCCCAGCATGACTCATTAAAAGAAAACACAACTAATTGATAAAAACCATTTTTTTCAATTTTAATTCAAAGCAAATAATTGTAAAATAAATGCAAAAAATAAATAAAAAAAATAATTACCACTTTGTTATTGGAAAAATAGCTTCCTCCGTCTCCCCAGTGATGGTGATTAGCTCATCATGTTAGAAACACTCTCAAAATAGTTTTTCATAGCTCAAAAAGTGTTTACAATGATGATATAAAAATAACACATATGATTTGATACGCTTATAAATGTTACAGAGAATGTTTCCTGCGTTGCTGAAGAGAAAAGTAAAGAGAAACAATAAAGTACGGTTCCTGACATCTTCAGAATTTTAAAGGAATATGCAACAAAAACTGCGACTGTTCTCTGGAGCGTTATTTCTTAAGGTGTTCTTCACCAGCAGATTTTTTTCTTCTTCCTGGAATTTTTCCGGCTGCTCTGTCTTGCTTGTTTCTTGATATTCTTTGCTATTTATAGGATTAATTAACCCTAGGAACTCTTCTTAACCGATTAGAACACAAAGAACAATCCAAATCCAACTCCAAATTTTTGTTAATCCGAATCCGAGAGTAACTTTCTTTTCCGGCGTGTGTTGGCTTTTCCAGCGAACTTTAAGGCGTGAATCACTCAGACTTGACGTATTTTAACCTATCTTGATTGTCTCTTCAGTTTGAGATATCAAAGACACGCTTTAAATCCCTTTAAATTCGATTCCCAACTAATCCAGAATACTTCTCACGTAAAGCTTTTCTTTTCCCGCCAATTTCGGTTTTTGAATTTGAAAGAGGGGCGCCCCCAATCCAACTGATGGGTGCCTTTAGTAATTTTTTTAGCTAATTTTTCACAAATCTTTATTTCTCGAAAATACCTATAAAGACATAAAAAACCATAAATAGTACAAAATCGAACACTATCAAAATAGATAATTGAGCACAATTTAGACAATAAATATGTCTATCAGGCACAAATCTTTACATTCTCGTGTAGCTCCCAAATGACGATACACCCATGCAATGCCAAGATCAGAATTCTCAGCTTCATCAACAACTTCTTCCTATTTTGAGGACGATTCAAATCTCACTCTGGGAGACGGATTATTACAAATCAGGATAAATCGATGAAATGGTGAAACCCCCCATCAGTAGAATCAAAGATATAATAGAACTTTATATATGCTACTAACCCGGCATCAAAAGCATAAAATTTATATTTTATATTCCGGAAGAGAATTCAAATATCGAACGCTCACTACATGCATCTCACACTGATCTTGTACTCTCTCTAAAAACATACATATGATATTAGAGCCTCACCCGGCTGAGCTCTCAATATTCTACATACAACATTGGTATTATACAACTCAGTGCTTACTCCTTTATAATAATAGGGCATCTTCTAGATAAATTAATCACTAGTATAAAGCAACATTGTCCTTATAATATCATTGGTGTTGATCGCAACTCCTTCCCAGATGATTTATGACTATACAGAATAAGCATCCAGAACACCTCTTCGTTCCTGGGTGGATGACAATGCTCCTAGATAGATTGCCTAATAGTATAAAGCACTTGATTCCTCTTTATATTCCCCGCTTGAATATTTAGAGTGACTTTACATCAACATTCAAATCCTAAAGGGATAATACTGACTTATCATAAAGCATAACAAGCTGAGCATGGATGCACTAAGTCAAAACATCACACCTTTGTGTAAGCACTAAATCGCCCTCGCGCCAAATACAAAGATAAAGCTCCAATAATGATTGGTCGAGTTTGAATAACACATTCCCAATGTTGGATGCATTAAAAATCCCAATATTGTTCGAAACATAACAAAACCTTAACATTGGTTAATACCCAATTTCTGAAACATCATCATAATTAGCTTGTAAAAACGTGGCAATGGGTGTAGAATGGGGCAAAATGTTCTGGAACAACATATGTTCCCCTATATGTCTACTATAACATACTAAAAGGACATCTCATTCCGAGCAACGGTCTAAGAGGTATGACCTAAACCCTAGAAGAACTAAAAGCTAAAAACTCTCAGAATTTCATCTAATGGTTCTTGGAATGTTACTGTTTGCTCCGTTTGATGACCGAAACAAGCTCAAAACCTAAAACCTTTCTCGTAGAGATGTAGCCAGAGATTTCTCGATTCTGAACTGGGGATCATCAAAAATGGATATCGTATGAAGAATCTACAACTTTTTTACTAAAGGACGTCATGTCTAAAATTTTCGGGCGTAAAAGGGGCTAACACCCATGGATGTAAATAACAATAATGGTTTTCGAAGCAAGAGCTTCGAAGCGCAAGAGCTTCAAAGAGCAAGAGCGGCAAAAGCATGAAATAAATATGTATGAATTCCTGGCCCGACATCATAATTATAAATACATACTACTATCTTACATTCAACAGGAGAATTGAGAATGCATATTCATCTCCTGGCTAAATTAGCCTTGAAGCTCTTTTTCATATATATGCACAATAGAAATTTCAGAGCTTTACTCAACTAATATCTGGTTATTTCATGTGCATCCATGGAAACTATTTGTATAAACCAGAATATAATGATTATACAAAATTACGAACACTCGGAATAGAGGCGATGCCATATCTGAATGAAAACACTAATTAGATAAATACCATCTAATTGCAGAGTCACATCAAACATTATCTCAAGTTACAAACTTCCACGGCTGAATCTCTTGAATATGTTTTGTATGCATTGCACAAAAGTTAAGTATAAATGCTAACAAATTAAATCTCACAAGACTGAGAAACCCGAAATAGGCCATAGTCATGGTCACATCATTAGCAAATGCCAATGGAATATAGGCAATGGCCATGGCACCAACAAGTGCTATCCCTAGTAAGCCCTAGTCATGCTCCCCGCGCAAACGTGTCAAGCCAATAAGCCAACAAATCCAACATGCCCACGCGCCAATAAATGCCAACAAGCACTAGTAGAAGTGCTAGCAGCACTAGCATCAGCACTAACGCTAGCCCTATTCATGCGCTACGCTAGCGACGCCCTCTATCCCTGCTGTTGTCGTGCCATTCTCATTCGCTCGCACCAGTGCCATTCTTTGCTTGCCTGTGCCAGCATCATTTTTTGTTGCTAGCGCCATTACCAAGGCCATGACACTTGTGCTAGCAACACCCTAATTGAGACAAAATCACGTATATGCGCCATTGTTGCTAAGCACAAATTGCATGTTGCAAACATGCCATAAATGTGTTATGCTAAGGTTACTAATAGCATTGTTTTACAACAAACTCACGGTTTTGAGTCCATGACTCCACTAACTCTTACGAGAGATCAAATCACATTACATGAGGGGATTATTCATGGAGTTTTAGTCTGGTGGTTACAGCAACATGCGGCGTGGAGTAATGATCCAGAAGTTTCCAGAAACTTCCCAAGAAAAAGTGGGCGGTTGATGTGTTTTGTAGATGTGGTAAGAATGGGTTTCAAACTCTCGAACTTGTGAAGATTTATTTTAGATTAATAAACTAGTTTTAAACTAGAAAATATACACAAAATATGAAAATAATATTCACAAATACTGAGGTTATGGATTTCACCATTAACCACTTTTAATTGATTTCAAAAATAATAATTCTAAACAATTCTAGCTCAAATAAGTGACTCTAATTTTTCCAAAGGTAGATTTTTAAAATATCAATTGTAAATCATAAGCATGGCTCATCAAAAGCTCTCGGTCCCAGCATTAACCATCAAATAAAATCACAATCAATTAAGAAAAATCATACAAAAGTCATAAAAGAATTATTAAAGTTACCAATTAATCATGGAAAAATGGCTTCCTCCTTGCCTCAGTGATGGGGTTTAGCTCATCTTGCTCAAAACACCCTCAAAAGATTGGTACATAACTTAAAAAGTGTTTGAAAGATGAAAAGAAGTTAAAAGTAATATAATAGGGAATCTGCAACGTTTTCTGGAAGTTACAGATTAACTGTTGCAATAGAGATTAAAGATAATTATTGCAAATTGAAGATAAACGTTACAAAACAGTTGAAGAAATCGTGGCTGAGAGGTTGAAGAAACCGTTGTCGTAGCCTCTATTCTTGTTTTTTAATGGAAAAATAATCTTGAAAATTATGATCATATCTCGGACGTGATTCTCTTTTACGATCTTCTGATTTTCCCTAAATATGTTTCTCTTTTTCATAACTCTACAATCACTTCTCAATATCTCAAAATATTGAGGATCAGACATTCATAAAATATCTGAGAATATATTTATTTTTTCCTTTTTGAACGCAGCCAGAAATTGATTTCTTTGGAGAGATTTGTTGGTTGTTTTGACGTGTTAAGATGTGTACACAAATCATTTAAGTAAAGAAAGAGTATATTCTTGTCTTGAAGGATTGAAGATAACCCAAAATCAAGTCATGCAATCTTCACAGCTTAAGAAGAAAAATTTCTCGCCAGTGCTCTATTTGAAATGGAAGAGGTGGTACCCTTATCCGGGGCATGGGTGCCTTTATCAATTCTTCAAGGGTGCCTTTAACATTTTTTCAAGCCAATTTTTCCAACAGTGTTTATTTTCTAAAAAAATACTACAAACACATAAAATAACACAATTAGTACATAATCAAGCACTATCAAAATAAAGAATTGAGATAAATCAGACACAAAAATATGTCTATCAACGGTTATACCATAACTCCCATAATCTCCATCACTCCATCTCCGCACTACCTCCACTACTTTACAAGGAAAGTGTATGTTACCAATCATTATAAATATGCTACTTAGCCCATTTCAAAACACGGAGAACAAGCTTACGATTCTTTACAAGCTCTGTTATTCTCAATAGTTCAACATCTCTACACACAATTCATCACACTTATTTCCTTCAACTTTCTTTGCTTCCATCACCTAAGATCAACCTATTTTCTCTCATTGTAACTGAAGCAGGACTGAACGGCTACTATCGTGGTTTAGGCTTGTCCAGTATGATTTTGATTTCCGAATCTAAAGAAAGTACTTCAACAGTACATTGTTTTTCCTTTAGAGTAATTTTTAGGTACTAACAACACCAATTGGTTTTTACATCAAAATTCTCTCCGTTAAATATTATTATCAAATATATCAAAATACTACTAGAGAGACGACATGATACACGAAGCATAGTTCTGCTGACTTCCAAATTCTTGCTTAGCCCATAGTCGGTCCCACCCTTGGACGGTTATCTACTTAGTGGGTCCTCCCTTTTCTTGGACTACACCATCCTTTCTCTAGTCGGTCTCTCAACTAGTCCCTCATCCACCACTTGGTTCATATGCCTTTGGTCCATCTTCCATTTGGTTCATCTGCCATGTTAGGGATTTTTATTTGTTTAATCAATTAAAGAGCATAATTTAATTGGTCCAGCTACCAATTATTAAAATAGTCTTAGTTGCTCTATTTTGTTAATCGAACAAACAGAAAGAAATACAAAATTAAATATGTTAGTGCTCACATGAGTTGGCGCTCGCGCAAGTTGGCACTCACACGACTTGATGCTTGCACGATTTGATCATCATACGAGTTTGCTTGGTATATCGAACATTGTAAAATATACACTTATATTGGTCGCTGACGATCCAACAATCTCATTAGACCGGTGCTTATCAATTCAACAAGATCATTCGAGTATCATTGTTGCCTCAGCTGACACAATGACATGCCACAACTACCAACGTCAATATCGATCAAACTCTCTACGTCTATGATCTATTAGGCATCATTGCTTGTTTCATCACACAACTGATGCTTTATCCATCAATGAGTCAACATGCGAGATTCGTCAATATACTAAGATTGACAGTCTAGCTAGGTCAACAACTAATCAATTAATACACGTCTACAAAGTAGACCCAACCATGCTCGAGACATCAATTATGTAATATGGGGGGATATTTACTAGGGTTTTGGTCTGGTGGCCTACAACAAGTATGGTGTAACAATACAACCACGATGAGAAAGTATAAAATTCGTGTCGACAGTTGAAGGAGTGAAAGGAATAGTGGTCGCACAACTGTCATGTCCCACTAACACGAGGGAGACGTCGGATTTCACCATGATTTCCACTTTTGTCCTCTTCCACTTCTCTACAACTGTCACCACTTACGAGATCAATGTGTTTACTTCCATCACTATAAATAAGTTCTTCAACTTATCGACAAAGAACGAGAGTTTTATCTCACAAGCACTTGAATGATCACAGAGCTATCATCTTAGAGATTCTCAAAAACTCACTTTCGTCTTCACAGCAGTTCAACATATCTCATCATCATTGACATTCAATCTCATTGATCTCAGTACCTTCTTTGTTTCCCTCCTTACAGATCAACCCTTCTCCTTCCTTTGTGACCGAAACGAAATTGAAATAATAATTTTTTGATTTAGGTCAATTTCGTACTGATTGATATCTTGAATCTTAAAAGTATTTATATAGTACAAATGTTTGGTGTTTAAATGATTTTATCTTTGGACGACTTTGTTCAACTACCAACAGCTTACTCCGTCATTTTTTTCTTTTTACCCTTTAATCGTTTTTACCCACAAACAACTGTATAAAAAAATAGATCGCTAACTCACCTGCAACGATCACCGACACTATATATATATATATATATGGTCTCTCAAGAGACAAAAAATCGATAATGTACCATGTTTATCATATGATGACGTCACAAAATCATACCACTGTGATGGGTTAACTGTCATGGGTTGGAAATTGAATATTTATGTATTGTGTCAGCAGGAGGAAATAGAAGAGCAGTTGTTAAGAAAGGATTAACAACAGAGGGAGATCACGGGACCACGGAAAAGTTGATCAAGAGACAAACAAAAAAGCGTCCGCAGTAATAGGATGTTGATGTTGTCTACTGCTGCTTACATTCAGAGTCATCACGTGATTCAAATATCTTCTCAACCAATCACAAAACCACCACCACCAGTGAAGGAGAGCAGTGCTTTTAGGAATTTTATGGTTACTACGCGCAACTCTATCAAACCCATTCTCACGATTGACCGTCCATCAACGGAAGTTATACCCTTTAACGAGCATGGAGGTGGCCCCACAACAATAACTACTTATATTCTGTAGCACCACTCATTAGTATTGTTGGGGCTAGAAAATCATAATCATTGTCAATTTTAATAGTAGTGTCAGTCCGATTGAGAAGTGGATTCAGTTGCGTCTAGAATGTTGATTTTATCCTTGCGATGTTGCTTATATTCAGTCATGGTTTTGTTATAATACCTTCCGACAAAAACCCACTAGTGCGGTTAAGAAAGTTATTGTTATTGCAAGGCTATGACAAATCTCCCTCATCCCCCTCCTTATCATCTTGTTGTTTCAAAATAAAATTAGGTATCTCTTTGTTACTTAAAAATTAGAGATTAGTCATTAGAAAGATAACCAGAAACCTGATAGTTTCTTGGTCTAACAAATTATATTTATCATCATTATTTAATTTTATTTCTTAAAATCACACGACATCGATCATTCCATAACTAATATTACTTCTAAACCCTAACACTAACTCATTTTAAATTTAATAATTTAAAATTTATCGATTAATTATAAAGATAACCCTAAAATTTATTTATGGCAGTGTTAGAAATATTAGGGGTTGACCTCAGAATCTAAAAAAAGGATATAATCCTAAAATGGATTTATAAAAAAAAAAACAGTAAGATTTTTAATTTACTTAAAACTTCAATCTTTATTATCATGTTATCTCTTACTTCTGACAATACTTCACCACTCTGGCTTGGTACTTCCAAGGATTAGGCTTAAAGGTTACTAAGAGATACCTAAATGACATGCTTCATAAACTTCATCCTGATATCTTGTTTTTTTCTGAAACTAAACAAATGAAAGAATGTATCAATATGATAATGAAGGATGTTAATGTCCAAAGCATTTGGTTTGTTAAACCAGGTGGGGTTGTTGGCACTGCATGAGTCTTTGCCTTAATATGGAAAACCAATATCTCTGTAGAGATCATTGACTTTTCTCTTCACCATATCAATGCCATAGTTTACTTGTAACTATGGCAGCCCTAATGATTTAATTAAGTAAGTTGAGGCTTGGAAAATGTTAGAAAATATTGCATCCTCCAACAACCTTCCTTGAATGGGGATCTTAATATCATACTCCGTGACTTTGAAAAATTCAGTGTGTATCCCATTAATATTGCTGAAGTTAACTACTTAAATGATAAAATTAGTGAATTGGAACTTATTGATATTGGATTTACTGGTTTTCCTTTAACTTGGTCCAACAAAAGGATTAGGCCATCCCTTACTAAGAAAAGACTTGATAGGCTCCTCAGTCTTCATCATTGCCAGAAAGCTCAAGAACATAAAGATCCAAGTGAAAGTATAGACCAAAGAAGTGTATGGAAACATCAAGACTAATCTTGAAGACTGCAAGAAACACATGAACTGGCTCTACAAGAACTGTTTCAGAAATGATAGAGGGAAATCCCTAAATAATGTTATACTAAAAATCAAGGACTGGTATAATATTAAAGAGAAATTCTGGAAGACTAAGAGTGGAGACCAAATTATCAAGCTTGGAAATAAAAACACCAAATTTTTCCACGAATCCACCAAAAATAGTATAAGAAGAGAATAAGATATACAACATCCAGTATGCTAATGAGACACTAGAAAGATTGAGGTAACAAACTGTTTCACCAACTACTTCGACAAGATGACCACTGCTGAGGCAATTACCCTCAACCTTGACATCATTAACCTCATTCATACTGCTATAAACCAACTGGAAAATGATCACCTCAATATCATTCCTGAGCATGATAGAAGATAAAGCCCCTGGTCCTGATGACTTCCCATAAACTTCTTACAAGCCAATTAAAGCATTGCTAAAGAGGATATAGTTAAAATGGTTTAACACTTCTGTTAGAGCATCGCTCAGTCAAACTCACAAGTTTTGATATATTAAGCTTCTTGTCATATTTATTTGATCAAAACTATATCTTGATTTATAATCTACTAGAGTCAGTCTCGGACTTGGAACAGAGCATGGTAGTTGAGTATCAGAATTCACCAATCAACCTTGAAGATTGAAGACTGAAGAACAACAACGTCAGTGGAAACTTCATCAACAAAAGTATGTGAAGCCTAGCTATCCTATTTACTCATATTATCTACTATTTTATCTACTAAGACATGTCGTATGATTCTAGTATGATGATGAACATTGCAAAGAAAAAATTCAAGCAATGGAAAACTTGTTGCATAATAGGTTAAGAACAATACATTGTTCGAAATGTCGCATTTGCATAATAAGTTTATAAGGAGATGTCAAGTTAGTTCTTATGTTCACAAACTGATTTTGTCAGTTCAAAAACTTGAACTTATAATTTAAAAGACTTGATAAATAAATCTCAGTTAATTCGCATACACGAACTGATTTGAGTAGCTCACGAACTGGTCGATTTTGAGATTTTCCTGATTATCTTTTATTTTAATAGTACACGAACTGATTTATGTAGTTCGCGAACTAGTTGATTTTGAAAGTTTCTTGGATACCTTTTTGTATTCAAGTACACAAACTGTTTTGGAAAGTTCGCGAATACAAAAGACTCATGAGTTACGAGACGAATATTTGTTTACAAACTATTTTGGACAGCTCACGAACTGATTATCATGTTTAAAAAATTTACAACTAGTCTAGAAAATTGATACCCAGGTTTCCCCTGTATATGGGGGTAGAACGATTGTGTTTTGACAAGACCATTTACGAAATTCAGACTTATTCATTATTTAGTCACAGACTCACAGCCACAGGTAAGGGTACCTATATAATATCCATGTTGGACACACCTTTTTCTCTAGAACACTATGAGCTAGCTGCTACAATAAAAAATTTAACAGAAAAAAATTAAAATACAAAATCATACGAAATAAACACTCAAATAAAAACATCAAAATAGAAAAGGTTTCGCATTCTACCTCAATTCCAGTGATCCTTTACTGATTTTTCCTAATAAGGCTTTCTTCTGAAGAATTTTATCTCCAATTTATTTTCTTCCCCTACTTTTATGTTCGTAACTTCTCAAATACCTTTCCCCCTATTTATAATAAACCTTAAACCAATACAATTATTATTATTAAATTTCATATTTATTATTTTCTTTAATATTATTTATTTGTCATTTTATTTCTCTCAAGTTTAATACTTATCCAAATTATAATTAGGTGACTATTTCCACTCTAACATTTTACTAAGTGAAAGGAGAATGATTTTTATATATCTAATCAAGTATCACAACCTAGGCTAGCTAATTCAGGTAAAACTCGACCCGAGAATAAAAATAAAAATAACGGGTATTACATTCTACCACCCTTGTAAAACCCTACATAAAAATCCAATTTGGTTATTCGAGAGAGAAGAGAATTCCGGTTTTCACGCGGCGAAATTGGGTCAAAAACATCTTCTCGCCAGAGCATAGGGGAGCAAGGAAACGACGATCAACATGGAAAGCAAGAGCAAGGTACGAAGAAGATAATTTATATGGCAAGAAGTTGGGTTGAAACAATGAGAGGAAAGAAGGATCAATCCTTATCTAACAAGGATGGATCAAAAAAGAAGGAAGTATTTGTTGATGGAGAGCTAAGTGATGAAACAAAATATGATGGATGAGCAAATGATATTTGGCATATTGTTAGTAGAAGGGAAAAGGCTAGATCTAATCAATCAAACTATGTGGAAGTTCGTGTTGAGTTCGATTATAAAGATTTCGGTTTTTACAATCAGTCTAGTGGAATCCTGGTAAGCGAGGAAACCAGAAACACCAAGTATCCAATTTAATTTTTTATTGATGTTGCTTCTATTGGTTCGTTGAAGAACATTTTCAGAAAAGAGTCCAAGAAATATTATTATGGCAGATGGGAGTGGGAGTCTTACAAAGGTGTTGTTTCTTTATTCTTGGTTAGAGAAAGAAATCAATATGGAGAATTATTTCAGTTAACTCTCATGCCTAAGAAACGTAGACATGTAACTTTCTTCCATGTGGAGAAAGGCTCCAATATATGGCTTTATTATGTGACAGCTTTTGATAAAGTTCTAGCACAAGATAAAAAATTTGTTGATAAGCCTACAACAACATCTACTGCTAAAAATCCTATAAATTCCAATACCAATAATTTTAAATAATCTCAACCTGATTATTCAAAAAGACAATTGGGATAAAGCTATTATTATTGAGACTTCTAAGATAGGTTATGCAATTGCTAAGCGTTTTTCTATTGAAGGAGAATTCAATATTTTTCCTTTTGAAGATTCAAAGGCATTTTTCTCTTCTTCTGTTGAAGATAAGAACATCATGATCAATAAAGGCCTTTGGGATTATGAAGGGATATATATTATAATCTATCCTGGGTGGTCATCTGTTAATACAATTCCATTATCAAAAAATAAAAGTGAAGGCTCATGGATTCAAGGTAAAGGGATTCCTTTCAATCTGTGGTACTCTAAAATTTTCAAAAAAAAATGGTAGTATCTTTGGCGGTTTTTTGGAATTTTATAATTCAACTTTGAAGTGGGAACATGCTTCTGCTATACGCATTAAAGTCCTATTTTTTTATTCCACCATGAAGGAACTTCTTTTGCAATTCAGGTGAGCTCGTTAAAATTAAATAATGGTATTCCTGATCAATCTCATCGCATGATAAGGGTTCTGATGATCATTTCTGATTCTCCGACAGATGATTTCGGTAATCCAAAGATACTGTCAACATTCCAAATTAGATAGCAGAGTATTTCGCAGTCAAAATTAATTTTACGAGAAAATCAGGACCAGGGAAATTCCTGCGCATGGAAAAAGGAAAAGGTGTAACTGTTTTTAATGCAAATTCAAATTTGAAAATTGATTTCTTTTACTGCAACCAAACATGGAGAAAAGAGAGTCAGGTTTCTGGATCCAGGAACAATCTATCTTGGATGAAAATCATTTTCAAATCCATTCGAAAATCCAACTCCTCTTCAAATAATAGAACCAAGTAAAAGGTTTTTGGGCTTGGGTCCAGTCTTAGCTACAGATAATGCACTTTTAATAGATATTTTTTATTTTACATCAGAAGAACAAATAGACGATTATTTAAGCAGGGCAGTCTTGATTCCTTCTTTACTAAAAATGGATAATTCAGGTCAAGTCTTACCAAAATCTGTCATGGCTCAAAATCAATCGCATCAATCTTTCAATAATGATAACTCGGTAGATGTGGGGGTTTTTTCTTCAACTGATAAGTGGAGTATTATGAAGCATAAGGTAAATCAAATCTTAAGATCACAATTTGATTTTATATTAAATCAAATGATTAATTTGGGTCCACGATTGGGTCTTACTTATAATGGTAATGTGGAAGATGCTAATAATTATATGATGGAGACAATTAATTAAGAGCCATAGAATTTTGAACATAAGAAAATCAAATAATTGTGTTTATTGGGTTTTAAGGTTTTGGTAATTCTGTTTTTATGGATTTCAAAATTATGTGTTGGAATATAAGAGGATTAAACGATCTTAATCGAAGGGATATGTTAAAAAAGAAGGCGAAGGATTGGAAGCCAAGTATTTTTGTATTGCTGGAAAACAAAATTCATCAATACAATAATTTAATTGTTTGGCAATCATGGGGTAATAAGAATGTTCAATGGTTGGATTCACCTTTACAAGTAAGATATGGTGGAATCCTCTGCATGTGGGATGATACAAAGGTCAACGATCTAGATTATCTAGTGGATCACTACTCAATCATTTTGCATTGTCAAATGCCAAACTCCAACTTTGAGTGGATTTTCTCTAGGGTTTATACTCCAAATACAAGCAAACCAATTGTAAGAAGAAAATTATGGAGAGAAATTGAAGAGGTTAAAAGTTATTGGAATTTTCCATGGGCTATAGGAGGAGACTGGAATGTTATTCGATTTATCCATGAAAGAAATTCTTGTGTTGAAGCTTTTAGTGATATGAGGAAATTCAATTATTTTATTTTAGGACATGACTTAATTGACTTACCTGTAATTGCAGCTTCTTTTACTTGGACTAATAATCAAGTTCAAAGCATAAGAAGTAAAATTGATAGGTTATTAATATCTATTGGGAATCTCAGTTTCCTAATATGGTGCAATATGCTCTTGCAAGACCATGCTCTGATCAAAGTCCACTTGCTCTTATTTGTGATGGGGTTAAGGGTGGTCTAAGCCCTTTTCGTTCTGATACTTACTAGTATGCTCGTCCTAACTTTTTATCTTTTATTCAATCTACTTGGTCCTCTTTTGATGTTTCAGGTAATGTCGGCTTTTGCAACATCGAGAAATTTCAACTATTAAAGAGAAAACTTATAATTTGGGGAAAACAAGAGTATGGTGATTTGGATAGAAGATTAGAGGAGCTTGAGGATATATTTGCGCAGCTGAATGTGGAAGAGAATTTGCAAAATGATCTTTCTAACATTCAATAGGATGATAGAATTTTTGTAAGGCAAGAATTTTGTGCCCTAACTATTGCCACGGCTAAAATATAGAGAAGCAGGCCAAGGGTAACTTATTTCCAGAAAAAATGATTTTAATACCAAATATTTCCATAAGCTAGTATCTTATAGAAGGACAAAAAGCTTCATTGGTGCAATAAAGGTAGATGGTGTAATGGCAACAGATATGACTGAAATCAGAAATAAAATTGTGGGTTTCTTTAAAAAATATATTTCATAGTCAAGCACCAAGACATGTTTCTTTGGAGCTTATGAATCCTAATTTTATTTCTGAAGAGATGAAGATTTGGTTGGATAGGGATGTGGATGAGGAGGAATGTCTTTTTGTTATCAAAATTTTGGTCAAAACAAGGCTCCGGGGCCATTAAAAGAGAAAGGGTTTCGCATTCTACCTCAATTTCATTAATCCTCTATTGATTTTTTCCAATAAGGCTTTCCTCTCAAGAATCCAGGCTCCAATTTATCTTCTTCCCATACTTTATGTTTTTAACTTCTCAAATACCTTTCCACCTATTTATAATAAACTTTATACCAATACAATTATTATTATTAAATTTTATATTTATTATTTTCTTTAATCTTATTTATTTTATTTTTTGTTATTTCATTTCTCTCAATTTAATACTTATCCAAATTATAATTAGGTGATTATTTTCACCCTAACATTTAACTAAGTGAAAGGAGAAGAATTTATATATATCTAATCAAGTGTCACAACCTAGGCTAGCTAATTCAGGTAAAACCCGACTCGAGAAGACAAATAAAAATAGCGGGTATTACACTTGCATGAGGAATTCTTTATGTATCTTAATTCTTCAATGAACTCATTTCTTCTGATCAATAAATGAACAGAGGGAAAACGGAAGAAACGACTAGCCAAAAACAACAAAAAAAAACACAAAAAATAAAAATACTAGATGACCGTTTGGACGGTGGGAACTGACCGAGAATTTGAACGATTCCAAGTTCAATTGTGTGGTTTTGTTTGTTTTGAAGATTCTGATTTTGCGATGGTTATAAGTGTTGTTATCTGTTTTATAGTTCATCAGTTAGCAACAGATATAAGTGTTGCTGATCAATTTCAGTTTTTTGAGTTTTCTAATTTGGACCAACTGAAGACCAATTCGATATTTTTTGATCGATTTGATGGGTCATAAATGAAATAGGGGACTAATGTATCTGATTATGATCTTAATTTTGGGAATTAATTATCAATTGGGTTCTAATTTGATTGAATTGTGATGAAATTAAAAAAAATAAAACATTTGAACCAGTTTTATTTCTGACAAATTATATTCAAGTGACCCTATAGAAGCCTCCCTTCGATCGACAAAAATTATTGAAAAACTGATCGAGTTGCGGGTTTAGAAGATAACCATCAAATATTTATTATGATTTACAAAATCTAAATCGTTAATATATCGACAACCGACAGTGACAATTGCTTGTTAGATCTTGTCAAACAAAAAGGCTGTAGCAAAAGAAACAAACAAAGGGGTTGTCAACATATCCCTCCTCAAAATAAAGAGGCTCTTATCTTTTCATTTTTTCATTGAACAACTTTTAAATCTTAAAACCAACGGGCTCTCAAGATTCTTAGAAGTGGGTTTATAAGTTACCTGATACCGAACACACCTCTCCATCTTCATAGTTCGTTATTTTTTCTTACTTGGAACTATATGAACTCCAACACCATCATTTGTAAAATAAAAGGTCATGGTAACATTAGTTATAAAATTGAAAGAATATATTAAAGAATAACAGATACATTAAATAGTGATACTAGATTTCACAAAAAAAAGACCTCCAAAGACTTTGATGATTTCAATTTTTGATATAAAAAGAAAAAAAAGTTGAGGAGAACAAGAACAATACTGAGAACAAGAAGAGTTCTCTTTTCCTCTAGTTTATATAGATGCCCAAAATTGAAAACCAACTTTATATACTAAGCTATACTAAAGCTTTTTTAGTAGGGTATGTGCTTGCATTAAATGCAAGCACGAAGGAACATAGGATATCTTGATTCTCTCAGACTGATAGTAGCTTTCATGAGACCTTTACTGTTCAACCTAATCAACTTGAGTTTCCTCTTCAATATTAGGTTTTCCAAAGGATTGCTCCCTCAGCAAAAGAAAGGTTAAGCAACAATTGCAATTCAAGAACAAGATCATTAACAAATGTAAAACAACAAAATCAGTTTGAATTAAGTTTAGGTTTCGTATAAGGTTTCTCTTAAATGTAGCCCGTGCATTTATTAAATGTAGCTTATACAAAATGAGTGATTAAACTAACGAAACAAACCTTTATAATTATTCTATATAACCCATAAAAATATACATAATTTTTATATATAGTCCAAATAATTATAAAAACTATCAAATTCTCAAATTAAAAAAAAATTAAAAAATTATAGTTAATTATTTGAATCTTAATAAATAATTATTTATGGATTATGTTGATGGGGTATTATAAGAATGACTCTAAGAAAAATATGTTGTTGTGGAGATTTTTAATGGAATAATAAGAATTAATTAAAATTATAATTCAATCTGAATTAAAGAAAGAGTTTGGGTTTATTTTGATTTCGTGGAAAAGTAGGAATTATGGTTTATAATTGGTACATTTGTAAAATATTATAAGAAGAATAGGAATTATTGGGTTTAGTTTGATTTTGGAAGAAAGTAAAAATTAAGGTTTATAATTGGATTATTAAGGTTTATAATTATTAAATTTATAAAAATATTAACAGAGGAATTACAATTAGCTTGAATTATAATTTAGTTTTGATTTAAAGAAGAATTAGGATTTATTTTGATTTTGGGGAAGAAGTAAGAGTTAAGTTGATTTTGAGAAAGAAATAAGATTTGTTTGATTTTTTATTTTAACTTAATTTTTTTAGGCTAAGAATAATAAATCTATGGATTATATTTAAGAGAAACCTTATACAATTTTGAATTTGTTAAGATTTTTGTCTAATTTAAATTGCTTTGAGAAAATGATAACCTTTTTTTTTATCGGCAAAAAATATTGATAACCTTTTAACGTTTTCTTGGATGCAAGCCTGACTGAAAGGAAACTATTGATCACTGTTGCAACTTGCAAACAAGAACAATGTCAATAATGACCACCACCAAAATTTGCATTATAGTTTCTTAATTCAACATTATTTAGTTAAATAAGTCAGCACATACATTACTCATTCTATACACCTGCCATTAACAATATTCAATCAGTTAGTACACGTGTACAATATGTATACGAAAGGATTATCACCAGAGAGTTGAGATGACGGGACCACGAAAAAGTTGATGAAGAGAGAAACAAAAAAGCGTCAGACTGAGAGGTGGGTTCAGGATGCAAGTCTCGAGGATCTTTTTTTGTGGCCAAACATAGTTGCGGCTTCATCATCTCATGGTAATAATACAAGCAACCGCAGAAATAGGATGTTGATGTTGATGTTGATGTTGATGTTGTCTACTATTGATGCTTACATTCAGAGTCATCATTGAATCAAATATCTTCTCAACCAATCACAAAACCACCACCAGTGATCAAGGAGAGCAGTGATGTTAGGAATTTTATGGTTACTGCAATTTCATCGAACCCATTCTCACCATTGACCGTCCATCAACGGAAGTTATACCCTTTCCTTTAACGAGCACGGAGGTGGCCCTACAACAACAACTACTTCTGTAGCACCACTCAGAATCTTTCTGCCATCATACTGAGTTGTTTGTCTCAAAAAGAGTTGCATGCATTAAATATAAAACAGAAACAACAGCTAATTTCCATTATCCAGTCCTAAGATCCTGACCAACTTCATTTGATGTTCTCTCCCAATCTACTCACATCAAAAGGAGCTTAGTATATGTGGGGCTGCACAGAAAATCGATAAATCGGATAAATTAGGTCAAATCGTACCATTAATAGATCGAACCGAGCTAAATCGAAACTAATGATAATCAACGGTCTTAGATTAAAGAAAATCGGTTGGTTTCAGTTCGATTTTTGTTCACTTCTAAAACTGAACCGAAAACCATCGGTTTAAACCGATTTATTAAGGACTGTAGGATATAGGATTTGAGTAATACAGACCGTAGATCTAACTTAAGTTTTTTAACCTAAATGTCTTTTGTTCTTCCTCGGTTTCTCCTCCCTCATTTCACTTCCCATCTTTTATTCTTCATTTCTTCTTCGTTTTTCTCTGTGTGCAGCGCAGGTGTAGCAGAGGCAGAGGCAGAGGCAGAGCAGAGGACCATAGGTCCGTAGTCCATCACAATCTCCCTTTTCTTCTTCTTCTTCTTCTTTCCTATCACGTTTAACGAGTTCGAAGTTCTAACTTCTAAGAACAATCACCACCACACCAATAGAAAAAATCACAGAGTTTTGTCAACTCAATAGGTACGGCGTGTTATATTGTATCCCTATTGTTCTTTGATTATGATATTATGTGTTAGATTGTTATAAATGTGAAAATTAGGGTTTTATAAAATTAAAAATAATTGAGGATTTTTGAAAATTAGGTCTAGTTAGTATAGTTTAGTTACTAATATAAATTGGGTAGAGGTTACTTTACTTTTGCATTGCATGTGTCTTCAATATGATTTTTGGTCATATTTCAACTGTGATAGATATTCTTGAGTTGAAAAATGTGGATTTCCAGTTTTTGTTCCTTCGATTTCTTAATGTTTTACCCATTCAAGGTTTTGATTGTTACTATTGTTGTGAATATATATCATGTAAAGAGACCTGACCTTTGCATACAAGGGTTTTAGAAGGTGTGTTCTCTATTGGGTCAGATCTGGTGTTGTTTAGAGATTTGATTAGTTTTTTTTTCGAATAATGGGTTTTTGATTAAGATACAAATGTAAGATTGAAATGGGTCATTATTACTTACATAGCAACGCAACAAGGAGTACAGGCAAGGGAAAGCTCGTGCATTGTCTCAAGTGAGTGTTAGTCTTTCTTGCTGCAGGAGATTCTAATTTTCTATTAGGTAATACTTCTTTTAAATGGAAACATGTAATTAACTTATGTTTGTTTTCTTGTTCTATCTAAAGCGTATAATAGGGTTGTGTTGGATGTATTTGTTGTCATTAGGGTTCCAAATTTTAGTGCCAGTTGTTAAGTGATGTAGTTCTCATCTGTTGTGTGAGTCATGAAAGTGAATCTGATAATAGTTCTTTAGGTATCACTCATATGTATGTCTCATGCTGATATGAAACTTGTTTGGTTTATTATTTGTACTATTTAGGTTGAAATGCGGTTTTCCCATGATTTTTTTTAATTGTGTGTGATAACTCTGTGAGCTCTGTAACTTCGAAACAATCCTTCCATCTAAGAAAACTTCATCTGTAGGGCTGTAGCATTTCCAGCTTTGCTGACAGCCACCAAAAGTTATAACCTTTTTCCTTGTTTCTTGTGTTACATCATAGCTCCACCAATATTTATATGATCTTGTGGTACATTAAGTTTGATCATCTTTCTTTCCGCTGCACTAACTGAATTTGAGTAGTTGAACATAGATGAAGATTGATCCCTATGCGGCAGGTAACTAATTTTCTGAATTTTAAAATTGTAATAGGAAGAAAAGAACATAGCCAATATCTATCTCAGTTTGGAAGTCATTTGTGCATGTTTTGCTGCAGAGGTCATTGAACTCCTTGCTTTCATATGCGCTTACAGTTACAGACTTAACAATACTTAACAACAGATGCCTAAGACTATTCCTAGTTTCCTACTGTGTATCTATTTCTTCATATATGATTACAGTTACTTATTGTGCATGTTTTGCTGCAGAGGTCATTGAACTCCTTGCTTTCGTATGCGCTTACAGTTACAGACTTAACAATACTTAACAACAGATGCCTAAGACTATTCCTATTGTGCATCTGTTTCTTCATATGTGATTACAGTTACTTACTATTCATGTTTTGCTGCAGAGGACCAGAGGTCATTTTCACTGAGACTATTCCTAATTCATGAATGCAGTTTTTCTTAGTTTGCACTATTAGATATTGGTTCAATATCTAATGCAGTTTTTCCTTGTGTTTAGAAAGTGCTTGCTAGAACTTTTGATACAGATACAATGTAGTTAGAACTTTTAATTTATTTAAAATTTTAGTAACAAACAGTTTATATATATGAGGTTTATCATTTTCAATTTGTCATTTGTCACTGTCAGTTACTTGAGAATGACAGTTTTCTTAACATTTCCGGTTTACCGAAACCGACCGGTTTAAAAACGAAACCGAGTCGGTATGAAACCGAACCGAACCGATTTTGCTAATGGTAACATTCATTTTTTGAAATCAGTAAAACGAAGTATTCGGTTTCGGTTCTGGTTAGCTCAATAACCGAACCGAACCGTACCATGTGCAGCCCTAAGTATATGTGTAGTATACATTTTCATATATGCATAATTTATTTTACATTTCAATTATTAATTAATTGGTTCAATAATCTTTAAACTTATTTTTATGGGAGTTGGAGACAAATAAAAGATATTTTTCCAATACTCAAGGATTTAAAAGATATTTTTTTCTAATATCCAAATTTAGGTATTCTGCTTAAAGATATTAGAAAAGTGTAATTATAACTGAAACATTATGCCCATAATATATCTTAGTTGCTGCTGAACCAAGTCCTACCGCCCGCTAGACATGGTGTTGTGGGCTATTTACGATGGGCTAGCATAAATTTTCAAAGACAACAAATACGCGGAGCTTGTAACAAGAGGTTGTTTTTGGTCGGGCAGGTGGGGGCACTTCTTTGTTAAAAGTGGAGAAGCTTAAACCAGATTGGGTTCGGTTAGTTGACGGAATAACAGGGAAGAAGAACGACTGATGTTATTGAAGTTGAAAGTGAATGCTTGGAGATTGAAGTGGTATATTTGAGAGTTTGAGAAGAATCAGGAGATGGGTCTTGTTCAAATTTAAATGATAACAAGAGAACATGAGCTAAAATCAGTTAAAAACTGATATCGCTGTCATTAAAATAAGAGATGAAACGAAGAGATTCAGTGAGGTTTTAAACTAGGGCTGCACATCAGGTGGGTCGGGTCGGGTTTGGCCTCACCCGCACCCGACCTGCAAGTTAGCGGGTAACCTTTTTTTCACCCGCACCCAACCCGTTGTAGGACAGGTCGGGTCGGGTTTGACCCGAATCTACGGCGGGTCGGGTGCGGGCGACCCGCGGGTCACCCGCCCAGACTCCACAAATGTACTAAATCTAAACTTCTTCTATTCTAACTTCTAAACCCTCTTAAGCCTGACCAAACAAGAAAGATTTATGAAAGAAACCAAATACAAGTCATTATGATTCATGAAAGTCACTGTGAAAGAAACCAAATACAAGTCAAAGTCACTTCAACATTTATGAAAATGCAATGAATCCAATGCTCATTACAAGCACGACATTTGGAGAAATCTTCAGTCCAGGTGCATCATCGGAGCAGCTGCCGCACTTCCCCTTGGTGGAGCAGCTCCATTCAAAACCATTATGTCTGTTTGAAATAATTCCTGATGAACAATGTAAGACAAGTATAAAGAAAGTCAGTTTTCCCAAGCATAATATGATGAACATCTTAAAATGTTTACGACTGAGTAGCAAAGAAAGACAAACAGTAAACAATACAAACCTGGGAGAGTTTCATATTATTTGAAATGGCCAAGTTGTATTAGTTATCAAACAGTCCTAGCTCATTAAAGAGATGTTTACTTTATGTATCATTTATCAAGCCAAGTTTCAAAAGTCCAGGATCACCATTAGATGCCAACCCTTCTCCAAATATAATGGAAGTTTCCTTGCTTTTGTTAACCCCCATAGAATAATAATCACCAGAATATGAACTCGTTGTTGGACCTAGTCCAAGAACTAACCTACAAATGTTATCGGGAACTTGGACAGAAAGAGCATCATTATTAGCGCAAGAGTTTGCAGATCTACTCATCTTTATTGTGCTATAGCCAAGACAATCCAAGCGCAGAGCAGTATCACCAAAGTGGTCACTCTGGCCAAGTTCACAATTGCTAGAAATGAGAAGACCTGACATGCTGTGTTCCATTTTGTATAGAATACGTATATGCAGTGAAAAACTAGATGCAGTTTGATTTGAGAGCGCTAGCAAACTAACACTGGATGAAAAGAAGAAGAGAAAATTCTAGCAGAAATATAGTGGAATTGGAAATTGAGAACACAGAGAAAAAACCAACAAAAGACGACATGTTAGAGCCACTGCTTACGATAAAATGGCTGATTGAAGAAACCTTAAAAAAAACATAATTGATACTACTAAAACATCATGGAGGAGAGAGAAATCTAAAAAATTATAAAGAGCTTCACATAATTGATACTACAACAGCATGGAGAAGCAGATTTTCTTTCATATACCATCATTATTGCTTTACGAGGATTATTTCCTTCATATACCAGAACTCAAAATAAAAGCAAGAGTTTTAAGTTTAAGAACTCACCAGAACTCGCCAGAATCAACTGTCGCATGATGAGATTTAATCATCATCTATGATGATGGAAGAAGCAGCAAGGTTACCAAATAGCTCTGCAACAAAAAAAGTGAACAAATTCTTAACAGATTACAGACTTCTTAACAGGCCTGCTAAGGTGCAACGAAAACTAAAACAACAAATTATGATTGCGCAACAGGCTTAAATAGATAACAAAAGTATGTAACCATCCATAACAATGTTAAGAATATAACAAAAACTATTGATTTATATATCTAACTTGAGCATAGTAGTACAGTACCTAATCGATCCACCAGAGTGTTCTCTATTTGGTACCTACATGAGGGGTCCAAATCACTTGTGAAATTTTAGTTAAAGAAGGTCTTGTCTCCTAGTTCTGAAAAGAAAATCAGCAAGAATGCCTGCATCAGAATTGCATTTTTTGTGTTAGTTGATGTTATTAACAATCTAATGTTATGTGAATTACATAAAGACACAAACATCTTACAGTAATTCCAAAGTAAGAAAAATTAAAAGTTTAAAGACATGGCCACACAACCTGTGCTTATTTTCGATGACAGCATATCAATACACTAACAACAACATCAAATAAACCCTAAATTACAGAAAAAGAAAAAAAATCCCCAAATTTTACTGAACCCTAAAATTTTAATTTCATCAAGTGACAAATTAGTACAAACATTAGGTGATTCATGGGAAATGAAGGTTTGGGTTCCATTTACTTATTTGTTTCGACGTAAAATTTGATTCAAATTTTCTAGTTTTCTACTTTTGTTCAACTATTTCTTCGAGTGTAGTCTGCAAACAACTATTTCTTCGAGTTAGGTTACTTAGGTAGTCTCTGCAACTCACAAACTTAACAAAAATGGGAGTTCAGATGAAGAAAGAGTGTTACCTGATTGAAGAACAATTCCTCTCGCCTGTGTATTATGTGTGTAACAGAGATGAAGAAGAAGAAGTGAAGACTGAAGAACCCTTTGCAAATCGAAGTGAACAGATACAGATGAAGTGAAGTCACGCGTGCCAAACTAACGTGTAAAATTTCGGCGGGTGGGTGGGTCGGGTCGGGTGAGAGGAGCTATCACCCGCACCCGACCCGTCAGAAGACGGGTTTTAAAAAAATCACCCGCATCTGACCCGTTCATCGGCGGGGCGGGTAAAATTGGGTGGTCGCGGGTCGGGTTGGCGGGTTGGGTCGGGTTTGTGCAGCCCTATTTTAGACGCATAATTGCTCATTTTCAGTTTTCATATTATGTTAATATATACAATTTATAAAATTATAACATACTGAATAACCAAACTACTATATATTCTTTCGATAAAAAATTTATTTTACCGAATACACTGAAAAATCTACGATTTTATTTTAACATTATTCAATCCTGAAAAAATTTAATTATTATTTTATCTTATAATTAGGTATCATCTCAACCTTTTAGTGATTTTTGAATGTTATATGGTTAGTTTTTTAATGCTGTAGAAAATGTTAGGTTGATTAGTCTAGCTCCTTTTAAATTTTCGAAGCAATGTCAAATGCTTAAATACTTTTGTAACCAAGGGATATAGATTGTGATACGGTTATCCAAATAGAAATATTAAATATCATTTTCAAATTAGTTGTAGTTTTTCTAACCATTATACTTGCTGTGTAGTTGGACTTATATTCAACACCCCTGTACATTGTATTTAAAATTAAAAATGTAATGCAGGTATTCTGAGATTGATTGGGAACTAACCACTTAGATAGAAATG
Organism: Papaver californicum; assembly: GCA_023531435.1. Taxonomy (NCBI): domain Eukaryota; kingdom Viridiplantae; phylum Streptophyta; class Magnoliopsida; order Ranunculales; family Papaveraceae; genus Papaver; species Papaver californicum. The sequence goes on along the minus strand of JAJJMC010025396.1, from coordinate 1,488,214 downwards.
TCCTAATAATTCTTTAAGAAGGTTCACAAATAAAAAAATATTTTGTAAAATTGAATATTTATTTTTTCGACTATATTTACTATAAAAATCGTTGAATATGTTTAAAGTACAATGGCCCTTTAATATTTTTTAAATCTAAATAAATAAGGATTAATAAAATCAAGTAGTCTTAAAGGGGAAAAAACTTAAACTCTACAAATTTAAAACTCTTTGTTTTTAAAGTATTAATCACAAAAATATAAGATTACACCACAAATTGTTCACAAAAATATAAAAACCAAATGTATAACCTACAAATTCAAAACTCCCAGTTAATAACCTAGTTAATAAAAGAGTATCAAAATTAAAACAGTTGATATGGATCAAAAGTTAACCACTCCAAATCAGATTAATAGTTAATAACTCCAAGAATCTTATCAAATACCATCTTCTACCGTATTAACACAGTATCCATCTATCAAAAGTTAACTACTCCCTTCTATCTTCCCAGATGCCTCACCAACAGTTATGAATGGATGTTCCATTCCAGTATCCAGTTTTCCATTAGAGATTGTATCCTCTGGTTTATGTTCATTGTCCTTTTCCCACTATTTATATGAAGCTTGTACCCACTCAAAATCCCTGTATTCAGAACCTAGGTTTTGTAGATCCATACAAATAAACCCTATGTCATTTGGTACAACTTGATCCCAGAACATGAGAAAGTCATCGTTGGTTAGTACATATTCAGGCATGCAGGGGTCACTCATCCAATATAAGATGGGGTTTCTAGTTCAGCAATACCCAACTTTTATCTCGATATATTTTCAAATTCTTTTAAGTTGGCCTTCTTTCTATCCATATGAGGGAAATGCCATGTCAACTTACTTGACAAGTATTGAAACCCTAATTACTCAAACAAAAAAATCAAAGATAAATCTCAAAGACTCGAGAGATACGTCAAAGATAAAAAACTCTAAGCAAAAAAACATTTACACAAATCAAATGTTGACTTCTTTTAGATGAAAAGAAAACCTACTCTATACATAATTCAACATGAATTAGAGAAACTCTAATCCATTATTCCCTTAAGAGAACTCAAAAGACAAATAGATAATAGATTCACAACACATTTCTTACAACAATAAAAAACTCAACATGTAGAACAGAGAAAAACTACATTTGAAAATAACATTGGAAAAACTATTGCTCAACTAAGTACATTAAGTAAATTATATTTAATTGTGATTAAAGATTCACAACAAATTTCTCCTAAGAAAATTATCCAGGATAACATTGAAAACTCGATTCCTGAAATCAAAAAGAGTAAATTAAATGGTAAAAATACTAACACAACAAAATAATACTAATAATTTTACTTAAATACTAATAACATTGAAAACTCGATTCTCATGCCTGAACAAAATCAGTGATCAGTCAAATATTAGTCTTCAAGGTAATTAAATCATCATATTAGAACCTTATTTTATCAGTTGCATTTAAGTTTTATTATTTAATGTATAAATACGAATCACATCTTGTTTTTCTTGTATATTGCTAGGATTACATCATTACTTCTGGTTGAATTGAATAATTTAACATGCCCATTAGTGTGATTGCTAATAAGACTAAGTTTTTACTTCCAAAAGAAATAACTTAAAAGAAATAGTCTCAAAATGTTTTCACTTCTGAATTTTCTCACTACCAATTTTTTAGTTTCCATTGATTAATTGAAGCAAACAGATTAAAATTTAGAAAACAACATTGGTTGCTAAAATCTTACATAGAATCTAACTTCAATTTCCCCTTGTTATTCTTCATCTTCTTGGTTAGATTTTGTTTAGAGACACATAGAGTCAAAGAGAAAGAAATAAAATGGAGATGAAAAAAATATATCAGTCTCGAAAAATGGATAAAAGGCTATATGTTTGACGTTTTGTTTTCCTGCGATTTGTTTTATGTTTTGGACCATGTGTCAGAATCTTATATAGCTAATATTCAGCTGTCGAAATTGATACATATGGATTGTGGTAGATTTTAGTTTTTTACTTTTATTACTATTGGTAATTTTTATTATCTTCTTGTGTGAAATCGACTATCTCAATGAGAAATTGGTTCAAAAAATTTACCATAAAATCTTTACTTGATTATCACCCTGAATCGGTTTAATTGACCTACTTATGTAATAAATCCTAGATAATGCTATTTATCTGTATGTCACTATGTTAGTGTTTCTTTACAAAAATCCAACATAGTTGATGGAAAATCCTTCTGGTTATAATTCCATGGTAGTAATGACAACATGTAAATTCTCAAACATGTTTTTTCGTATTGTTTGAAAATTTAAAGTGTAGATAACATTAAAATAAAAAATAAAAAATACCTTATATAACAATTGAATAATTAAAATTAAAATTAAATAATAGATGTAAAGTACAATTGGATTTCAGGTTTAGCTGGATTACTAAAATGTATTTATTTGCCTCCATTATGCTAAGAAAGATTTTTTTATATAACTTTTTTTTGGACATCCTCTTTCCCATCTCATATTCTTCAATCAATCATATTAGATAGTACTGAAATTAAAATAAAAACAAAATAATCAAAGTTTGTAATCTAGATAGAAGTTGACGGGTTAAATTTGAGGCACTAACGGAAGAGTTTGACGAAACTAAAAACTTACTCGTGCATTTATTCTTTGGCAAGAGGACCTTAAATCCATTGAGATTACAATAGTGAAAGGTCAAATTTTACAATCGGTGTTATGTAACACGACATGAGCTTTCTTACGTGGGATGTATTATCTATGTAACTACCAATTATGTCGATATACATATGATTATTTTATGTAGTTTGATACGTAAGAACTTACAATATACCCGGTAAGTATATATACCCACCAATTTTTACTTATGTATAATGGTCTGGCTTACCGTACCCCGATAATGATGGTGATGATGAAGGAGATTGATGTATAAGGTTCTTTATAATGTTTGCTAGTTTATTTATAACGTTTTAATTGAATGATGTAATGTTGCCTATACTATGTAGTGTTGGTATTAAATATTATGTATTTCTTTTTGGCAAAGTCTGGTCTATATTGTTCAGACATATTCTTCTAGTTGTTGATAGTTTTAGAATTGATTGTATACTTGGAAGCTAATTCTAGATATATAGGTTTGATGAATCGTAGAAATTGCCTTATAGGTTACACATAGTTTGAAATATCTCATGTACGGTACCACGACCGTAAAATTTGATAGTTATTTTTAACTTTAGCTTTATGTTTTTATCTTTGGGTAATGAAATTGATTAATAGAGATAGTAGAGGTTATTATGTTTGAAATATTTCACCAAGCCAAATCTGTCGTCTAAATTTATTCGTATTTCTCATGTCTAAAAGGTTTATTATATTAGTGTCAAAATGGTTGGTCAGAGTGATTTCTTAGACCGGTATAATTTTGGATTCCATTTTATGGATTAAATGAGAATGTTCATTGTCCCTTTACATATTCTTAGATTTGCTTAATTTAGGATGCTTTTGTATAACACAATAATTTTGTATTATTTAAATTAAGGACAAAATAAAAATCTTAACTAATCAAAGTCTTAAATACGAATTTTTTGGAATTAGTTAATTATAAGTACTGTAAATTCACAAATTAGTTGTTTTTGTTTTTTATCAAATTATTTAAAAATCCCAAATCATTAGAGCTAATATCTACTCTTTTTTTTATGATCTTCTTTTATTCGATCCACTATTTTAGTTATGTGCGTCACCGGTTCTGTTCTTAGCCTAGTCCTAGTTTCAATTGGGGCTTCCTAAACTACGGGAGCCGCACATCTGTATACACCTGCCGCAGTGGAAGCATCGGACTCAGTATTACTCTCCAGAATTATTACCAGACAATGTATCGAAACCTGTCTCCGAGAATTGCTAGGATATGGTCATTGAATGAACACTTTTTGTTCGAATTTGCATCTCTCGCTTCCCAATCTTATTGTTACAGTAACAGGTGGTGATCTACGATGTGTTGCTAATCACTATTAGTCTCCCCATAACACACTCCTCCCTCCCTGTTCATCTGTTCCACAAACAAAAAACATCAATATCATACAAACATTAAAATGTTGTAGAAAACATTTAATCATTATCTATCACAACCATTTAAAACTCACCAAAACAAATTTAAATTCATACAATATATGACCAAACCACTGTACAAAAAAGCACATACCAAAAGATTTTAAAAGAACAACAGACTTAGCCACACATTCTTTTGGTAAAAGTTGAAAAAAATACACATCTCTTTCCGTCATCTTCAAAGTATATATATGTAAGCAGTTAGCAATAATATGTTCAAGATCAATTCATAATATCTAAAAGAATACCCCTTATAAATATTGTAGAATTTCTAAAATCAATTATCTATGAATTGACTAAACTACCATGCACCGAACAGAATTTCAAGAGCTTGGATATCAAAACTTGACGTTATTTAACAACAACGACAATGAAAATTCCCGTGACTAAACTGTATATGAAGATAAAAATAAACAATGGATTAGATAATCATATTTGAGAACAACAATTCGTGACAGGTATCCGAATAAAAAATATCTACTACATTTACTGTATACACAATCCATCATGATATTCCAATAATCTCAACCAAACCCAACAACAATGGTAAACTCTATCCAAAGAATAAGCAACACTAAAAACCAAAGTTTCGATAAACCAAAGTTCCAATAATTTTATTCTACTTAACTAAAATTGAAATCAAGAAATTCAACAACAACAAATATTGTATCAATTCTATCCTAAATAAAGATTTTATTTTAAGGTTCAATATCTTAAGATAAACAAATAGGTTCTCAAGATCAATTTGTTGCTCAAATAAAGCTTATGTTATTGTAAAGCATCAAATCAAATTAAAAGAGCAACTACTGTCTTTGGCCATTACTGTTCTAGTATTACTAGGCTATTATTAATTTTAAGAATAAAAAATTGAAGATTCACAATATCCAAATTACAGATGTTACTAATACAAAATTCAGCCTATACTTTGGTTTCATATCACTCTACCATAGATTTGTAAACTAATAAATTTCATCAACTATTAAACCCACATTAGTTAACTATGGTTTACCCCCATAAAACCCACTTCACTCTGGTCACATTTGCACCTTCTAACATGTGTACAATTTGTCTGGTAGGATATGTTTTACCTTTCATATGTTACCTATTATGCAAGCTAGTTGGTGCCTTAGGGCCAGTGTATAGTAACTCGGTGATTTGAGTCATACTGGTCGTAGCCAAAGCTTTCAGAAACAAATGTATCTTAAGTGACCAACACATAATATACAAATGGATGCAATTCCTAGCAGGTAACGAAGTTATTATATTTAATATTAAGTTTAGAACTCAACTACAAATAACCGTTCGCCAGGACTACATAGTTCATATAATAGCATATGAAATTAGATACATAAGTAGCATAAAAGGTTGAACTCGATAGCAATCAGAGACATCAATTAGCTCCAGTATCAATGTAAAAACATAGCAAAACTCACATTAGAAAAACAGAACAATTATGTAAGACATATTTCATCAATTCGTATCTAAAAGGCGTAAACACAGATTTTATTTTATTTTTCATCTTGTATATATTTATTTCTAATAGAGGTAACAATATTTTTCAATTAAGCTTAGGTTTTACTAATAGATAATATGACTGTATTGTTTGTCATTGTTAATCTTATTGGTTACCTATAAATATTCTAAACAAAAATAAATCAACAATCAATGGTAACATGAATTAGAATACATCAAGGAAAGAAAAATAAACATGACAAAATAATAATAGATTAGGAAAACCCCGAATTTAGAATAAAAATGAAAGAAAAAAAAAGTAAATTTTTTAAAACCCCATATAACATAATTCTAATTGACTATGAACCAAATTGTAGAAATAAAAATCGTTATTCAAAACATTTGTAAACCATAAATAAAGAATAGAAATCAAGTACTTGAGTCTCTTTAGCTAGTTTCTGAATTTTTTTCCTATACATTTTATTCCTGAATAATATTTGTGGTAAGATAAATGTTAGATTGAAATTGTTATGTAAAATATAATTTGAGTTAACTGAGAATATTATTGATACTTTTTCCATTAACAACTTTTATGGTATTTCAAAAGCAATTAAGTTAACATCAATTGAATAAATCTCTGATGATATATCTACATTACATTGAAAGGGTAAAATACAACAGATGACATTATTGTGGAGAATTAAATAAAGGGTTTAGGAACACATCAAAATCTAAACATGTCTAATACAAAAATGGAAACCTATTACATGAAGTTTGCTTTGCTATTATGTAAGTAATCTCTTTGTAGAAATTATGACTGAGTGAAATCGATGCAAGGATAAAATAGATTAGTTTTAAGTTTAAATGGATAACTGATTCTTTATTATTGACAGAATAGTGAAGAGAAAATTGAAATAGATATGAGAATTTCAGATCGTTTACCTTAGAATAAATTGTTTTACGATGAAGTGGATTGTCTTAGGTTTTTTTTTCTCTTGTTTGTATCATTTGTATATTTTGATTTTTTTAAGTAACTAATCAATAGTTATATTTCAATAGATTGGATTCCAAAAGCATTGGTTAGAAATACTGGTCAGACCTAAGTTATAAGTATTATTATTGTTGAACTTTTTTTCATCTACCTTGTAAACATTTTCTTTTATTATTTTAAGTTCCCTACCATTTGACCAAGTATAGGTTTGAAGGAAAAGATATTAGCAAAACATGTTTTCCCACATATCCTTTGTAATCTACCAATTTTATTGCATTTATTAGACTTATATTGGTACACGTATTAGATATAGACATACAACATATTGTGTGCTCAAATACCCTTTTGTAACACGATCTATAAGAATTAAATAGGGTATAGAAAGAACATGAAATTGAAATAAATAGTCTTAACAAAATTAAATAGTTGCGCTTCAAAAAGAAGATACAATAACCAATTTGTTAACTGAAAGTTCAATACAAGCAAGTTGTTTTCTATTAGATAGGATGCTAATAGGGCTAAGTGGTTGAATTTACAAAGTATAATACCTTTATAGACTATATCAAGGAACTATTTAAACAAGAACAAAATAAAAATGATAATTAATGAAAGACCTAGATAATAACTTAAAATTCCCCCCAAAAAAATAAATTATGCTTCTCAAATAAGCAGAGTTAATATTTATTTCTTCATTTTTTTCATCTTCCTTTTTTCGAGCTGCCATAGTTATACGTGATACGGTCGTGCTTGTTGTTGTGTCTTGGCTGCAATTGGTGGTCCAAGAACAGCAGCTGGCGGGCGACCTTTGCATCTGTTTCCATTATGCTTCCATTCAGCAACAACAGCAACCCCTACAAGTGAGTTTCCGAAAAATCGAATCAATTTTATTGGACTGTGTTAATGATGTAGCACTATAAACTGAAAACGGAACTAAAGAATGTCGTGGTTACCTGAGAGGGGCCACCAACAGCAGTTGATCAGGAAGAGAATCAAGAAATGTCAGGCTGAACACTCTTAAGAAGTATAGAGACAACAAGAAAAGGTGATAGTTTATCAACTTCTATAGCTACTGCTTCATCCGTTGTAAATATGTAGCCTAATTGTCCTCTGTAAAACAGGAAAAACACAAACAACACAACCCAATTGTCAATAATTTTAGTGTCGACACCACTATTGAAAATTTCTCCCCTTTCGAGCTCCCTCCACCAAGTTCATTGGATACCCGCACACTGCAAACTAAGAGAAATTTGGTTAATAATAAGATAAACTTGATAAACTATCATGTGCCAAAGAATGGCGGCGAATATGAAGGCCCGAAGATATGATTGATACCTTGTTGTCGCCAAGAAACCAAGAGATTCATCATCTCCGACCCGTTAATGTTTAAGCCGCGCATGAAGATATATTAACCTTAAGTTCGTTTAAACTTGAAATGTTTCGGAAGATGCTACTGTAGAGTATATGTAATATGAATCTGTAAATCCACTTATTGTAAACAGTAGTATATAAGTTCTACCTAGGGTACATACCTTCTCTAAGCTTTTTAATAATACCATTGGTACCTAGTATTGTGCCAATGAAGGTCCCACCTTTACAAAGAAGGGAAGATACATTGGCCAAGGCCTTCCGTGCACATGCCTTAGTAGACCTAAGAAAGAGCACAGTAAACTAAAGAACATTATAAGCCAATTGAGTCAATACATACAATTATATTAAGGACTATGTAATACTCAAAAAATTCAAAATACATAAATGGCAAACATACAACTTTTACTACTACAAATACTTGATGCATAGAGGATTATAAAAATAGTCTACCTCTCTTTCGCATTCCTTGAAGTTCAGGCACATCAAGATTAAAGTATAGCTCTCTGAAAAAAAGATTAAAGTATAGCTTGGTAGCATTGGTAGACGATAATGTGTACTTCCCTGCAAAAAAGTAAGTAAGAGTTCTTTTTTCAAATGTTGGTACTAATTTTTTACTTTAAAAAAATAAAATAAATAAGAAGTAGAGTGAAAAGCAGGTGACTATACCTTGATATTTCTTCAAAAAGGTCGAGCAACCACGACTACGATGGCCGACGGGCTATTCACATACTCTTTAACTTTACAATCCGCAGGCAGTAACCCATCTCCCTAAAAGGTGACTTTCACTCTTACATTCCTGCATTATTTGAGGAAAATCGTTAGCAAATTTCTACACACTTAACCTCGTAATGCTGACATAGTTTCGCTAATCTTACATGTCCATACATAATACCACCAGAAGCTAGCAAATTTGTCTCGTTGACTTCCTCTCTCACCTGTTCTAACGCCCCATAAATTCTTGGACCTCCTATATTATCTGCACATCCACCACCACCTAATTATATAGTGTTCAATACCAGTGGATGCAGGAGAAGAAAAATGTACGACCTACCAAAATTAAATTCAGAATTTAGTTAAGAGGAACCACCAATATATGAATTATTTTACTAAACAATTATTTCACATTTAAGGAAAAAATAAATCCGTCGAAAACACCATGTTTTACAGAACATCTCTTTTACAAACCCTTGGTGAACAATGCCAAAAGTGTCTACTGCTTTTCATAAAATTTAATGAGTCCCTATCACGGAGGCAGTGCTACTTTCGAATGTAGATCAATAGAAATTGAAGTCAGGTCTTTGCTCTTAGCAGCTATTTATAAGAAACAATTTAGAGTTTCTAGTTCTGCTAAGACAAAGCTTTCAGCTGGCGAAATAATCAACTACGTTACTGTAGATTGTTATTCAGTTGGGGAATTACCCTTTTGTTTGCATCAAACATGGGCAGCGTACCTTCAAGCATGTCTTGGATTAGCAATTCTTTTCCGTGCAGTAGGGGTTGCATCGCTTACAGCCTTAGTTGCTATAGTACTCTCTGCTTTATGCAATAATCCCTTGGCCAAATTTCAACATAAACTTCAGAGTAAGCTTGTAATAAAGCAAAGGCAATATCAGAAGCTATTGTCAACATCAAGGTTTAAAGCTTCATGCTTGGGAGATGTATTTCAAATCTGTTATAGATAAACTAAGTAAAGAAGAGGTCAAGTTCTTGGAAGCTGCTCAACGAATGAAAGGATATAATATATTTATGTTTTGGATCTCACCCATATTAGTTTTTTCTACAATTTTTGTGACTTGTTACTTCACCTGGGTTCCTCTCAATCCTGGTAATTTCTTCACTTTTCTAACAACACTATGAGTTTTACAGGAACCTGTCACACTGACACCAGATATTATGCAATGGTCATTCATGCAAAAGTTGCGTAAATGAAATTTCACATGATTGAACTTGTAGAGGGCAACAAATTCAGAGTAAATGAAGAAGGAAAAAACCAAGTTAGAAACTTTCAGCAATATCTGACTGAATGATAGAAATGATAGAGAATCATCAAGTATTGTCTAACCTTCAAAGCTCATGGCTTCATTCTTATTTTTCTAATCATACATTTAAACCAATCAAATTTCATTTTAAGCAACACAAACCCATAATGTATTCAATCGTTAAGATTATATTCAGAAGAATGGGTGGACAAAAGCTCTGATTTCTTAATTTATTGTGAATTAATCCAGGATTCCCTTGTACCTTTGGGATAGAATTTGTTATCATACATAGAAGAAAACAAACCATACAACCTTAAATAAGAAAACCTTAACAGAATAAATTATTACTCAACATGCAATTTTCTAAGTCATAGACAGTAATGAAGAGAGTAAAAACTGAATGCCATACCTAGAAGTTGCATTAATTTTAATAGAGGAAGCATCAGAGCGGGATCAATCCGCGGTAAGCTAACTTTGTTATGTTTCTTATTTGAGTGATTTTGCTTATAAAGATATACAATGAAGACAGTTTTAGATCATACTCAAAACAAAGAAAAATCCAAATACTCTTACAATCCGTTCTCATACAATTCACTTAAACAACATATAAAACAATGCAAGCACACATCTTAGCATAATATTGTTACCGGATATTACTGTGTTACCTTTCTCAAAATAATGCTTTGTATGGTATGGGTTGCACACCAGATTATTTGGTGTATCATGAATTGATTTTCTTTGATATTTTAATGAAGAGGAAAATGGTTGCAGATACAACAAAACAGTACAAAGCTGCATAGTTTGCTGGGAAGATTGCTTAGATAACTATGCAGTCCCCATATCTCGATTGGATTTTGTGGCAGGCTAGAGGATGTACGTGTCTTTGGGTTCGAATTTCTTTGTACGCTTTTGTAATGAGAGAGTTGAATCTATTTACTATCCATGTGCTCTTTTAGTGCTAAACCTGGCTTAGATTTTGACAATATCAACTTGATAATATAAATATGGGCTTTTCATGTAACCTATTTCCTGATAATATGATATTGGAAAATAGGGGACAAAATTCAGTTAAAAAAAAACTAAAAAGAAATCTAAATGTTGCACTCTATTAAACAATCTAATACATCTTTTGCCATGCTGGAAATTTCATTTTATGAGTTGAAACCTCTTATTTTACCCATCCTGATTCACTGTTCCTAATCGTACCTTCTTATCCTAGAAATAACACTATCTCTACTTAAACCTACCTCTGCAGAATATATAAGTTAACATTAGCAGCTTAACGACTCAGTCTACGCAAAACTACGAAGTTAAGGATACAATAAACAATACAATAGAGAAACTTTTGTCCATCTCTCAAAGTGAGATTTCATATATTTGGGAACTTGCTACTTTCTTTATAACTTTGTTACTATTATAGCATGTATGTCTTTTATTTGGTTACTCATAGAGGGTTAAGTGATTGTTGCATCTTTAAGGTGTGTTTACCGTGGGTGAATCTTAAACGATGGGGAAAAAAATGGCGTTATGTATGTTCAAGTGGAGTTCTGTTTGTACTATTTGTGTCCCCTGGACTACTTGAGTTGAGCATACGCTCTAGATTATTTGACCTTTCTTTATGTTCGAGTTTACCGTCTGATGTCGGTTCCTCCTCTCCCATGAAATTAGCATCCTCGTTTAATAATTTTGATCTTGATTTCTTGGTACTATCACTGCCCTTTGAGGAGACATGCTCCAAATTTTCATCATATTGGTTACCAACAGACTTGGTCTTTAATACCATTGCAATTTTTCTATGTTTTCTGCTTCCTTCTTCACCATCATCTCCACACTCCCTAGCATATAATATGAAGCAGTTTTGGAAGTTTTGAGTCTATAGAGATATAGGATTTCCTAATCATCATTTCCATCATCAAATGCGTCATTTAATAAACGTTGCTTGGGAACACACTTTCTCTTACGAACTGCCTCCGGAGGAGAATTATCATCAGAAGTTTCCTGTACAAAAGTGTCCACTAAAAAGATAAGTAATACAACAACGCCACAATATCCACATGTATATTAATGATGCAGTCGAGCAATGAGACGGTAAATGGTGGAGTATCTGATGAATTAGCTTTTTCTAAGGCCGTGTAATATCTACTAACTGAGAAGTCTTCATGGAAGACGACCCGAATCCACCACCAGAGGCACCATTAGATGCCGACTTGGAATGTAATGTATGAGTAACACCACCCACTTCGATCTTTACTTTCCTAAGCATGTTCTCATTTCCTAAACCATATGAATTTACTCCTAAATTCTCTAGAATCATGCTTTCAACATTCCTTACATTCCCCATAGAGTTTTCCTTCTTTCTCAAATGTAATTCAAGGTTTTCTTCAACACTCTTTACGCTTTTCCAGTTAGCTGGGGAAAGGGCCCCTTTGCTTCACCTCACAATATTTGACACACTACCACCACCATTCTCAAAATGTCCAAGGATGAAACCATCAAGTTCTCTTGATGCTCCATCGTCTTTCCTACTCCTTTTATTTCCTTCAAATTTACCATCAGCACCAACTCTGTGAACACCCAAAGAAGACCTAGAAGTGGAGTCATAGCCAGTAATATCATCAGCTCGTGGACACCCAGGCATGTTAGTTTTCTTCTTTGTAATAGAATTACCCGCACAATCCAATGCACAACTTTTTAATCCTTCCATTATACCAATATATCTGGACACACCACCACAAACTATCAAAAAACTATGTAAACCACCAGAATGCTGCTGGTTCTCCAAAGCACCATTAAATCCTTTCATCAAACATTTACAAAGCACCATTAAAATCCTTAAATAAATTTACCTGATTTACTATTTTCTAACAGTGATTAGCACGATATGACAGTTCTACAAATATTTTTCTTAAGAGTATTATGTCATCTAATCCTTAAAGTGTAACAATCACATAACACAATTATAGTGTAAGCTTACCCTTCACTGGATTTGACTAAGTACATATCCAAATGACCATCAAGAGTAAATGCATAATTCTACTTTCTCACACTAAGTGTTTTTCCAACCTGTAATAAAATCACCATGTTAAGCTTAATCTTCATATTCTAAAAATAGTAAACCTGATTAAAAAATTTACAACATAATTTTTGGGTTTAAATCGGGTGTTTGGATATCATCTACGAATTCAGGTCTAATTTCATAGATACATGACTCATACACTCTTCGAAACAAATCATTTTGCTTTTTGTTTGACATTTTTTATTTTTAGCGCAACATAGGGGTCAGCCTTTCCCATTAAATCATCTACACATATCATATTCACATATACCTTCCTCGAACAATTACTTCCCTCCTCTTTAATCCAGTTATATTCCTAGTATCAAGATACATCCTCCTATCCACCCTACTACTGAAAGCCTCTTCAAGGAGGTCAATGAATATTTTGACGCAAAAGGGTTAACATGATCTTAACCTATGCCACACAGACTGTACAAAAGCTATGTTCACATCGCATTTGCATACAAAGTTGCGCTTGGACGATATGATTCTAAGACTCCGACAAACCTCATCCTCCATCTATAATACTATGTTTTTATAATCACCAAAAACATAGGAGCCCAAATTAATTGAGAATCCAGTAGAGTAAACAAAATGAACCTAAAAAAAATGCCACAAAATCATTGCTTTCTTGTACCATTTGCTAAAATTTAACCTCTAATGATAGATAGTTTGGTAACTACCCAATGGTATCTCCCTAGTGATATGTTCATATGTGAGTATTAAGATACTCAACTATTATTTCTCCTATGCATCGCATGAGAGAGCTATATAACATAGAGATTGGATGAAGAGTTGTAACATAGAGAATATACCTTTTTAAAACTGGCAAACCAATATTTTACTGACATTTGGGCCAAATAGTTGAAGGGGCATAATCAAATCATTCATTCATAGGAGCATAACATATGCATCGAATGTGTCGCAAACATAGTGTTGGGTTCTGATACATGTTTGGCATAATAATTAGACCTCTGGAAAATTCAAGTAGTTATTGAAGGTGGATGGACAGTAGCAGAAATATAAATGGGATTTTTGAGATTCTTAAACATGAAGTAACCATTTAATCTTACTATAAACGCTAAATTGAGGACTTTCTAACTCGTAACGAAAGAAATTCCTCTTCAAAGATTCTTACCCCACATATTTTTAAAGTACATATCCATACACATAGGGATTTACGGTGCAGCGTCAAGGTCTCTTCAGGTTATCAAGATCCAATTCTTGTATATTACTACTTTATACTAATTGTGATATTCGCATACACCATGCTAGGGCCTTCATCTCTTTCATCTACAATATTTTACGGTAGTCTAAATAGAGAATACAAATCCCCATAGACCACCTAACAATCATAACTGCTACTGCCCAGCCACCTTCAATTATTACTTAAATTCAGTATGAGATTAGTACCTGAAATCCCTTGTGCAGTTGCCACATGAGCAAGTGTCAGTTTTCCGTTCACATCACCATTGCACCTAATAATCAAATCCTACATGAGCAAGAGTCACTTTTCCGTTCACATCACCATTGCACCTATAATCAAAACCCCACTTCGTAAGAGACTACTAAAAGTGCTAATAAAATAAAAATCATCAAGGAAATAAATGACACACCAACTTGCCATCCTTATTCATTACTTGCATTCGTTCGTCAACATGAAAATCCCTTTGTGTTTCCACTTGCAGAAATATCATAGATAGACAGATTGCTAGATAGTGTTCTATTATGAAGATTGAATGTTTGTAAAGAAAAACACAAAATCCTAAGTAACAAAAGAAGTCTCTAACCAATAATGAATGTTAAACAATTGAGAGTTAATGTTCATAATCTCCGATTTGGCTCCTTTGGAATCAATCTATATTGAGGTTAACAACTAACCTATATTTTTTTAGTAAAAAGAGGTTCAAGAGGTCAAAAAAGATGAAAAACAACATCTGATGCTCTAGACTTACACTGCAATACTATAAACTTCACTTCACTTTGTCAATTGTCCATACAAAGCATATTCTGGTGTTCAATATTTGTGTGTTCCTGCAACCTCAGTAGTTAGATGAGATTTTGTTTCTCTGCTTTGTTTTGCAAATCCAAAATCTGGAGCTCAGGCTTGAAAGAAGAAGTCGAAAGCTAAAAGATTACCTGGATTTACAAAGCAGTGACAACTCATTATCGTGAGCTTTCTTAAGCATTTTCATTCTTGTCCACCCTCTACACAAAATTGAAGAGTAAGAGTAGCCATATGTTGTTGCTAATAAGAAGGAAGGACTCCATGTAAACTGATTGATCATACATGCAAATAAAAAATAGAAAATATGGTAATTTTATGGACATTTATATTATGTTCCAGACACAGGGTGCTAGGTGTTCAAATGTAAGCAAAACAGATATTGGCATCTAACGAACGAATAAATAAAGGGACTCACTGTATTGACTCTGCTATGGTGTCCAAAGTGCACATATGACACACAAAACAAAGAATGATAATACTTTCCAGAAGGCAGGAATAATTCATGCAGTCTGCCACCCCTCATTGTATACTTCATTTGCCTTAAAGTTGAGTTGCAGAAGATATACTTAACTCAAGTTCATTTACTTAACCTTGTTATTTCAAAGATAAAGATTAGCATAAAAAAATACAATGAAAATGTTTAAGCCTACATGAAATCAAGATTACTGATAAAAAAAAAATGAAATCCAGATTACCACATAAAAGTTACCACCAATAGAGAGAACAACAGTAACAACCATAAATTTTGTAAAGCAAAAAACAAACAAAAAGCTAAAAAGCTAAACTTCAGCACCAAACCAATGTTAGATTCTTTAGCAGGAAACCTTATTTCGTTATCTTTGCAAGCATGAATTAAATAAAATTCATTCTTTGAATTAGGCTCTCTTCACCTACCAAATCAGAAGACCTAACTGTCGAAAATCTTGCACTTCCAATTATCGAAATCAATTATCAATAAAAAACCCAATTGTAACATCAGTTAAAAAAAAACTAAAAAGAAATCTAAATGTTGCACTCTATTAAACAATCTGATACATCTTTTGCCATGCTGGAAGTTTCATTTTTATCAGTTGCCACCTACTATTTTCCCCATCCTGATTCACTGTTCCTAATCGTACCTTCTAATCCTAGAAATAACACTATCTCTACTCAAACCTATGTCTGCAGAATATATAAGTTAGCATTAGAATCTTAACGACTCAGTCTACGCAAAACTACGAAGTTAAGGATACAATAAACAATACAATAGAGAAACTTATGTCCATCTCTCAAAGTGATGAATACATGTTATTTTCATATTAGATTACATGGAGCTTATTTGAAGTAACACACATTCAGCATAGATTGTTACTTATGTTACTGCCTATGTGGGCACGTCACTATGTCACCATTGATAAATACCTAGTTTTTCATTAAGTCAGATGCTTTGTAATCTCTATAAAGTTGAGTACAATAAGGGGTTCTTTTTCGAACAGAAAAACCACTAAAGATTGGAAAGGTTCGATTCTTCTTACAGATGGATCCTTTTTCCCTCCATCAACTAACTTCTCATCCTCCTCTAGGCTTTACTGTTATCAAGATCATCTGAGGTGGTATCCATCTTATTATCACCACCCTTTCCACTCTCTAATTCTGAGATAACTGCTGCTGCCTCTTCTTGGTATTAAAATGAAAATTCATGGTATGCTATTATGCTTGCTTCAACAAATACTAACATGAATTTAGGATATTTAGGATTATCTTTTTCCTTAGAGAAGTAATAGATAAACTTAGAGAAGACAAATCCTCCGGACCTAAGTAGCGCTGAAAATTTGGATGAAGAATTTGCAATAATGGACGCCTTCTACTCTGATTGTCATAATCGAGAATAGACAGAACCAGTGAGTTATGCATAAAGTACAAAAATGTAGAAAAAAGATGGTAAGCTTCCTAGTAGGAAATATCAACCAACTGAACAACCATAATGAACAGAGGCATGGAGTTTCTTTTAGGCATTGATCTATTTGTGGCATGTACAAATTTTGTGAGACAAAAGATAGCATCAATCCAATCAGATGGATTAAATGATAAATGGTTACTTCATGTTTCTTTGTACACCTCAATTTTTTCAAATGGAACTCCTAGATTGCAACGTAAACTGTAAACAATATTTCCCAGTCAATCCAAGGAAAACTGTCGCATTTTTAATCACAAACCAGTCATGCAAGGAGATCAAGTTGAGAAACTACCTTATCTAAGGCGAGATCCTTTAACATAGTTTGCAGCTCACAAATGATAATCAGGAAAAGGGAAGTTGGAAAGTTGAACAAACTGCTTCAACGGATACAAATCATATATAATATGCAGTAAGAAAACACCAAAAACAGAATTCAATTACCAAAAATTTGCAAAAAAATTCATTAACAAATTTGAAAAGACAAACAAATTAAATTAAGAAAAATCAATTTAACCCATATAAAAGAGTAACTCAATAATTAGAAACAAAAACGAACCAAAAACCCTAGATATCATATAAGAAATTCATAAATTAGAATTTCTAAGCAGGATAACAAAACAACCATTAAACTACTTCAATTGCTTAAATTAAACACCATATTGAAAAACCCTCAAGTATATGAAAATCTAGGTTTTAATTTGTTTTACTTACTGGTTACAGCAATCAGCAAAAAGTAGCTCTGAAATTTCTTCTTACCTAGAAAATCCCTTCAAGTTCAACTAAAATCAACAAAAATAAGATGAAGATGTCGCAAGCACTTGTTGAAGTATGAGAAAACGATGATGTGGTTCACTGAAACGCTGTTGCTGCTCGAGAAGGAGAAGTAGATGAAGGTATGGATTCTGGTGGTGGTATAGGTAGTGTCGTACGAGAAAATACGAAGAAGCATAAAAGAATTGAACATGTGGAAGAAGAAACCTCTCTCTGCAACTCTACTACTCGGCTGGAAAGGGGATTATACCATCGATTAAGCGTCACCACCTCTATTTCTTTCACCCGCGCCTACCCGCATAACATTACCCAAAATTTCTTGGTCGTAGGATAAAAAGAAAACCATCCAGACGACGTTAACCATCAGATGGAACCCCTGGATCGATGACCATCTGATAGTCTTTTTTATCCGATTAATATATTTTTTATTATGTATTTAAAGTTTGTCTGACCTTGTCCGCCCATGCCTAAATTATTAAATAGGTTTGTATGGCCCATGATCATTTGATTTAACGAATAAAAGATTACTTCCCCTAGACCCGTCCTTATATATTTAATCAATGGATTGGGTTGAACCCGGAATCGGCCCCCACCGTGCGGTCATCTAGTATCATGCATTCTCTTTATCCCCTACTCCATTCATTAAGTCTCTCAATAACAATATCCCATGTCTAATTTTTAATTTTATTTCTTTGCCAAAAAGAATCAATTTTTGTGTTTTACGAAAAACCCATATCTCATTGTGGATTAATTTTATGTAGCTGGTAAGTGTGCAAATGATCAGATTAAGAGAATGGAAGAATCGATTCAAATAAGAGAAGCAGCTCAACCATTAGACCTTATCAAACTGGTAAGAAAGATCTAAGTTTCTTTTTGTGAATAAGTTTCAATTTTGTTGATTTAATATTTTAGATAAAGAAGGATTTTTATTCTTACTTTCTGGAAAGGTAAAGGGAATCAAGAAGGAATTATCTAGAGTAGAAAGAAAGGGAGTTGAAGTATCAAGGCCTTTGAACAGAAAATAGCTGATGAGATTCTCCGAAGGATTAAATGATTGAATAGAACTGCGTCTTTGAGCGAACAAGGAGGTGGGGTTTCCTTAGATACCCTCTAATATTTTTCTACACTGTGGTTTTGGTTCTGAATTTTATTTGTGTAATGCAGTTAGTTGTACTTTATGCAACTTGAAATATGAAGTAATGTAACAATTCTGTATTTGTATGGCCACCATAGTATCTTCCTTCGACTTGGTATATGGGTAGGCTAGTCTTTAGGTTTGTAAAAATGGTTAAAGATAGATGGTTATGTCAAGCAAATTAGAAAATCCACTTTGAACTTGCTCTAGTAAATTTTGTGAGCTTTTAGTGAAGTACCGTATAATAAGATGAATATCTTGTTTCATATAAACCCTGCAGCTTCAGTATTTTAGTTTCTCATACCGGTGAAATTATTCACACAGAGTATCTTGGGTAGACGTATTGATTGTTAATACTTAAAATACTATTGTCGCTTTCAAAAAATTGTTTAATGAAGAAATGGAGGAGGGGTGTTCTTCATTAAGTAGAACTGTAAAAGGTTGCATTAAATTGTAACAATCTGTTTCATTGATTTCGCAAGAGCATAATTTTGTGTGTGTGTTACTCTTGATAAATACTGTGTGATGGTCATTGTGGCTTTGATCTTAATTGGCAGAAGCACTAGAGATATGGCGTCGGGAAAAACAAGAAGAAACCATTAACTTGCAACTTGGAAAAGCAAACTCAAGCTCACCATCTCATCAAAAGATGACAGTGCTCTCTTCTTCCTCTATCTAGAATTTGCTTTTATTGAATTTTTCATGGAGTACTTACTATTTTTTAATTCATCTGTTAATAGTTGTTTGATTGCTTAAACCACAATTCACATTCGCCGATTTATTTCTTTCCCATTTTTGATTGGTATCACCATATTTTTCCGGGTGATCCATAAACATAATTAAGATTCGGTTTTAGATTATACTGGTTGAGTTATACATAGAAGACTTTGGTCTAGTTTTCATCCTTCATTTCACCATTGGCCAGCTACTGCAAAATGAATCTGTCGTGGTGAAGGTTTTTTATTATGGTAGCTCAAATAACACGTGAAATTTTGTGGCAACTGTAATTCATTATTGTAGAGAAGAGGAATGACTACATTCCTTGAACTGTGCACTATTTCCCTTTTAGACTAGAATTATAGAGCCTTAAACCATATATTTCTGCACAAATCATTCTGTATATGAGCTAAATATTAATATACAAGCTGTCCATATAAGGGGATCCATATGTTTCAAATCTTGATCACTATTATATTTGTAAAATGCAGGCAGATGTTCTTATAGTCACTTTCCAGTATAAGTACACACAATCATACATAAATTCTCATCCAACAACACCTGTATTTGTTCCTTGGTTATCTGGTTTTACCATCACACGATGAAGGAAAGCTTAAAATTTTGATGACGAAGGGCCTTCAACCTCAATTACACACCTCTATAATCAGAGTGACATATACCCTAGAGAGATAGGTGCATTTTAATGAATCATTAACCATCAAAATCCTCCTACACTGTCAATTAGGTAATTTACTTAGAATTTGTGATTATTAATACACGGAGATGTTCGATCAGTGGGTATGTAGTTTGTGAGACAGTTGAGTATCATGATACAAAGCATCAATTGTTAATCACATTTTTTTGGTAAATGATATACAACATCAATCTTGAAACAACAGTACTTTTTTTTCCTGATCAGTTCAATGAACAATAAGAATCTTGTGTCCTTTTTTCTCCTTCTTGTGATTGAAATACAATTTTACTCTAGTTTAGTTGTTGAGGGCGATCTGAACTAAGAAACATGCACTTGATCTCATTGGACTCGATGAAATTCTTATGATCAACGCTTCTCGAGTCCCTGGAATTGATGAAATTGGTTAGAAAGATCACAAATAAAAGCAGTATGATATCTAAATTATTTTTACTAGGTGAAGGTGAAGTAAAAAACGGAAAACAACGAAACTGTTAAAGTTATTACCGTATTAGTGTTACTTGGTTACAAAGGATTATATTCTCATTTATTAGTTTTATTTAGTTTCCTTTTCATAGTAATTCTTCTTTACTAGCTTTTATCTAGTTTCCCTTTCCTAGTAATTCCCCTTTATTGCGATCAATTGTATGAATGAGTTTTTCCTCCAATTTAATAATAGTATATCGATTAAGTGTGAAATACTGTCTCTGATACCAGTTCTATCACGGTATCAGAGCCAGAGCGATGATCCAACAATAGGCTTCCGCTATAAATCATGTTTTATTTATCAATGTTTTATCTTTCATGTTCTTTTTTTTAATTGTTTCTGGTTTGTTTATCTTGGTTACTTCCAGGGCCGACCCTGATATTATCGCTGTCAAAAGTAGATAGAATACGTGTTACATGTTGACCATTTGACTAGGTCAATCTAGTTTGACCACAACCAAAAAATTCCTACGACCAAAAGCCATTAATTTATGGTAGTAAATCAAAGAACTTTTATCATCAAGGATCAATTAACCACGGGTACTAAAAAATTTAATCACCATTACTAAAACTAATGGTCCTTTTTTGGTATTAACTAATGATAATTGTAACTCCAAAATAGGAGTAACTAATTGACTAGAAATTCTTGTATTATTCATAAATCAATCTAGTTCCGTCATTGGACCAAAGAGGTCCTAAAAAAAACAACGTAATCTTATACATTTATACTGTTTTTCACTCCCTTTATTTAAGGCTATGGTTTTTATCTTGTTGCCCTGATAAACTATTTCAAATTAAGCATATTATATATATATATATATATATATATAAAAGAATTTGTTTTGCATGATCTCCTGTGTATCAAATCTAACAAAACAAATTTGCTGCCTCCCACCGTATTGCCCAAAGTTGACCTTCGTCAACTTTGGGCCAAGGCCGGCCCTGGTTACTTCATACTCGAGCGTAAGCATACATACATTGTCTGTGAGCAATAATTTGTTTTTCTGCTCAATCATGTCGCGAGAAGATAATCAACATATTACCATTAAGTTTGATGGAACGAATTATAGTCATTGGTTTTTTCTTATGCGGAGTTTTCTCAAAGGTAAGGGCTTGAGGAAATATGTTATTGGTGAACAAAGTGTCCTGACAGCACATATGCAAAATTTGATGATTGGAAAATTAACAATAACAAGATTGTTACATGGATTGTAAATACTGTTGCCCCTTTTATCAGTATGCATCTTGGAAGATTTGAACTTGCCAAGGAAGTGTGGAATTTCTTATCTCAAAGATATACCCAAACTAACTTTGCTCAGAGATACAAGCTTGAACAGAATATCCCATCTTTGAAACAACAACATGGTCAATCAGCTCTCATGGAACCCAAGTGGATCAATGCAGCAACATGGGAAAAGTTTAGGGAAGAATCGTGATTGGTTCAACTGTTGGTGGCTCTACGGGATGAATTTGGAACATTTAGAGCATCTATTCTTCATCGTTCACCTCTTCCAAAAGTCGAAGTTGCATTATCTGAACTTATTGTTGAAGAGACTCGTAAACGAACTAGGCCCGATATTTCTTTGATATTTGCAGCAACCTCTCAGTTCAACAAAAATTCTCAGCAAGTTAATTATACACCGCACCATGATTTATCTAAAGTTCAATGTTATTATTGCAAAGATTTTGGACACACGGATAAGTTTTGTCCTTCTCCAATATCGAGAAATATGTTGTCAAAGAATCATTCTGCTACAAATGATTCAACACCAATTACCGTAGCATATGCATCATCAGCATATCTAGTACAATTACAACAACTCATGTGGAGGAAATGATTAAACAAGCTCTTTCCATTAGTAACAATTCTTTAGTTGCTTCCGCTCTTTCAGTACACTTGGTTTCTCAAGAGACCGAACCAAGTTGGGACATGCCATAGATTTGATCGACGTTGATTATCGTGATTTCAGTTTTCTATGTTTGACATTTAGTTTCTTTCAGTGTTCTATTTTCAGTTAATCCGTGTTCAGAGAGTTCAGTATTTCAGAGATCAGAGGTTTCGTATGCAAACTCAAGCCACCTTGAGTTTGAGAGGGGGTGTTAAAGTTATTACCGTATTAGTGTTACTTGGTTACCAAGGATTATATTTCTCATTTATTAGTTTTACTTAGTTTCCTTTTCGTAGTAATTCCCCTTTACTAGCTTTTATCTGGTTTCTTATTCCTAGTAATACCCCCTTATTGATATCAATTGTATAAATGAGATTTTGCTCAATTCAATAATATATTGATTAAGTGAGAAACGTTGTCTCTGATACCAGTTCTATCAAAAACTACTAACTCTACCAGTGGCGCTTGAAGTGAAGAAAAAAACGCAATAAACGTGAAAAATAGAAACTTACAATTCTATATATTATCTTTTAAAAGACAAACCGTCATGTGAATTTATTGTCCACTCAATTCACCATTACTTTCAAATAGCAGCATCATTAATGGCCAATGGTGATGAGAAGAACATAGAGATAAAAAGAGTTTTTTTTAACAAAAAGAGAGACGGTCTAATCATTTATGATGAGTTTCTCATACTCTTCCTAAAACAACTATCTTTGCAGATATTTTCGATGCAGAAACTCTATAGTCTATGGAGCTTAAGAGAATCCACAGTAATGAGCTGAGCAAAGAGTAAATACCAAGAGCGAATACAAAAAAAAATTGCTCTTCTGGGATGTGAAGCGCAGTGGTACAAGAGTAAAATATGGTCAATCACAAGTATAATTGACGCTTGACCTTGGGCGCAGGTGTAGAAGACGTCTGTTGTTTGATCGGACGATTAGTAAACGCTTGGTTTGGGCAGACGTGCTATCAACGCTGAATGAGAGACGTAGGCTGAATAAACGCTGGATATCAGATGTACAAATGGATTATCGTCCAGCTAAGAGGTGTACACATGAACTACGCCCCACCATGCAGTCGTTTATACATATGCCCATTAACATGTGTTTTCATAAGTAGACAACTGGTATTATATTCACACGTACAACTGCGTCGTATGGACTGCGGTAGGTGTAACCTTACCCATACGCTGGTGATTAGAGGCGCATGTATACCCATACACCAATGATTAGAGGCCCATGTCTACCAATATGCCTGGCAAAGCAGCGGACATAACACTAATGCATGTCCATCAATCATGCGTGTATATGATATATCACATAGTCAACAGGCAGATGAAACTATGTTCTCCTCTTCTCATTTTCTCAAACAACAACATCTTATCAACCTACCACAAATTAAACCCTAGAAAACTATTTTCTCAATCGACCATTACCAATCTACAAAGAACATTAAGTTTATCAAGATTAGGTTTATCTCAACAAGACAAGGTATGGAACTCAAATCACTTCTTAATGAATTTTAATGGATTTTCATGGGTTTTAATTTTGATTCTTATTTGTTGTAGTATTTTGTTAATTAGATATGTAGATATATGTTTCAAGATTAAAGATATGATTATGGTACTTTCAAATGAGGTTTTGCAATTTTTAATTCTTAAATTGGGTTTGCTAATTAACTAGGGTTTTGCAAGTTGTGAATTGGGTTTAAAAAATTTATTAGAATTGATTGATTTATTTGAGTTGGGTTCTGGTTAATTTTATGTGTCTAAAGATGGGTATGTTTGTTGTAGATGTAGAATACATAATTAGTGTGTTTATAAACATCAATGTTTATGGAATTTCAGAATTATGAATGTTTATGAACCTTTTTAATGAATGTTTATGGAATTATACTATTGAGGAATTATGATAAGTTTTTGTAGAGTTGATAATTTGATTAGAACACTATTTTGTGAATTATGAAATATGTATTTTGGATGATTTATGAATATTTGTAGATTTGATTATCGAATTAGAGGACTACTCTTTTAATGATGCAAATTGTATTTATCTTGAATCTATGAATGTTTGTCGATTTGGTTATCGATTTAGAGGATTACTCTTTTAATGATGAAATTTGTATTTATGTGGATGCATGAATGATTGTAGAGTTGATTATTTGTGAATGTGAGGATTACTCTTAATTATGAAACTTGTATGTATCATTTGCATAAATGTTGAACAGTGTTACAAGGAGATTCGTACGTTGAAAAAAGACGAACAAGAAACTTAAAACTGTTATAGATCTTGAAGTAGACCCTAGTGCTGAAGTTATGGCTAGTGTTGAAGCTACGACGGTCTATGTTCCCGGGTTAGTAAACTACATGGTAATGGAAGATGGTAAGAATCACGCTTCGAAAAATATTTCATATTCAACCGATTTAAAATTCAAGTGTTTACATCGTGGTTCCCTGAACTCGTTCATTCAATCCTATGCAGTTATTACAAAATACATCCATAGGGTTAAATACATTATTGAAAAGGCAGGATGGGACCGTTTATTGACCATGGATTTAGGAGATTCCTCACATTCATTGATTGACTATCTTGTTGAGCGTTTTTGGGATACAACGAACACTATTCACTTCCCCTTTGGTGAGATGGGTTCATATCGCTTGACTGGGTCATGCAGACAGGATTGAGTATTAGTGTTGGGAATGATATTCCGTATGACCCAACCAAGTACAAATTTGATTATGTTCGTGAGCATATTTTTCCAGAAATAAAAGATTCCACAGTTTGTAAAAGAGAAGGTATTCCAGCGCAGTGGGTTTCAGATGCAATTACAGTTGCATTTTTAACCACATATTTCAAACCAAAAACGTGGGTTGCGGATAACGATGATAGCAAACTTGCTGAATGAGTGGCCACAGCCTTTTGTATGTATGTTTTGAGATAATTTTTCTTTTCGAATGCCAAGAACTATATTCATGCTGGATGGTTAGCTTGTTTTGAGGATCTTAATATAGTTTCCACGTATGACTGGGGTGGTGCTGTTTTTTCGAAATTTGTATTCCGTATTCGACGCATCTGGCATAGGTAGAAGTCACTAGTCGGGCCCTTCCAAATATTAGAGGTAAATTTTTCACCTTTTCCTATATCCTTTAAATGTTTATTTGTTGGTAATTGATTTATTTTGTTGGTTGTTATGACGGAGTAGTTTTGGGGGTACGAATATTTGGGATATGTCGACCAAAAATCACAACGAGTGATAGTGAAGTAATATGGCCTAGAAGTTCTCGGTGGAAGGGTCCAAAGAAGAAGAGTATTGATATTGTTCGCTCTAGGATTTTTCTTAGTAAGATGACTGTAGACGAGGTGATATCGCGACCGTGGGAATCCGCCAGATTCGTTCTTGACATTGATGATGGACGCACGACTTCGGAGCTCTTAGACTCAAGGGTTATATTTTCTTGGCTTGGCACTGTGAGTTGATAATTTCTTTTGATGTGACCATTGTAAAATATTAAAAGTCAATAGCATTGTTCTTTATTTTTTTGGATTTTTGGATAATTATTTTCTTTATTTTCTGATAGTTATTTTCTTTGTACAACATAACATGTACCTCGAAGATCGGTGTTGGAGGAAAACCATTTTACTTTTGCCGTTCCTAGAAACCTACCTACTCGTATTGGAAACCTCAATAGTAATAAAGCAAATCAGTTCTAATAGTGGTAAATAAAGTGTTGGATTCTCGAACTTGTGAAGGTAATGATTTTAGAAAATAATGGACTTAATCTAAATAAATAAAAATCAGGAAAATAAACTAGAGATGATTTTTAGAAAATATGGAGAAAACTAGGAATCAAGATTCAGTTATTTCTAACAATTTATGTGATTAATCATGCAATTCTTTTAAATAAATTAAGCTCAAATATTGCCAAAATAGGTTTTTATGCAAACAAGTAGAGGTAGATCACAAGCATGGGACATCAGAGGTTGTCAACCCAGCATGACCCATCAAACAAAAACACCACTACTGAATGAAAACCGTTTTTCTATTTCGAAACTATGCAATTTTAACAAGTAAAGAATTGTAAATAATTAATTAAAAATAGACTTACCACATAAAATTGAGAGAAAAACCTCCTCCATCATCCCAGTAAATATACTTAGCTCATGGTGAAGAAAACTTGCTCAAAAGATCTTTTCATTGCTCAAAAAGTTGATTACAAGGTT